>JALIGW010000005.1:79905479-80447979 GCA_023053685.1 Diadophis punctatus similis | reverse complement strand
AGTGAATCGGGAAGAGGTTGAGTTAAAACGAGTTCAGGAAGGCAGAAGGGATCCTGGCCACGTGCTGAGACCACCTAAGAGTCCACACTAGCATTGTTAGTTGTTTTCAACACAGTGTGAAATTACCCCTCCCACTTTTTATCACACAAAGCAAAATCTTTGTCTCTGACTTTTAAGGAATGTAAACAGGGCTGTTTCTTACCTGAAATTCTTTTTTCTAATACCTTTTTATGACTGCAGCATTGCTAGAAGCCTCACCGCTTGACGATTTCAATGTTAAACACAGGCATGCCTCAACTTAGTTCATTTAGTGACCGTTCGAAGTTACAACGGCGCTAAAAAAAGGGACTTGGGACTATTTTTCGCACTTACGACCATTGAGGCATCCCTGTGGTCACATGATTTACATTCGGACATTTGACAACGGGCTCGTATTTAAGACGGTTTGCATGTCCCGGGGTCACGGGATCCTATTTTGTGACCTTCTGACAAGCCAAGTCAATGGGGAAGCCAGATTCACTTAACAGCCATGTTACTTATTTAATGATGGTGGCAAGATGATTTGTAAAATGGGGCAAAGCTCATTAGCAAGTTTCTCACTTAGCGACACAAATTCTGGGCTTCATTGTGGTCGTTAAGTTGAGGACTTCCTGTAAATCCTGCCACATTGAAATACAACATGCTTTACTTTGTTACTAAATCCATTTTACAGATTCGTACCAAACAGCGGATGTCCAACTAATTACCGTATTTTTCGGAGTATAAGACGCACCTTTCCCCCCCCTAAAAGAGGCTGAAAATTTCAGCCCTAATGAGGTGCCAACGATCGGCTTGCAGGCTTGTTTTCATTGCTACTCCCTCCGAAGAAGTTTTTTTTCCAGCCCTAACCAGGGGATAAAATAACGTGCTAAAGCTGACCAGCCTAAGGACGCTAGCCAGATGAATACCTGGTAGGCAGATTGTTTTCCCCTATTTTCCTCCCCAAAAACTAAGGTGCATCTTATACTCTGGTGCGTCTTATACTCCGAAAAATACAGTAAGTGGCTTGGATTTACATAATATACTATATTACACACACATAGAGAGTTGAAATTAACAAGGTTTAGTATGTGGTGTGAATGCACCTGCTAGGCTTTGTCTACTTAGAAGCATGAAGAGTGAATGAACATTGTCCGTATAGAAGATAATTTTTGTAGATAATTTTTGATTGAACTGTGTTGCAATAGCAATAGCAATAGCAATAGCATAGACTTATATACCGCTTCATAGTGCTTTACAGCCCTCTCTAAGCGGTTTACAGAGTTCAGCATATTGCCCCCAACAATCTGGGTCCTCATTTTACCGACCTCAGAAGGATGGAAGGCTGAGTCAACCTTGAGCCGGTGAGATTTGAACAGCTGAACTGCTGAACTAGCAGTCAGCCTGCAGTCGCAGCATTTAACCACTGCACCACTTCAGCTCTGAGCTGGGTTGTTTTCTTGCAGACGTTTCATTACCTGACTAGGGAACATCATCAGTGCTTGAAGGGAGAGGGATTTGTAGATGGGAGGAGGAGGAGGGCTGTGGGGTCCTTGGTGCTCTCTGAGCTTGGTTGTTTTCTTGCAGACGTTTCATTACCTGACTAGGTAACACCAGCAATGAAGTGTGGAGTTTGCTCCCTGTCTCTATATAAATGGCTTGTCCTATCAGTGTTGGCGGGATTGTTCTTAATTAGGCTGTTGATTTCTCTGTGATTGTTTGTCTGAGTTATTTCCTTAATTGGGGTGTTGTTCTTGTTGGTTCGGTATTAATCCTGGTGTTAATCTCTGCTTATCTGGGTGTAGATTGCTGGCAAAGAGGTATTTTGGTCTTTCTGATCGTCTCTTTTGAACGGCGTGTAAACATTGCTTATCTCTCTGTGCCTGTTGATGGCTGATTTCTCTTCCAGGAATTCCCCGGCATTTTTGGACTTGGCTTGTCTATTGTCTATTCTGCATTGCTGTAGATAAGTCAATTCGACTTTGCTCCTGTGGCTGACCCATCCCACTGCAAAACGTTTTCAAATTGTACCTGAATTCTTACACAAGGAATTCTGGCCCAGGGATGCAATCTTTACCGCTGTACTTATGAAACTCAGGCCGAGACGATTGAACTGCTGGGGTCCCCTGCAAACAGCCCTGGTTACATGCTTAATATTGTCTTCTACTGCAATGGAGCTGGCTCTACACTCCACATCAAACCACACCAGCACTCCCAACGCATTTTTTGTGTAGAAAAAGCACACGGTCGGTCGGCACCATGCTCCCCTTGGCACCTACCAGCAGTAGCTTTGCGGAAAGCCTTCTTTTCTTATACCACTTGGGGCGCTTAAAAAGCTTTTTAAGAAACTTTATCGGACCCTGAAAATCAACACAAAATATTCTAGAGAGAAGTTCTCCGAAAATGGGCTCCAGCACGAATCCAAAAGCTCGGAAGACCAAACCTCTGGTCCCGGTGACCAACCCAGATTGGATCCTGCAACATTATCATCTTCTTTTAACGACCCCATAATCCCTTTTGGGGTGGAGTCGGGGCAACTGAATGGAGCTAGCAGAGTGTTTACTAGTCAGATGCCCTTCCTGTTGCCAATGTGGAGTTTTGTTCAGTAGATATATTCTCATCGTGCCCAGCGAGAGAAATAGCTGCCTCTACCTAGGATTGAACGCACAGCCTCCTGATTGTGAGGCGAGAGCTCCACCTCTACGCCACCGCACCACTCTATCCTACAACTTTATCCCGGGACACGTATATATTTGCCTTCATTCGTGACAAAATATCATGGGGATTCCCCTCTAAATTTTCGGAAGCTAGTGGGGAAGAGAAGCTGCGATGTGAAGACTGCTAGTGGGCTGAAGACAAAGGTTGCTCCTGCCCCTGTCTTTCCCCAGTTGTGCCTCACTCTAGGGGGCACTGGTCATCTCCATTCCTTTGCCGAGGGAGCCAACGTTATCCGAAGACGCTTCCGTGGTCATGTGGCCGGCATGACTACACAACAAAGGCCCACGGATTGCTGTTACCTTCCCACCAAAGTAGGTGGGAAGGCAAGTGAAACTAGTCAGCGTAGCAGCTGAGCTTCTGCCCACAGATACCTACCTTCTGTGGGGCGTCATGCTCGGGCACCAGCCACTCCAGTTCGGAGGCCGCGGGCAGCTGCATCCCTTCGAACTGCTTGAGCAAGCCCATGGCTACGGCTTCTGCCGAGTTGGAGTTGAGGAAGCTGTGGTAGCTCCTGGAGGAAGAGGTCAAGACAACAACCCATGTAAAAGCAACAGGGCGGGATCGGCGCTTTTCAACCGCGGCAACGTTTAAGCTGTGGGGACTTCATCTCCCAGAAACCTCCAGTTATATGGGTGGAGCTCGACACTCAGAATTCCCCAAACCAGTCAACCTTGACAACTTCAAGGTGTGTGTGTGGACTTCAACTCCTAGCATATGTTGGCAGAGGAATTCTAAGAGTGGAAATCTACACTTCTTAAAAAGTTGTCATGGTTGGAAAAACACTGCCTTAGACTGCCCCCTACAGGAACTTTCTTTTCTGGAAGCAGCTATTGAAGGGGTAATCAGATATTTTCCTTCCTTCCTTCCTTTCCTCATTCCTGTGTCCTTCCCTCCCTCCTTCCTGTCTTCCTTCCTTCACCATCCCCTTCCTTTTGTTCCTTTCTTCCTCTCTCCCTCCCTCATTCCCTCCCCTTCTTCCTTCCTTCCTCCCTCTCATTCATGTGTCCTTCCTTCTTACCATTATCTTTCCTTCCTTCCCTCCCTCATTCCCTCCCCCTCCATCCTTCCTTCCTTTCCTTCCTCCTTCTCATTCATGTGTCCTTCCTTCCTTCCTTCCTGTCCTTCCTTCCTACCATTATCCTTCCTTCCTTCCCTTCCCTTCTCTCATTCACATCTCCCTCTGCCTCTCATTCTCATGTTCTTCCGTCCTTCCTGCCTCCCTCTCATTCCTGTCCGTCCCGTCCTTCCTTCCTTCCTTCCCTCCCTCCCTCCCTCCCTATCTCTTCCCTCCCTGCCTCCTCTGGAAGGTGTCCCCTCTCCCTTACCAACAGGAAGCACCCCCGCCTGTGTCTTGGGCTACCCTGACTCCCATCTGGTCTTAACCACTGCTGCTTCTCCTGCGTGGCCCACGCTGGGCTGCCCCCCATCCCTATGCTGGACCATCGAAGCCAGCGCTCTTCTCAACCCTGGGGCTTCTGGGTGACTCCCTGCTCCAAGAGATGGATGAGCAACTGGAGGCTCTCCGGTGAGTCTTGCCCTACGTACGACTCCTCTAAGCCGCCATTTCATTAAGGCGTCCTGAAGATGGCTTACAGCTTCTACCTCCAGCTGGATTGGATCTCAGAACTTTTTTTTTTTTTTGCAATTTTTTAAAAGTCTTTTTACTCCTCATATATACATATACCATAACATCTTATCAGGTATTAACCTATATTTATACATTATTATTGAATAAACCAGTGATGGCGAACCTATGGCACGGGTGCCACAGGTGGCACGCAGAGCCATATCTGCCGGCACACAAGCCGTTGCCCTAGCTCAGCTCCAGTGCGCATGTGCGTGCCCGCCAGCTGATTTTTGGCTTACGTGGAGGCTCTGTGAGGGCGATTTTGGCCTTTGGAGGGCCTCCAGGGTGGCAGGGGGAACATTTTCGCCCTCCCCAAGCTCCAAGAAAGCCTCTGGAGCCTGGGGAGGGTGAAAAATGGGCCCACTGGAAGTCAGGAAACGGGGGAGTGTGGGGGTCACGCACGCATGTGCAGGGGGGTGGGGCAAGTGAGGGGCTTTGAATTATGGGTGTGGGCACGCACGCGCATGCAATAGCGCACACACGCACTATTTCGGTACCCAAAGAAAAAAAGGTTCACCATCACTGGAATAAACAAATTATCTTTCATATATCATCATCAATTTGCTCTTCTGTTTCCTCTATACCATATCATATCACTCCCTTCTCTCTTACCTCCCTTCCTCTCCTCTACTTTCTTTCTCTCTCTCTCCCTTCTTCCTACTTCCAATTTCCCTCTTCTTCCTTCCTCTAACTTTCTCCTCCTCTTTCTCAACCTCTCCTCACCTCTCTCTTCTCCTTCCTTGTCACGATGTGAATAATTGCCAGTTGTGCAACTCTACTGTTTTCTAGGTTTACTGTAATTTCTAATCAAGCAGACATGTGATATGTTTTACTACGCATGCGTGCATTCCAGGAGTTTTGTCTCCTCCTACTTCCCTTCTCCTTCGAAGCCTCGCCCGAGGCAGACATGAATTCTTAGCTGAGAAGATGTAGCTTATTAAGGGTTTATTCTTTTGTTACTTTTGTACTGAAATAAATATTTTGTTAATTAGAATTGAATCTCGGTCTTATTTTCTAAGTACGAATGACTTCAAGGAAGCAAGATCCTAAGATCGCCTCTTGGTAGGAAAATTCCTATCTGACATTCCTTCCTCTTCCTTCTCACTTTCCAACCTCCTTTCTTCCTTCTCTTCTCTCCCCTCTTCTTCCCTCTTCTTCCCCCCCAAGAGTATATCCATTTTTACATATCTTATGGGTAACATCCGAGCAATTCATCTCACTAAATTTCCATAATCCATAATACTAATAATAACATTAATTCTCTTCTATGTTAATACCTCTATACCTCTAATCGTTCTAAGTATATTTTTATGCTAATATAATGCTGCCTCCATAAAACAAATAATTTTTGTCGCGAACTTCTGAAGGCTGGCATTTAGCAACCTCCCCCCACCCAATCTCTAAATTACATACCCACCAAGAATATAGGTAGTCTTCGACTTACAACCTGTATAGTGACCGTTTTAAGTTACCATGGCATTTAAAAAAGTGATTCATGACCGCTTTTCACACTTAACGACCGTTGCGCCATCTCCGTGGTCACAATTATGATTCAGATGCTTGGCAACGTATTTATGATGGTCGCAGTGTCCCAGGATCACCTGATCCCCTTTTGTGACCTCCTGACATGCAAAGTCAACGGGGGAAGCCAGATTCATTTAACCACTGGGTAACTAATTGAATGACTGCAGTGATTCGTTCAACAACTGTGGCAAGAAAGGTCGTAAAACGGGACAAAGCTCACTTAACAACCGTCTCACTGAGCAACAGAAATTTTTGACTCAATTATGGTCCCAAGTCTAGCTGTAGTCCTGACAAAACCTCTGTCATCTTTCTGACCTTAAACTAGCAACCAGCTGTTTTTAACTGTTTTTTCTGACCATTACGGAGGGTGGGACTAGATGACCTTCAGAGTCTTTTCCAACACTGTGATTCTATGAGCGGTTTCCACTGTTCTGCCCCAGTTAAGAACGTAGCAAACACCGTTTGTTCGAACTTAATTTAATCAATAAACCACTACTAATAACCGGCTTAGTAGTGGAGACACACACACACACAAATCTAAAAGCAATCTTTTCTTGCAAAAACTCAGCTGCTAATTAATCGTCATTAACAGCTGGCATAAGTTCAGAAAGTCTTAAATCATAGCAATGCAATTAGTTCTTGTTATCTCACCAAGTTTCAAAGGCTTGGCAAAATGCCTAGAAGTCTTTCTCGATAAGCAAGCCGAGGCAGAAAAGCAGAGCAGAGATATTCCAGACACTCACCACGGATACACAGATTCTCAAACGTTGTTTCCTGCAGCCTTTCAGCTGCCTCTGATGTCCTTAAGTAGACTAGGGGAGTGGCCAATTAGCCCCAAGTCTTTCTCCCGAGGAGACCTCCTCCGGAGAAACCATTCCTGCCTCTTAGCAGCTCTGTGTGCCCTTGCATCAAGAGGAGAAGCCTCTTCTCCCTCATCACTGCTATGAGGTGCTGGAGGTTCCGAAGGCCCTGGCTGAACCTCTGCCTCTGGCACCGAGTCCTCGCCAGCCTCCTCACTGTCCGACTCGGGTGCCAGACGCACAGGCCGCTGGCGCAACACCAAGTCGGTCTCCTCTCGAACGGGATCCGCTATCAGCTGCACAGGCTGCTGGCAGGCCACAACACCCACCTGCATTTCAGTTCTCAACATTATCCATGTGTATGATTCATAGGGGAAAAAAAACCTATGGGCAGTCCTCAACTTATGACCACAATTGAGTCCAACATTTCTGTCGCTAAGTGAACCATTTGTTAAGTGAATCATGCCCCATTTTATGACCATTCTTTCCACAGTTGTTAAGTGAATCATTGCAGTTGTTAAGTTAATAACATAAGTGAATCTGGTTAATAACGTTAAGTGAATCTGGCTTCCCTATTGGCTTTGCTTTTCAGAAGGTCACAAAACGGGATCATGTGACCCCGGGACACTGCGACCATCATAAATATGAGTCGGTTGCCAAGCATCTGAATTTGGATCACCTGACCATGGGGATGCTGCAAAGGTTGTAAGTGTGAAAAACAGTCGTAAGTCACTTTTTCCAGGGCTGTTGTGACTTTGAACGGTCACTAAGTGAGCTGTTGTAAGTCGAGGACTACCTGTTAACTGAATCCAGGTTGGGCTGGTCTGAGAGAGGGAGAACGAAGCATCAGAAGTAGGCATACGTACGTGGAACTAGAGGAAAGGAAGGACTTTTTACTCGGGGGTTGGTTCCTCTTGATGTCCGCATCTAAGTCGCAACATAACAGAGATGAAGAAATGTCAAATTTGAAATAGAAGGAAGAATAACATACCGTGTTTCCCTGAAAATAAGCCCTCCCCCGAAAATAAGCCCTCCTCCGAAAATAAACCCTTCCCCTGAAAATAAGCCCTCCCCGAAAATAAACCCTTCCCCCGAAAATAAGCCCTCTCCTGAAAATAAGCCCTTCCACAAAATAAGCCCCCCCAAAAAATAAACCCTTCCCCCGAAAATAAACCCTTCCCCAAAATAAGCCCTCCCCCCAAAATAAACCCTTCCCCTGAAAATAAGCACTCCCCCGAAAATAAACCCTTCCCCCAAAAATAAGCCCTCCCCCAAAAATAAACCCTTCCCCGAAAATAAACCCTTCCCCCGAAAATAAGCCCTCCCCAAAAATAAACCCTCCCCCAAAATAAGCCCTCCCCCAAAAATAAACCCTTCCCCAAAATAAGCCCTCTCCCGAAAATAAACCTTTCCCCTGAAAATAAGTCCTCCCCCAAAAATAAGCCCTCCCCCGAAAATAAGCTGTCCCCCAAAATAAGCCCTCTCCCGAAAATAAGCCCTCCCTGAAAATATTTAACTGCATGCGCAGCCGGTCCCCGCCATTTCCTGTGGTTAGGGTTAGGGAGACAGAGTTGGAAATCAGGTAAGACGGCAAGAGGAACCCCGTCTTGCTCCACGCGCCCCAAAATAATAAGCCCTCCCCAAAAATAAGGCCAATTTTTTCGGGGTTCAAAAAATATAAGTCAGGGTCTTATTTTTGGGGAAACACGGTAGCTGGAAAGGACCTTGGAGGTCTTCTAGTCCAACCCGCTACTCAAGTAATAGCAATAGCACTTTTCTTATATACCGCTTCATAGTGCTTTACAGCACTCTCTAAGCGGTTTACAGAGTTCAGCATATTGCCCCCAACAATCTGGGTCCTCATTTTACCGACCTCAGAAGGATGGAAGGCTGAGTCAACCTAGAGCCTGGTGAGATTTGAACTGCTGAACTGCTGAACTAGCAGTCAGACTGCAATGGCTGCATTTAACCACTGCACCACTTCAGCTCTTCAGATCCTATACAATATTTGAACTGATGGATTTCTACCAATTTAAAAAGCTCCTAAATGGGTCCACCACTGCTTAAACGTCTGATAACACTACCAGGGAAGTTCTCAACTCAGCAGAGATATTTCCAGATCTGCCAATTCAAATCCTCAGCCGAGCAGGTATTTGCATGAGGTCCACAGAAGACAAGGGTACCACCAACTTCCTTCTTCTCACCCTTCAGATCCATCTACTCCAGTGTTTCCCAACCTTGGCAACTTGAAGATGTCTGGACTTCAACTCCCAGAAGTCCCCAGCCAGCATTTGCTGGCTGGGGAATTCTGGGAGTTGAAGTCCAGACATCTTCAAGCTGCCAAGGTTGGGAAACACTGATCTACTCCTATCTAGAAAAGGGTCGTATGTGCCTACCAGTGTTTCTCAACTTTGGCAACTCGAAGATGTATGGACTTCAACTCCCAGAATTCCCCAGCCAGCCAGCCGTGCCTGTTTTTTTCCCTCTTAACTTCCTAAAGTGGAGAAATTGCAGAGGAAGGGATTAGAAGAGAGTAAGCTATGCTGGCTGGGGAGCTCTGGGAGTTCACACATGTTCAGGTTGCCAAGGTTGAGAAACACTGGAATAGACTTTATCCATTCTGGACCAGGAATTCTGCTTACATATTTCCAGAGGCAACAGAGCAGATGAATTCTGGATTCAGACGGAGCTTAACATGGACAAACCAGGAAGGCAAATTTGTTATCCATACCTGAAAACTTTCTTGTGTAACATGTTTTATGGTCGTGATGGAGAACCTATGGCACGCGTGCCACAGGTGGCACGCAGAGCCCTCTCTGCGGGTACACGCGCCTTCCACCGGCCAGCTGGTTTTCGGGTGTCTGCTGTGCATGCGCGGGGCGCATGCAGGAGACACGGGCACATGTGCGGGGGCATGCGGAGGTTGCGCACGCATGTGCAGAGCAGGGGGAGTGCAGGGGGGGTTGCACGCGCATGCACAGTCACACGTGCATTGCATTATGGGTGCGCGCACTTGCGTTTTCGGCACGCAGTGACAAAAAAGGTTAGCCATCACTGTTTTATGGAGACTGTGGGCACTGGGCAATGCCAACCTCGATCCTAACCTACATTTGTAAAAGCAATAGTAGCAATGTAGAAGACGACACACTATTTGCACGGAAGTATGCAACTACAGGCCTACAGAAGTTTTCAAATGTCAAAGGGACATAGGTCAGCTTGTATTAATATCGTTGCAATTTGTTGGAAACAGTGACTTGGGACTGAACTCCAGAGGTTAAATCAGGTCAGCCAGGTGTTCAACCTTAAGACATCTGGAAGGTGCCAGGTGGGACAGGTAATCTCCTGACCCTTCCAAAAAGTGATCTAATGTCACGACTGCAATCATTCCTTTGAGCTTCCCGTTCCCTAGCTGCCAGTCAGCCATGAACTATGGAGGGAGGGAGAGGGGGAAGGCTAACTACTCATTGTGTCAAAGTTGACTCGTAAACACACCTATACTTGCACCTATACTGACAACATTTACTAAGGGAGGGAGGGAGGAATTTATGAGAGCCGTTTGCAGCCTGCGAAAACCCCGAGCTTCAAGGCCATGCGATGGGGACCTTCCGAAGGCACAGGCTGTTTTCCCAAAACAGAAAGAACATGGACAACGGATGGCCCAAACGGGGAAATTAACTATGCTGGTTTACGCATGAAAACCTCATAGCTAGCTTTGCCTCTTCTGCACCTTGTATGGATCTATCAGTAAAGTTATACTCTTGATAAAATGATGTCCCAGGAGGTTTTTTCGCTGCATATAGCAACGGGAGGATTGACACATCGTACCTTCCAGAGACAACATCTCAAGGTCAAAGCACTGGGAAGGGAATGTAACAGCTCACCAACCAGCCCGCCGTTGAAGAGACAGTTCCCAAAACAATTTATTCAAATATAATTGAACAATAAGGGACTAGCAAGGGGAAGGAACCGGACAGGGAACGTTAACTGGAAAAGTTTGGCACGCGAACTTCAGTTCTGGCTTTGCTATACTGTAAACCACTTGGCTTTTAGTAAAGTATTCCTTTTGCTACAAATGGAGTCGAGGGTCTTTCTTGACACGTAATCTATTTTGCCATATCTGATATGGACTTACCAAGGGTTCAGGAGGGGAAAATCATTACCTGAAAACAACGAGGCCATCGAGACGGACAGGTCACTGTTGGACATTTGAATCAGGTTGGATCCTTCATTTCCATCTGCAGGACACAGGGATGACAGAAGAGCGAGTCTCAGCAAGAGAATGGAAGGACCAATTGCAATACAGCTGGTTCCTGGTTTATGCCCGTAAAGGAGCCTTTTTTGTGTGTGTGTGCAGCGGTTGTAAAACGAACATTGCAGTCATAAAGCAAACTCACTTTTCGTTAAGGGTCATTTTTGCTGAAAAATTGGGAGTGAAAATTGGCAAAAACGATGTAAAATGCGGTCACGTGACTGTGGGATGCTGCAAACAGCCATAAGTGTAGGCTGGTTGCTAAACATCTGACATGTAGTCATGTGACTTGGGAGGTGGCTGTCCAAACTTCAGAATTGGGTTGTAAGTACCTTTGGAGGGATGTCCTTTGAAACTGTGAATGGTCACTAAGCAACTAGTTGTAAGTTGAGGACTATCTGTACCTACAATTTTTAAGACTTAGCAGGTACTTTCCTAAAAATCATCTCCATCTATGAGATTTCTGGCTCAGACGATGGACAGGGAGCACCAACTGTCATTGTAAGTCACGGGTTTCAAACTCAAGGCCCGTGATGTGGTTAGATGTGGCCCATGGGAAACAGTGAAGAACTGGCCACCAGTGCCTTGGCTCCGGCCCAGGCCGGCCAAGCGCTGACCTAAAACCTGGTGACAACCATCCATGCTGGAACATGGTCAGCCTTAGATCCGTGGGGCCACCCTGGAACCCAGCGAGGGGCTGCCCCCCCACCCCTTGGGCGCGTGCTGGAGACAATGGATACCCTCACCCATCTAGGCCACCACAGGCGCACCCAAAGTGAGTGACGTTGAGCTGGCCATGCCCACCCGCCATGCCCACTGTTGGCTGTGACCATCCGGCCCCGCCCCACCCCGGTCCCCAAGGTCAAACCCAACCCTGATGTGGCCCTCAATGAAATCGAATTTGACACCCTTGTTCTAAGTGACAATATTATGCAAAATGAACCTAGATGATCTATATATATATATGTTTATATATATATATAAACCTAGATCATGTGTGTGTGTGTGTATAAGATTTCTGCTCCATCACCTTGGTTAAAGAATTCAGGCAGTCCTCAAATTACAACCACAAAGGAGCCCAAAATTTCTGTTACTAAGCAAGACAGTTGTTAAGTGGGCTTTGCCCCATTTTACGACTTTTCTTGCCACAGTGGCTAAGTGAATCACTGTACTTAGTAGCACAGGTATGTGAACCTGACTTCCCCACTGCTTGTCAGGAGGTCACAAAAGGGGATCACATGACACACACACACACACACACACGGGACAATACAACCGTCGTAAATATGAGTCAGTTGCCAAGCATGTGAATTTTGATCATGCAACCAGAGGGATGCTGCAATGGTTGTTAAGTGTGGAAGATGGTCCTAAGTCACGTGTTCTCAGTGCCGTGGTAACTTCGTACGGTCAGTAAATGAATGGTCGTACGTCGAGGACTACCTGTAAAGGAAGGGTAGCTCAGGGCTCATTGTACAGAGATCATCCTACCTCGGATCTCGTACTCATCCACCTCTTCCGCAGATCCCGAATCGGAGGGGCAGGTTGAGTCTTGGGAGCTGAAATACGATCCGCTGTCCGTTGCTTTCAGACCTGCAAGAGTGAGGAAACATCAACGACCTGATCATGAAGATGCTTCACTACTGTTCAAACCCAGCCTTCGCTAGAGTCTACGTCTGCCTTTCCCTGAGAGCCGGCTTATTGTTTTCCTTTGCTCTTCTCTCCTCTCCACGCATAAGCCCATCTGGGATGGCCACCATCTGTTCTTCCCCCTCACTCAGCTCAGGCCCCGAAGATAGCTGCCTCTCCACCTGGGGACCGACAGAAGGCCCCGGCTCTAATTCTGTCTCGGATACGGTTTCCTTATCGGAGCCTGTTGTGGTCCACCAGCGGCCTGCGGAGCTGGCAGCAGAGTCGGACAGCAAGGAGGTTGGGGAGGAACATGGGCCAGGCCTGGAGTCTGGAGAAGACTCGGTGCCAGAGGCAGGGATTCAGCCCGGTCCATCTGGGAGGTCTGTGCTCGTTCCAGAGCCTCCAGAGGCTGACATGAGCGAGACAGAGGAACAGGGGGAGCCTGTTCCCAATGCGCGCATGCGCAGAGCTGCCAGAAGGCAAGAAGAGTTATGGAGGAAAATGGCTACTCGGGAGTAAGGCTTGTAGATAACTGGCTATAAAAGTGAAGCAAACGGAGATGATGGTTGCAGGAAGCAACTTTGTTCAACTCGTGTCATTTCAATTCTGACTCCGTGTTTCTGTTTGGCCTTGCAAAGCTCCTTGCTAATTGGTCTTTGGAAGCTTGTCAAGAAAGATAAAGGTTCGTGTGCTTATCTGCCTTCTTCTGAAAGACTTCTGTCGGACTAATTAACATTGTTTGGGACTTATTACGGCTGGGAATGAACAGCATTCACAGCCGTTAAAATAAAAAGAGGTTTTTGGGACGCCGTTTGTGCTGTATTATTTAGCAGGAGCCTAGGTCAGAACGGAGCCTTCCTGTCACGATGTGAATATTGCCAGTTGAGCACCTCTGCCATATTTCTAGGTTTACTGTATTTTCTAATCAGCAGACATGTGACATGTATTACTGCGCATGTGTGCATTCCAGGAGTTTGTCTCCTCCTTCCTTCCTTCTCCTGTGAGCCTCGCCCGAGGCAGACGTGAATTCTTAGCTGAGACAATGTAACTTATTTAAGGTTTATATTTGTTACTTTTATACTGAAATAAATATTTTGTTAATTAGAATTAAATCTCGGTTTTATTTTCTAAGTAAGAATGACTTCAAAGAAGCAAGATCCTATATCACCTCTGATAGGAATAATTTCCTATCCCGTCACTTCCAAAGGCTCCGAAGCTGGTTCAGGCCCTCCCTCAACCTCCTCCGTCTTGACTCTGCTGCTAGCTCTGCTGGCAGCCGACGGGCCACAACTATCATCAACAGGACCATAATTGAGCCCTGCAATTACGGTCATGAGTTCTAACAGTCGTAAAGTGAGACACCACGTGAGCGGACCTGCTTTTACGACCTTTTTTTGCAGTGGTTGTTCAATCAAAAGTGGCTCAGCGGTTAAGACGCTGGGCTTGTCGGCTGGGAAGCAGGCAGCCCGGGTTCGAGATCCTAGCACCACGTGACGGAGTGAGCTCCCATCCTCGCCTCAGCTCCTGCCAACTTAGCAGTTCGAAAGCATGCGAATGCGAATAAATAGGTACCACTTCGGTGGGAAGGGAACAGCGCTCTGTGGCGTCATGCTGGCCACATGACCGCGGAAATGTCTTCGGACAGCGCTGGCTCAACGGCCTCGAAACGGAGATGAGCACCGGCCCCTAGAGTCGGCAACGACTAGCGGAGTAAAATCTGCAGGGACTCCTTTACCTTTTTAAAACGTCTATGCAGATTCTCAGTCATCCAGGTCATGTTTGTCCCAAAGGTGCTTTTTCAGGAGGCAACTGGACTTTCTTGTTTTTTCTTTGAATTTTCTGAAAAATTGCAGACTACAGGAACCCTTTGCACCACTCAGGTGACCCTGAGGACACAGACAAACCTCCAAGTGGCCTCAATGACCCTCTAAAAGGATGCAAATGACCAGCTGTCTGCAAGGAATATAAGTCCTTCCATTCCCCTCCATCTGGTCAGAGCTGAAGAAGCTTCTATGATGAGAAGCGAAACGTCTTCAAAGAAAAAACAAGAAAGTCCAGTTGCCTCCTGAAAAAGCACCTTTGGGACTTTACCTTTTTTTTTACTCTTTACATTACGTCAATGCCGCGGAGTTGAAGTTCACACAGGTCTTAAAATTTGCTAAGGTTGAGAAAAGTCGGAGAGGCTTCAGAACTCGATCCCAGACCTAGTTTCGGAGACAGCCTGACGTCTCTCCGACGGCTTCAGCTCCTTTGGGATCTCAACGGAGCAACCTTCCAAAGGATAAGAAGCACTCACTGTCAGAGCCTGGGTGGAGGTAGCGGGTCCGAATTTGTTGCCGGCGGATACGGATCTTCTGCTTGAGGTCTTGAATCACCTTGTCGCTTTCTTCCTCCTCCTCTTCCATCTGACGGTTCATCATGTTGCATTTCATCAGCTCGATGGCGGCAATGAGCGACTCGGAGATGCTGAAGTGAGCGTTTTCCTGGGACGAAAGGAGAGAAGCTGTCAAGCGGTTTGCGAAGTCGAGAATTAAATGTGAATAGAATAGAAATTAGAATAATAATATAATAGAAATTAGAATAGAATAGAATTCTTTATTGGCCAAGTGTGATTGGACACACAAGGAATTTGTCTTTGGTGCATATGCTCTCAGTGTACATAAAAGAAAAGATACATTTGTCAAGAATGGTTGTCATAGGGTTCAAGTAAGCAATCAGAATAGAATAGAATAATATAGAATAGAAATTAGAATAGAAATAGGAATAGAATAGAATAATAACAAAGATGATTAGGGGACTGGAGGCTAAAACATATGAAGAACGGTTGCAGGAACTGGGTATGGCTGATCTAGTGAAGGATCAGGGGAGACATGATAGCAGTCTTCCAATATCTCAGGGGTTGCCCCAAAGAAGAGGGAGTCAAACTATTCTCCAAAGCACCTGAGGGCAGGACAAGAAGCAATGGGTGGAAACTAAACAAGGAGAGAAGCAACTTAGAACTAAGGAGAAATTTCCTGACAATTACAACAATTAATCCGTGGAACAGCTTGCCTCCAGAAGTTGTGAATGCTCCAACACTGGAAGTTTTTAAGAAGATGTTGGATAACCATTTGTCTGAAGTAGTGTAGGGTTTCCTGCCTAGGCAGTGGGTTGGACTAGAAGACCTCCAAGGTCCCTTCCAACTCTGTTGTTGTTGTTGTTGTTGTTGTTGTTGTTGTTGTTGTTGTTGTTGTTGTTGTTAGAATTGAATAAATAGAAATTAGAATAATATAGAATAGAAATACAAATAGAATAGAATAAAATAGAATAGAATATAGAATAGAAATTAGAATAGAATAGAAATTAGAATAGGAATAGGAATAGGAATAGGAATAGAATAGAATAATAGAATAGAATAGAAATTAGAATAATATAGAATAGAAATAGAATAGAATAATATAGAATAGAAATTAGAATAATATAGAAGTAGAAATAGAATAGAATAATCTAGAATAGAATAGAAATTAGAATAGAATAGAAATAGAATACGGAGTGGAGTGGAGTGGAGTGGAGTGGAGTGGAGAATAGAATAGAATAGAATAGAATAGAATAGTATAGAATAGAATAGAATAGAATAGACTGGAATAGAATAGAATAGAGGGGTGGGGTGGGGTGGAATGGAATGGAATGGAATGGAATGGAATGGAATGGAATAGAATAGAATAGAATAGAATAGAATAGAATAGAATAGAATAGAATAGAATAGAATAGAATAGAATAGAATAGAATAGAATAGAATAGAATAGAATAGAATTCTTTATTGGCCAAGTGTGATTGGACATACAAGGAATTTGTCTTTGGTGCATAAGCTCTCGTTGTACATAAAAGCTACAAGTGATAAATCATGATCACAGTCGTCATAAAAAATACATTCATCAGCCCAAGAATGACATACAGGTAGTCCTCAGCTTATGACAAGTTACTTAGTGACAATTTAAAGTTAAAAAAAAAACCTTTTAGGGGTACTTAGGATTTGGTTCTAAAGTTCCTATGCCAGATCTCAACCCCACAGACACAATCACATGACCACATTTGGGGCACTCAGCAACTGACTTGCATTTATGGCCATTTGCATTGTTCTGCAGTTACGTGACTGTGTTTTACAGTGGGTTTTTTTTTCCTGAAACCTAACATTTACACGGCCCTATAGGAAAGAATGGATTTGCTTAAAAACCGCGGCATTTCCTCCGTGACTCCAATGGTCACTTTAGGAGCATGGTGTTTGCGTAACCCCTGCCACAAAAATGGATGTAAAATTGGGTTGATCCTTTGGGAGACCTGCTTTACAACTTATCACGACCTGCTTTACGACTTATCACGACCATAATGGACAGGTTCCATGATGGTCATACATTGAGGGCTACCTGTAGAACAATCCAAGCAAAAATTCAGGTGTTGATTTGCTCACGTCCAATAGAGAGAATCTGTTACATATATTGACTGCCGCAAGGTTAACTTTCGCTCAAAATTGGAAAAAACAAAACATACCCACAGAAGAAGAAATTTTACGTAAAATATTAACATGTGCTGAAATGGATAAGTTAACGACAGAAATGAAGGGAAAAGATGAAATTGAATACACTGAAACCTGGAATAAATTATATCATTGGTGGGGAGAAAGGAGAACCAAGATTAAAAATTAAAATGGTTGAGATGAAAAGGAAAACTATAACTCATTATTTGCAATTTAAGATAAATAACGATGTATAAATTAGCGGAATGTACCGTATTTTTCGGAGTATAAGACGCACCGGAGTATAAGACGCACCTTAGTTTTTGGGGAGGAAAATAGGGGAAAACAATCTGCCTACCAGGTATTCATCTGGCTAGCGTCCTTAGTCTGGTCAGCTTCAGCACATTATTTTATCCCCTGGTTAGGACTTTAAAAAACCTTCTTCTGAGAGAGTAACAATGAAAGAACCTGCAAGCCAGTAAGAGCTGGGAAGATAGTTAGCACCTGGTTAGGGCTAGAAAACAACTTCTTTGGAGCAAGTAGAGCAATGAAAAAAAACCCTGCAAAGACTTAGGGCTGGAAAAACATTCTTTGGAGAGAGTAACAATGAAAAAGCCTGCAAGGTAAGAGCTGGGAAGATCTGTTAGCACCTAGTTAGGGCTGGAAAAAAAAGCTACATTCGAAGTATAAGACGCACCTGAATTTTCAGCCACTTTTAGGGAGGAAAAAGGTGCGTCTTATACTCCGAAAAATACGGTAAATATGTATACTAGATTACGATTCGTCATGTACTTGTTTTTTATGTTTATTGTATGTTTTGTCTTTTTATCTGTTTTATAAATAAAAAACTTTAAAAAAAATTTTTTTTAAAAAAAGAATTCAGCCCCTTCTGTTAAAACAGTGACAAAAAGATGACAGCTGGGCAATGAATTGTCATGCAAATATGATTCAATTCTGTACAGGTGTCAAGGCGTTTGACACAAGTAAGTATTATATTATGACATTTGTACAATGATATCATCCTACGTGGGTCATTATGGTGACCTCCTCCTCAGATTCCTTTGCAAAAAAAATCCTGAGAGGAAAAAAAAAAGTAAGAACAGGGAGGGATTCGAGACGCCTTTTCACGGTTCCCACCGATTTACTGATCGACGTCTCTGTCTCAGGATTGGTTCAGCCCTACCTTCTCCAAGTCTTCACAGCTGCCAAAATCTTGTTCCGACAGGTAGCTGATCAGGGATTGGCCTTCTGTAGGCCTCCGGAACATCCCTTCGGCCGGATGCAGATACTGGCTGGTGTCTGGCATGAGGAGGAAAAAGAAAGTTGCTTTCAAAACAAGTGAAGGTGATGGTATAAGTCCCAGGATAACACTGCTGATAATATCTATCTGTATTTATCTATGTTTGTCTATACCTAACTGCCTATCTGTCTGTCTCTGTCTGTCTGTCTGACTGGATGGATGGATGGATGGATAGGCAGGAGAGAGAGAGATGGATAGATGCGTGGATGGATGAATAGACAGACAGACAGACAGATGAGAGACAGAGAGATGGATAGATAGATAGATGAGAGATGGATAGATGAATGGGTGGATAGTTATGATATAGATGAGATGGATGGATGGATGGATAGATGAGAGACAGGGAGATGGATAGATGAATGGGTGGATAGATATAGATGAGAGATGGATAGATGAATAGAGATAGATAGATAGATAGATAGATAGATAGATAGATAGATAGATAGATAG
Source organism: Diadophis punctatus similis (assembly GCA_023053685.1). Classification (NCBI taxonomy): domain Eukaryota; kingdom Metazoa; phylum Chordata; class Lepidosauria; order Squamata; family Dipsadidae; genus Diadophis; species Diadophis punctatus. Next base: position 80,429,172 of record JALIGW010000005.1, on the reverse strand, counting down.
ATTTATTTATTTATTTATTTTATTTTATTTTATTTTATTTTATTTTATTTTATTTTATTTTATTTTATTTTATTATTTTATTTTATTTTATTTTATTTTATTTTATTATTTTATTTTATTTTATTTTATTTTATTTTATTATTTTATTTTATTTTATTTTATTTTATTTGGAGGTTTTTCTATGCCGCCCTACTCCCTAAGGACTCAGGGCGGCGTACAACATTTTAAGAAAACAACCAAACAAATCATTAAAAACAATTAAAAAAACAATTAAAAACACATATAACACCATACATACATGGGGGAGACATCAGATGTAAGGTTGTCTCAGAATCACCCCGCCTGCAGGAAGAGCCATGTCTTAATGGCTTTTCGGAAGGCCAGCAGGGTGGGGATAATTCGGATCTCTGGGGGAAGTTGGTTCCAGAGAACAGGGGCCCCTATAGAGAAGGCCCTCCCCCTAGGCCCCGCCAGAATTAATAGATAGATAGATAGATAGATAGATAGATAGATAGATAGATAGATAGATAGATAGATAGATAGATAGATAGATAGATAGATAGATAGATAGATAGATAGATAGGAGAGATGGATAGATGAATGGGTGGATAGATAGATAGATGGATAGATAGGCAGATAGATAAAAGTAGTTGCAACTTTGAATGGTGGCTAAACGAAGGGTCTTAAATTGAGGATTGCTTGTACATATAATTTTTCTGTGCTTGAAACCGAGCAGGCCTGAACTCCTGTCTGGTGGGTTTCAGAATCTGATCCATTCTGCACTCGGGGTAGCAGCTAGTGGAAAAAGTATTCTGTGGCAACCTCTCCCACCTTCTGAACGGACTCCGAAGACAAACGCCGTAAATGGAAACAGGCTCACCATATTCAACGTACACCGATCCAGGGTTGCTCCCATCCTTCTGCATCGAACAGGACACGCTGCCCTTGTACTGCGAAATGTCTCCATTGGACTCTAGGCACAATACGTGAAAGAAAAGAGGCCATCAAATGCCACGAACCGCGTGGTTGGAAAAGCCAACAGAACTGAGTGGGAGGAAGGGAGGAAAGGTGGAACGATCGTATCAAACCGGAAGGAGAGAACACAACAAATGTTGGGTGAACAGAGGCTCACAAGACACAACAGCAGATGCATTACAAGGTGTTGGGGGGTGGGTGGGCACTGTTTTTCAGAAAGAGGAATGGAAAGGTTCCAAAAGAAGTTGGTTGCAGGGATTTTGGTACTTTCTGAGCCTGGTTGCTTTCTGGCAGACGTTTCCTGACCCAACTAGATAACATCATCAGTGCTGGAAGGGAGGGCTATTTGAGGAGAGGAGGAGGATTATGTGGTCCTTGATGCTCTCTGAACTTGTTTTCTTGCAGACCTTTCCTTACCCAACTAGGTAACATCATCAATGCTAGAAGGGAGTGGGATTTACAGAGAGGAGGAGGAGGAGGAGGAGGAGGAGGAGGAGGAGGAGGAGGAGGAGGAGGAGGAGGAGGAGGAGGAGGAGGAGGAGGAGGAGGAGGAGGAGGAGGAGGAGGACTATGTGGTACTTGGTGCTCTCTGAATTTGTTTTCTTGCAGACCTTTCCTGACCCAACACAGTAACATCATCAGTGCTAGAAGGGAGTGGGTGTGCAGAATGGAGGAGGAGAATAGGAGATGGTGGTGATGGTACAGTAGTAGCAGTGATGGTGATGGTAGTGGAGGAGGAAGAGGAGGACTATAGGGCCCTTGGTATTATATAATAATAATAATAATAATAATAATAATAATAATAATAATAATAATAATAATAATAATAATAATAATAATAATAATAATAATAATAATAATAATAATAATAATAATAATAATAATAATAACAACAGAGTTGGAAGGGACCTTGGAGGTCTTCTAGTCCAACCCCCTGCTTAGGCAGGAAACCCTACACTACTTTGAGCTTGTTTGTTTTCTTGCAGACATTTCATGACCCAACTCGGTTACATCATCAGTGCCAGAAACGAGTAGGTTTCCCCCCACCCTCCCATTTACATACTAGCAGCTAAAGATTTATTTTATTTTATTTTTAATTAGTGTTCTTCTATGCCGCCCTACTCCCTGAGAAGATTGGATGATAATGGCCTAAACTAGATAATGGGTAAGATAACAAGCCAGGGTTCCACAAAACCAGCGTTCATTCTTATTTTTACACTCAACACATAGCCCAATTCTCCTTTTGACTTCAAGAGAGTGAATATGAAGCACCTGCGGCCCAGAGGAACTCTGTGGATTTCAGCATGAGAAGAAGACATCCGTGCGCATCTGCTGGACTTTGCCAGATTTGAAGAAGGTGGCTGAGCCACTGTTCTGAATCAACTTACAAAGTTCTTACAACTTACAACTGAATCAACTTACAAAGTTGTAAGGATATGTTGGGACAAATTTAAATACCCAGGTATTTAAATTTGTCCCAACATATCCTTACAATTTTGTTGTTGTTGTTGTTGTTGTTGTTGTTAAGTGACATAAATAGAACTCAGATAGCAGTGTACATGAGGGAGAACGCTTCCTAGGGTTGGTGGAAATGGTTCACTCACGGGAAAGTAATTGGGGTATCTGTTTCCCTGGCCCATATCAGCATGAAAACAAATCATGTTTGCATTAAGCCAGGGGTGCCCAACCTTGGCAACTTCAAGACTTGCGGACTTCAACTCTCAGAATTCCTCAGTTACCCATGCCTCTCCCCCCCCCTCTTACCCCTTATAAAGTGGAGAGATTGCAGAGGAAAGGATTACAAGAGAGTAGGCTGTGCTGGCTGGGGAGCTCTGGGAGTTGAAGTCCGCACGTTTTACAGTTGCCAAGGTTGGAGATTCCCCTGTATTAAACTATCAGCCACACATGAGGGGATCGTTTTGAACCGGTGGTTTTTGACACGGCTGAATGCAGGAATGGAGAAAACTGGGAATAGCAATAGCAATAGCACTTAGACTTATATACCGCTTCATAGTTCTTTACAGCCCTCTCTAAGCGGTTTACAGAGTTCAGCCTCTTGCCCCCAACAATCTGGGTCCTCATTTTACCCACCTCGGAAGGATGGAAGGCTGAGTCAACCTTGAGCCTGGTGAGATTTGAACAGCTGAACTGCTGAACTAGCAGTCAGCTGAAGTAGGTTGCAGTGCTGCACTCTAACCACTGCGCCACCTCGGCTCCGGAATACACCGGAAATTTGTTTTTCCTCCAATATCGCCAATATTTTTTCTCGCTCTCTTTTTTTCCAAGAGTCTCTACCCGTCCAACTCGATCCAACAGATTGAGCAAACTGAAGAGCCCATCAGTCAATATGGAATAGTCTTCCCTCACGGATGAGAATGACTCCAACCATGTTGGCCGTTTACAAGGCTTTTTAAATGTTGGCTGAATAGCGGGGTCTGGGGCCCAGAATGTGTTAAGGCTCCGTTTCTTGGCTTTACTGTTTTAATTTAACTTAATTTGATTTGATTTAATTTACCTTCATCATTTTTACAAATAATTCAAGACGGTGAACATATCCAACACACCTTCCTCCTCCTATTTTCCCCACAACAACAGCCCTGTGAGGTGGGCTGAATGAGAAGAGAGAATGACTGGACCAAAGTCACCCAGCCGACTAGAACTCACCGTCTCCTAGTAACTGTCCCAAAGTCATCCGATTGGCTTTCATGTCTAAGGCGGGACTAGAATTCATCCTCTCCTGGTCATTGGCCCAAAGTCAACCAGCCGGCTTTCATGCCTGAGGTGGGACTAGAATTCACAGTCTCCTGGTGATTGGCCCAAAGTCACCCAGCCAGTTTCATGCCTGAGGTGGGACTAGAATTCACAGTCTCCTGGTGATTGGCCCAAAGTCACCCAGCCAGCTTTCATGCCTGAGGTGGAACTAGAATTCACAGTCTCCTGGTGATTGGCCCAAAGTCACCCAGCCAGCTTTCATGCTTGAGGTGGGACTAGAATTCACAGTCTCCTGATGATTGGCCCAAAGTCACCCAGCCAGCTTTCATGCCTGAGGTGGAACTAGAATTCACAGTCTCCTGATGATTGGCCCAAAGTCACCCAGCCAGCTTTCATGCCTGAGGTGGGACTAGAATTCACAGTCTCCTGATGATTGGCCCAAAGTCATCAAGCCAGCTTTCATGCCTGAGGTGGGACTAGAATTCACAGTCTCCTGATGATTGGCCTAAAGTCATCAAGCCAGCTTTCATGCCTGAGGTGGGACTAGAATTCACAGTCTCCTGATGATTGGCCTAAAGTCATCAAGCCAGCTTTCATGCCTGAGGTGGGACTAGAATTCACAGTCTCCCGATGATTGGCCTAAAGTCATCAAGCCAGCTTTCATGCCTGAGGTGGGACTAGAATTCACAGTCTCCTGATGATTGGCCTAAAGTCATCAAGCCAGCTTTCATGCCTGAGGTGGGACTAGAATTCACAGTCTCCTGATGATTGGCCTAAAGTCATCAAGCCAGCTTTCATGCCTGAGGTGGGACTAGAATTCACAGTCTCCTGATGATTGGCCCAAAGTCATCAAGCCAACTTTCATGCCTGAGGTGGGACTAGAATTCACAGTCTCCTGATGATTGGCCTAAAGTCATCAAGCCAGCTTTCATGCCTGAGGTGGGACTAGAATTCACAGTCTCCTGATGATTGGCCTAAAGTCATCAAGCCAGCTTTCATGCCTGAGGTGGGACTAGAATTCACAGTCTCCTGATGATTGGCCTAAAGTCATCAAGCCAGCTTTCATGCCTGAGGTGGGACTAGAATTCACAGTCTCCTGATGATTGGCCCAAAGTCATCAAGCCAGCTTTCATGCCTGAGGTGGGACTAGAATTCACAGTCTCCTGATGATTGGCCCAAAGTCACCCAGCCAGCTTTCATGCCTGAGGTGGAACTAGAATTCACAGTCTCCTGATGATTGGCCCAGTCACCCAGCCAGCTTTCATGCCTGAGGTGGGACTAGAATTCACAGTCTCCTGATGATTGGCCCAAAGTCACCCAGCCAGCTTTCATGCCTGAGGTGGAACTAGAATTCACAGTCTCCTGATGATTGGCCCAGTCACCCAGCCAGCTTTCATGCCTGAGGTGGGACTAGAATTCACAGTCTCCTGATGATTGGCCCAAAGTCACCCAGCCAGCTTTCATGCCTGAGGTGGAACTAGAATTCACAGTCTCCTGATGATTGGCCTAAAGTCATCAAGCCAGCTTTCATGCCTGAGGTGGGACTAGAATTCACAGTCTCCTGATGATTGGCCTAAAGTCATCAAGCCAGCTTTCATGCCTGAGGTGGGACTAGAATTCACAGTCTCCTGATGATTGGCCCAAAGTCATCAAGCCAGCTTTCATGCCTGAGGTGGGACTAGAATTCACAGTCTCCTGATGATTGGCCCAAAGTCATCAAGCCAGCTTTCATGCCTGAGGTGGGACTAGAATTCACAGTCTCCTGATGATTGGCCTAAAGTCACCCAGTCAGTTTCATGCCTGAGGTGGGACTAGAACTCCCCGTCTCCTGGTGATTGGCCCAAAGTCACCCACACACTGACCTTTATTTTCTCATGAGGCATGTTCTGAAGCTTTGAAGGGCCTAGACACAATTCTTCCCTTTTCCAAAATCTGTGCAGATTCCAGAGGGTTATGATTCTGGAATAAGGCAGATTTTGAAATCTTTATTCCAAGTTTACATCAATGTTTCTCAACCTTGGCAGCTTGAAGAGATGTGGACTTCAACTCCTAGAATTCCCCAGCCAGCTATGCTGGCTGGGAAATTCTGGAAGTTGAAGTCCACATCTCTTCAAGCTGTCAAAGCTGATAAACACTGGTTTACAAGCTTGAACTGAACACGGGTTTAGCCTCCATTCAGCCCAAGTGTGCCCCAGGCATTGGTGTTTTACATAGTTGGTATTCTTATTCGCTTAAAAACAGGCCGGTCCGTACGGTGAAATGATAAATGATAACAATGATAGGAAAAGGCATGCTGAGAACAAAGATGGCGTCCTCCAGCGATGCTGGCTTACAGCTGCTATTCACAGCAAACCTGAATGTAAGCCAGCATAGGCTGAGGGCAACAGGTTGGTAGGGGGGCTTCTGATACAGAAAAGGCAATAATAGAAGGATAGAAGGTGTTGGTCGTTACCTTTAAAGCCCTACATGGCTCAGGGCCAGGTTACCTTCGGGACCGCATCCTGCCGCATACCTCCCTACGACCGGTTAGGGCCCACAGAGTTGGTCTCCTCCAGGTCCCATCGACTAAGCAATGCCGGTTGGCGGAGCCGAGGGGGAGAGCCTTCTCTGTGGGAGCCCCCTCCCTTTGGAACCAGCTCCCTCCAGAGATCAGGACTATCCCCACCCTGCTGGCTTTCTGTAAAGCAATAAAAACTTGGCTCTTCCGGCAGGCGGGGTATGAGTGAAAGTTCTTTTAAAAGATTTATAGTATTTTAATATGTTTTTAAAATTGTTTTTTATTGATTATATTTCTATACCTGCTGTTAGCCACCCAGAGTCCCCCGGGAGTTGGCCGGCATAGAAATTTAAATAAATAAATAAATAGATAGATAGATATATAGATAGATAGATAGATAGATAGATAGATAGATAGATAGATAGATAGATAGATAGATAGATAGATAGATGATAGATAGATAGATAGATAGATAGATAGATAGATAGATAGATAGATAGATAGATAGATAGATAGATAGATAGATAGATAAATAAATAAATAAATAAATAAATAAATAAAGGAGAAGGAAGGTGAGGGAGACATGGGGGTCAGCTCTCAGTTAAGAATTCCGGTCCATGTTTGGCACCATTTCAGGGGATTGATCCCCCCTCACCCATGGACAATTTGCTAACGATAGAATCATAGGGCTTAGAAGGGATCTTGGAGGTCTTCCAGTCCAACCCCCTCCTCAAGCAAGAGATCCTATACCATTTGAAACAATTGGCTGTCCAGTCTCTTCTTAAAAACCTCCAGTGATGGAGGACCCACAATTTCTGGAGGCAAGTCGTTCCACTGGTTAATTGTCCCAACTGTTAGGAAGTTTCTCCTTAATTCTGGGTTGGAACTAACCACAATTCAGCCCAAAATTTATGTTGATTAAGTGAGACATCTGTTGAGTGAATTTCCCCGTTTTACGAGGCCCCAATTGTTAAGTGAATCTTTCTTTCTTTCTTTCTTTCTTTCTTTCTTTCTTTCTTTCTTTCTTTCTTTCTTTCTTTCTTTTTCTTTCTTTCCTTCCTTCCTTCCTTCCTTCTTTCCTTCCTTCCTTCCTTTTCCCTCCTCCTCCCTCCCTCCCACTTTCTTTTCTTTGTTTTCTTTCTTTCTTTCCTTCCTTCCCTGCTGGCCTTCCGTAAAGCAATAAAAACCTGGCTCTTCCGGCAGGCGGGGTGAAAGTGAGACCAATCAGATTATATTTTGGTCTCCCCTCCCCCTTCGTTATGAATGTCAGATGTTTTTTAATTTTATAATTTTTAATTATATGTTTTTATATGTAACAATGATTTTATATGTTGTCAGCCGCCCAGAGTCCCTCGGGAGTTGGGCGGCATACAAATCTATTAAATTAAATTAAATTAAATTAAATTAAATTCTTTCTTTCCTCTTCCTTCCTTCCTTCCTTCCTTCCTTCCTTCCTTCCTTCCTTCCTTCCTTCCTTCCTTCCTTCCTTCCTTTTCTTTTTCTTGTTTTCTCTCTCCCTCCCTCTCTCTCCCTCTCTCTCTCCACAAGTGCTAAGTGAATCAGTCTACTTGCTAAGTTAATAACATGGTTGTTAAGCGAATCTGGCTTCCCCATTAACTTTGCTTGTGAGAAGACCGATGGCAAAAACCGATCACATGGCCCCAGGACTCTGCAATTGTCAAAAATAGAAACTACTTGCCAAGCATCTGTGCTTTGATCATGCGCGCTTAGGATGCTGTAACGGTCGGAAGTGTGAAAACCGATCATAACTCCCTTTTTTTCCCAGTGCTGTTGCAACTCTGAACGGTCACTAAATGACCTGCTGTAAGTCGAGGACTACCTGTGCATTCCGTGACAGAGGCGTGTTCTGTGGGGCAAGCATGTAGAACATTCATGCGGGGAAGAAACGGTCTTATTTCTAAATTCCCAGATGAGAACCTTCAGGAGAAATTTGCAAAAGTTTCGAACTCGGGGCAAGGAACCGCCAACGGATGGGAAGGGGAGAGGCAGGGAAGAGAAGGGAAGATGGATTTGCAACATGCTGCTTTCCCAAACCTGCCACCGGATCTTCTACTATAATGCTGATGTCTCTGCGCCCTCCTAAGGATGCGCGGCGAAGCAGAAAAGAAGGTTAAGAGAAAAAGGGGATAAAAGGATCATTATTTTCTGAAAGAGAATCCTATGGGGTTCAACCCTATGGGGAGCATCAGTGTTGTCTCACACAGATCTTCACGGGCTACAAAGGCCACAATCACAATTAATATACTCTGCAGTCATTATCGCTTCCTGTTTTCCCCATCTTTTGGGGGGAATTTTTATAGCCGTTTTTTTGTCAACCATAGCAACTTTTAAGACGGGTGGACTGCAACTCCCAGAATTCCTTATCTGCGGCCGGAATCTGAAAATAACATTTAACACAGCACAGTACTTAAGCAAAATGGTTCCAGTTCAGATCTGCATATGTGGGACTGATTGGGGTAGATTGTAGGGGTGACACCAAAATATAATTTTATCATATTTTATCTGTATCTTAAATTATTGTATTTTATTCCAATTTCATTTCAGACTGTATTTTATTCCAATTTCATTTTAAATTGTATTTTATTCCAATTTCATATTTTAAATTGTATTTTACTCCAATTCCATTTTAAATTGCCTTTATCAAATTTTAGTAATAATTTGTTTCTGGAACTCTGCACTTTGATATGGCCCAAGGGCTAATCAATCAACCAATCAATCAATCAACCAATCAATCAATGTAATGTAACTCCCAGAATTCCCCAGCCAGCAGGGCTGACTGGGGAATTCTGGGAGTTGGTCCACCCGTCTTAAAGTTGTAGTTGAGCAACACGTATCTATAGCAGTTTTCCCAATCAAAATGTACTCCAGGTGAGCAAACTTCAACTCCCAGAATTCTCAAGAATTGTCATGTTGACTGAGGAATGCTGGGATTTAAAGGCCACCCGTTTTAGACGGCATGTTTTCTGGGGTAGAGCGGTACCATCGAAGTATCCCAAAAGTGCTTTTTCAAGAGGCAACTGGACTTTCTGGTTTTTTTCTTTGAAGACATTTTGCTTCTCATCCAAGGAGCTTCTTCAGCTCTAACTGGATGGTGGGGAAGGGAAGGATTTATACTCCTTGCAGGCAGCTGGTCATTTGCATCCTTTTTAGAAAGTCGTTGAGGCCACTTGGAGGTTTGAAAGAGGGGAAACAAAGAGGCCGTCTATGTCAAAATTGAACAACAGAGCGGGAGGGATAGGACACAATCTCCAGTCTACAACACAGTCCTTTCAGCAGTTCCCAGAAGGCTCCACGCCCACCTGCACTACTTAGGTGACCCTGAGGACACAGACAAACCTCCAGTTGCCTCGGAGGAAAAAAGTATCTTTGGGAGTAGACCTGGTGTTTTTCTATCAGTTTGATTTCCCTATGATTAGCATTTTTTTTAAAAGAGAGGGCCTCACAACTCGATGGAGACATGCAACCAGATGTGGCCTTCTGCTGGTTCTGTCCGGTTCGCCCGAACCGGTAGCAGAAAGTGCGGGAGGCCCCGCCCGCCCACCCCAGCTCTTTTTCGTCCTTTTATGGTATGTTTTTAAGATGGGCCCATGGTCGGAACAATCTGTGCATAGCAATAGCAATAGCGCTTAGACTTATATACCGCTTCACAGTGCTTTACAGCCCTCTCTAAGCAGTTTACAGAGTTCAGCATATTGCCCCCAACAATCTGGGTCCTCATTTTACCCACCTCGGAAGGGTGGAAGGCTGAGTCAACCTTGAGCCGGTGAGATTTGAACAGCTGAACTGCTGAACTAGCAGTAGCCTGCAGTGCTGCATTTAACCACTGCGCCATCTCGGCTCTTTGCATGCGTGAAGGTGGCGCGTGCAAGCGAAGAGGTAGGAAAGTTAAGTGAATATCACCTATCACAACTGGAGATGCAGAATTAGGAGGAATTTTCTTTTTTTTTTTTGAACTGGAAATGTTGCTGAGGGGGAGGGAGGAGATCTGATCCATTTCCCCAAGTCTAATTCTGCTATTTAGAGACTATCTACGTTATTTAATTCAGTGTTTTTTTCCAACTTGGCAATTTTAAGATGCGTGGACTTCAACTCTCAGAATTCCCCAGACAGCTATGACTGGTTTCCCCCCTCTTATCTCCTAAAGTGGAGAGTTTGCAGGGGAAGGGATTACAAGAGAGTAAACCAACTGGGGAATTCTGGGAGTTGAAGTCCACGTCTCTTAAAACTGCGCAGGTGGAGAAAGACTGATCCAATGCATGACCCAAAGAAGAACATTTGCAATTCAGCCCAAAATTTCCATTGCTAAGAGAGACAGTTGTGGATTTTGCTCCATTTTACGACCTTTCTCACCCCCGTTGTTAAGAGAATCACTGCAGCTGTTAAATGAGTCACACGGTTGTTAAGCGAACCTGACTTCCCCATTGACTTTGCTCGTCAGAAGGTCACACAAGGGGATCAGGTGACCGAGGGGCATTGCGGCCGTCATAAATGCGAGTCAGTCGCCAAGCGTCTGAATTTTTGATCGTGGGGGAGGCTGCAACGGTCGCTAAGTGTGAAAAATGAGCCCAAGTGCCTTTTTTCAGTGCCGCTGTGACTTTGAACGGTCACTAAATGAACTGTTGCAAGTCGAGGACTACCTGTAGTGTCGGGATTCAGTTCTACAGACAGACACACACAAAACACACACACAAAACACACACACAGACACAAACCCCATTCTCCCCCTCTTACCATGAGCTTTCGCAGAAGCTAGGTTGGTGTCCGAATGGGAACGCACGTGGCTCCGTTTGGCTTTCCCTTGCAGGATCGAGGTCTGTCCCTCGGAGAAGCTGGACCGTCGCAAGAGCGAGGACTTCCAGCTGCCTCCCGGCTCCCCCCAGGAGGAAACCGACTCCTGCTTCTGAGAACTGCTGGACGAAAACAGATTGGAGGTGCTGCTCCCTGAACTGTTCAAAGTAGCCGTGCCAGATTCTTCGGGGCTGTTGCAGGGCCGACTCGGACGGCCGAGATTGCCGATGGCCAAGTATTCCGGCCCGTCCGTCTCATCTTGGCTTCCGGACCAGGGATCTGAGTTCGGGTTTGGCAAAGGGCCGGGGCTTGTTCCAGAAGCAGGGACGTTGCCTTCGTCGCTGGGGCCAGAGATGCTGAGATGAGGAAGAGGAGGGCCGACCAGGTGTTGGGAGCACCTGCCTTCCTGGTGCCGGTGAGCGGAAGCCCAAGCGGCATTTTCCTGAGACTGACCGGTGCCGCCGAACGCTGGAGGGCTTGATAATCTCCTGTCTAGAAAGATAAGGAGAAAGAAACAAGGAAACTGCCTTATTTTTGGCGATGATACGGATATGAGAGAACATATAACGTTCTCTCTCATCCCAGTCCACCTCACAGGGTGGTTGTTATGGGGAAAAGAGCCAAGGTGGCGCAGTGGTTAAATGCAGCACTGCAGGCTACTGCTAATTCAGCAGTTCAGCTGTTCAAATCTCACCAGGCTCAAGGTTGACTCAGCCTTCCATCCTTCCGAGGTCGGTAAAATGAGGACCCAGATTGTTGGGGGCAATATGCTGAACTCTGTAAACCGCTTAGAGAGGGCTGTAAAGCACTATGAAGTGGTATATAAGTCTAAGTGCTATTGCTAAGTGCTAAAATAGGAGGAAGGAGTATTAGGTATGTTTGCCACCTTGAGGTATTTATAGAATTAATAAAGGCAAAATAAAACTAAGTTAACTAAATACGTTCTAGGATATGTTCAAGAATGTTCAAGAAGAGATCCGTAGTGATAATCCTCGACTTATGACCAGAATTAGGACCATTAGGAATATCCGTTCCTAAGCAAGGCAATTGTTAATAGCAATAGCACTTAGACTTATATACCGCTTTACAGCCCTGACTGAGCGGTTTACAGAGTCAGCCTATTTGCCCTCAATAATCTGGGTCCTCATTTTACCGACCTCGGAAGGATGGAAGGCTGAGTCAACCTTGAGCTGGTCAGGATCGAACTGCTGGCAGTGGGCAGAGTCAGCCTGCAATGCTGCATCCTAACCACCGAGCCACCACAGCTCTAAGTGAGTTGCACCCGACCATTTGTGCCCACGGTGGTTTGGTGAATCGCTGTAGTTGTTAAGGGAATCACATGGTCATTAAGCGAACCTGGCTTCCCCTATTGATTTTGCTTGTTGGAAGCAAACATTTTATCATATGTGGTGGACTTGTGCTAAAGCCAAAAAAATTGGGGGCAAAAATACACAGATGGCTAGAAAAGATAATAGGGAAACATGTAGATTTTAAACCTGGACTGTTTTTATTAGGGATATCAGAAAAAATTGATAAGAAAAATATGTATTTAGTACTTCTGCAACGCACTCTGCATGGGGCTACCCTTGAAGAACGTTCGGAGACTGCAGTTAGTGCAGAATGCGGCGGCGCGTGTGGTGATGGGTGTCCCTAGATACACCCATGTGACACCCATCCTTCGCGAACTGCACTGGCTGCCTATAGGTCTCTGAGCCCAATTCAAGGTGTTGGTGATTACCTTTAAAGCCCTACATGGCTTAGGACCAGTTTACCTCCGAGACCGCCTTCTCCAACATACCTCCCTAAGACCGATTAGAGCCCACAGAGTTGGTCTGCTGATGGTCCCGTCAGCCAAACAATGCCGGCTGGTGGCCCACGAGCAAGGGCCTTCTCTGTGGCAGCACCGGCTCTCTGGAATACACTACCTCCCGAGATCCGCATTATTCCCACCCTGCCAGCCTTCAGAAAAGCAGTTAAAAACCTGGCTTTGTCGACAGGCCTGGGGCCAATGATTTTAATACAACACCGATCACTCTTGGCCCCATGAATGATTTCTTGTATGGGTTTTTAAATTGTTGGTTTTAATGTTTTTTAAAGTTTTAATAATCATTGTTTTTAATGCTTTTTATATTTATTGTTGCATGTAAATTTTTATTGTTGTGAGCCGCCCAGAGTCTCTGTGGAATGGGCGGCATACAAATGCGAATAATAATAATAATAATAATAATAATAATAATAATAATAATAATAATAATAATAATAATAATAATAATAATAATAATAATAATAATAATAATAATAATAATAAAAACCTTGGCTATCAAACATCCAAAAAATCTAATAAAATTTCACACCTGTTGTACATGGATGATCTGAAGTTGTATGGAAAAACTGAAACTGAAATTCAGTCTCTGACCAACACTGTCCGAATCTTTAGCACTGATATCAGCATGGAGTTTGGTTTGGACAAATGTGCCACAGTAGCATTGAAGAAGGGCAAAATCACTGAAAGTGTGGGCATAAACATGCCTAATGGTCAAGCCATAAAATGTCATCAGCCAGAGGCCTATAAATACCTGGGCATACTACAACTGGATAATATCAAACATGATCATGTGAAGAATGTGGTCACTAAAGAATACACACAAAGAGTCAGAAAAATTCTCAAAAGCAAGCTCAATGGAGGCAACACCATCAAGGCCATAAACAACTGGGCTATACCTGTTATAAGATATACTGCTGGCATAATAAACTGGACACAGGCTGAACTGGACAATTTGGACAGAAAAACAAGAAAACTCATGACCATTCACCATTCACTTCATCCTCCTAGTGATGTCGACAGACTATATCTGCCCAGAAAAACTGGTGGCAGAGGACTTTTACAAGTAAAACAAACAGTAGAAGAAGAAAAACATGCATTGGCAGAATACGTCAAAGAAAGTAAAGAACCTGCATTGATTGAAGTAAACAACCGGAAGCTTCTGAAAGTGCAGCAGACCAAGCATCAGTATAGGAAAACTGCAATGCAAACTAGAGCCGACAGTTGGTGCAATAAAGCCTTGCATGGGCAATTCCTCAACAAGATTGAAGGAAAGGTTGATAAGGAGAAGATCTGGTTATGGCTCACTAATGGAACACTGAAGAAGGAGACAGAAGGCTTGATTCTTGCAGCCCAGGAGCAAGCAATTAGAACAAATGCAATCAAAGCCAAGATTGAAAAATCAGCTGATGACCCAAAATGCAGATTTTGCAAGGAAGCTGATGAAACCATTGATCATATCCTCAGCGGCTGCAAGAAAATCGCACAGACGGACTACAAACAGAGGCACAACTACGTGGCCCAGATGCTTCATTGGAACCTGTGCCACAACTACCACCTACCAGTGGTAAAGAACTGGTGGGATCATAAACCTGAGAAAGTAGTTGAAAACAAACATGCCAAAATACTTTGGGACTTTCGAATTCAGACTGACAAGGTTTTGGAACATAATACGCCAGACCTCACGATTGTGGAAAATAAAAAAGTGTGGATCATTGATGTCGCCATACCAGGTGACAGTCGAATTGATGAAAAACAACAAGAAAAACTTAACCGATATCAGGACCTTAAAATCGAATTACAACGACTCTGGCATAAACCAGTACAGGTGGTCCCAGTGATAATCGGCACACTGGGTGCTGTGCCAAAAGACCTTAACAGGCATTTGAAAACAATAAACATTGACAAAATCACGATCTGTCAGTTGCAAAAGGCCACCGTACTTGGATCTGCGCGCATCATACGAAAATACATCACACAGTCCTAGACGCTTGGGAAGTGTTCGACTTGTGATATAGTGATACGAAATCCAGCATATAAATCTCGTTTGCTGTGTATTACATTTTTTGTGAAATAATAATAATAATAATAATAATAATAATAATAATAATAATAATAATAATAATAATAATAATAATAATAATAATAATAATAATAATAATAATAATAATATCATCATCATCTTAACAGCAGCGAGGATTGTCTTCACACAATATTGGAAAAATGAAGAAACATCGCAAGATGAAGAGATAATTAAGAAGATATTAGATTGTGCAGAAATGGAGAGACTTACATTGAAAATTAAACAGAAAGAAGATGTAGACTAGAATATTATCAAACATGGAATCTATTTTACCAATGGTTGGGAAAAAAGGGGGTGGAGAGTGAGAATGGAATCTGTATTGTTAAGCAAATTAACTACCCAGACAACATGATGTTTATTAAGCACTAAGGAATGTAATAAATAGAAAATTAATAAAAGTTATTTTTTTTTAAAAAACTGCAATGAACGTCAGCTGCTGTAGCCTAGAGGTAGAGCTCTTGCCTCTCAATCAGGAGGTTGTGAGTTCGATCCTAGGTAGAGGCAGATGTAAGGGTCTCCTGCTTGGGCAGGGGGTTGGACTAGATGACCTGCAAGGTCCCTTCCAACTCTGTTATTCTGTTAACCTCAAACCTAACGGTGGCATTGGTGCTGCAGCAACTGAGTAGCAGAAAAGAGAATTTTAAAACAAAATCCATAACACGCCACCGCTCATGGCTTACTTTCCTTACCTTGGATGTTGGCACAGGTGGACGGAAGGCCCGAGAAGGAGCCAAGGTACCGAGGGGCTGCACCTTCGGCAGGAGTGGTAGGGATGGACCCCAGGAGGGCTGTGAGGCTCTTCGTCCTGGGCTCGGAGGCTTCCCCTTTCCTGGCAAACTGAAAGAAAGGCCATGTTGAGATAATAGCCACATAGGGCAGGGGTCCACACTAGCGGGTCATGGCCTGTTCAGAATTGGACCGTGTGAGTGGCCGGTTGGAGTGTGCGCAGATCAACCTGCATGAGTGGCAGACCACTCATGTGGCCCAGTTCCCCTCTCCCTTCCCCCGCTGGTACTATATAAAGGATGACTGCAAAAAAGAAGGAAAGACCAAAATCTCAAACCAAGAAGAAAGAAAGAAAGAAAGAAAGAAAGAAAGAAAGAAAGAAAGAAAGAAAGAAAGAAAGAAAAAAAAGAAAGAAAAAAAGAAAAATAGACAGACAGAAAGAGAAGAAAGAAAGAAAGAAAGAAAGAAAGAAAGAAAGGAAGGAAGGAAGGAAGGAAGGAAGGAAGAAAAAGAATGGATGGAAGGAAGGAAGGAAGGAAGGAAGAAAGAAAGAGACAGACAGACAGGAAAGAAAGAAAGAAAGAAAGGAAGGAAGGAAGGAAGGAAGGAAGGAAGGAAGGAAGGAAAAGAATGGATGGATGGCTGGAAGGAAGAAAGAGAAAGAAAGAAAGAAAGAAAGAAAGAAAGAAAGAAAGAAAGAAAGAAAGAAAGAAAGAAAGAAAGAAAGAAAGGGAGAAAGAAACAGAAAGAAAAAGAAGGAAGAAAGAAAGAAAGAAAAAAGAAAGGAAGGAAGGGAAGGAGGGGAGAGAGAATAGAAAGAAAGAAAGAAAAAGAAAAAGGAAGGAAGGAAGGATGGATGGAAGGAAGGAAGGGAGAAAGAAACAAAGAAAAAGGAAGGAAGGAAGGAAGGAAGGAAAAAAGGGAGAAAGAAGGAAAGAAAGAAAACCCAAAAAAGGAATAAAGAAAGGAGATTTCTCACTATAGATGCGTCTATCTGAGCCAGCAGCCGAGGGTTGTTCTGCTCCACAGCCTCCAGACACTGCAACATGACGTTGACGTGGGCGTCGCTCAGCAGAAAAGCTGAATCTGGGGGGAAAAAAGTAAAAAAATTGAGGGTAGAATGGTGCCTTTGCTCCTGTACTTCTCTTCTAGCTGAGGTGGCGCAGTGGTTAGAGTGCAGCACTGCAGGCTACTTCAGCTGACTGCTAGCTGCAGTTCGGCTGTTCAAATCTCACCGGCTCAAGGCTGACTGAGCCTTCCATCCTTCCGAGATGGGTAAAATGAGGACCCAGATTGTTGGGGGGAAATATGCTGAGCTCTGTAAACCGCTTAGAGAGGGCTGGAAAGCACTAGGAAGCGGTATATAAGTCTAAGTGCTATTGCTAGTGCTATTCTAGGGCAGGATTTCTTTTACAAACTTCGCAACTTTTAAGATGTGTGTACTTCCAACTCCCAGAATTCCTTCCAAAGGGTAGGTTTAGCAACAAGGCTGGTGGGGCAGGGGTATTCTGGATTTCTTTCTTTTAAGTGACCAGCTAAGTGTCAACACCAATACATCCTTGATCATGAAAAGCTAAGCAGGGTTGGACCTGAAGGGATGGGAGACCTACCATTAAACCAGGAATTAAAGTCGAGATGGGAAAGGTGAAAAAGATGTGGAACAGAAATGGCAAAGGGAAGTGTGCAAGAAAGTCAGAAGTTCAACTTGATAATTTACATTTAAACAGAATTAGGCCAGTAGTGGGTTCTAAAACCCGTTACTACCGGTTCGTGCGTGACATTTCTGCGCCTGCACAGAAGTGTCCCGGGTGGGTGGGCGGAGCCTCCTGCCACCGCTGCTACCGCTTCATAGAACCGGGCTGAACCGGGAGCAACCCACTGCTGAATTAGGCCCTAAATTGAACAAGGATGTCCAACCTTGGCAAATTTAAGACCTGTGGACTTCAACTCCCAGAATTCCCCAGCCAGCATAGCTTACTCTCTTGTAATCCCTTCCTCTGCAATCTCTCCACTTTAGGTGGTAAGAGAAAAGGAAACAGACACGGTTGGCTGGGGAATTCTGGGAGTTGAAGTCCACCAGTCTTAAAGTTACCAAGGCTGGACACCCCAACTTAAAAATACTTGTGTGGAAAAACACCACAATTAGGCATATGATTAGGAATTAAAATAATAATAATAATAATTTGGGAACGTCCACTTTCTATATTGCCACCAACATATTCCACACAAAGCAACGGATAAAAGCTAGTGGAAGATAAGCAGGGAAAGCCCAGTTACAGGGAGGCCTCGATTTACGACTGCAATTGAGTCCGACATGTCTGTTGCTAAGCGAGACAGTTGCTAAGTGGGTTTGGACCTGTTTTACGACCATTCTGGCCACAGTGGTTACGTGAATCGCTGCAGTTGTTAAGTGAGTAACATGGTCGTTAAGTGAATCTGGCCTCCTCGCTGACTTTGCTTCTCGGAAGGTCGCAAAAGGGGATCACGTGACCCCGGGACTGTCATGAATAGGAGCCAGTTGCCAAGGGTCTGAATTTTGCCAAGGGTCCGACCATGGGGATGCTGCAGCGGTCGTTAAGTGTGAAAGACGGTCATAATTCACTTTTTTCAGTGCCGTTGTAACTTTGAATGGTTACTAAAATGAAGTGTGGTAAGTCAAGGATTACCTGTATTGGAAGTCTGCAAACCTGCCAGGATAAATTCCTTGTGTGTCCGATCACAATATTAACTTGGCCAATAAAGTATTCTACTCTCAATTCAATTCAATTCAATTCAATTCAATTCAATATTCTATTCTAATTCTATTCTATTCTACTCTATTTTATTATTCTATTCTATTCTATTCTATTCTATATTCTATTCTATTCTACTCTATTTTATTATTCTATTCTATTCTATATTCTATATTCTATTCTATATTCTACTCTATTCTACTCTATTTTATTATTCTATTCTATATTCTATTCTATTCTATTCTATTATTCTATTCTATTCTATTCTATTCTATTCTATTCTATTCTACTCTATTTTATTATTCTATTCTATTCTATATTCTACTCTATTCTACTCTATTTTATTATTCTATTCTATATTCTATTCTATTCTATTATTCTATTCTATTCTATTCTATTCTATTCTATTATTCTATTCTATTCTACTCTATTTTATTATTCTATTCTATTCTATTCTATATTCTATTCTATTCTACTCTATTTTATTATTCTATTCTATTCTATATTCTATATTCTATTCTATATTCTACTCTATTCTACTCTATTTTATTATTCTATTCTATATTCTATTCTATTCTATTATTCTATTCTATTCTATTCTATTATTCTATTCTATTCTACTCTATTTTATTATTCTATTCTATATTCTATTCTATTCTATTATTCTATTCTACTCTATTCTATTATTCTATTCTATTCTACTCTATTTTATTATTCTATTCTATTCTATTCTATATTCTATTATTCTATTCTATTCTACTCTATTTTATTATTCTATTCTATTCTATTCTATTCTATTCTATTCTATTCTATTCTATTCTATTCTATTCTATTCTATTCTATTCTTATTCATTCCAATATTTATTCTGTTCTGTTCTATTCTTATTCTATTATTCTTCATTCTAATATTTATTCTATTCTATTCTATTCTTATTCTATTATTCTTCATTCCAATATTTATTCTGTTCCGTTCCGTTCCATTCCGTTCCGTTCCATTCCATTATTTCAATTCTATTTTCTATTTTATTCTTATTTCTACTCTACTCTATTCTAAATTCTATTCTGTTTTTAATTATATTCCTACTCTATTCTACTCTGCTCTACATGATGAACCGAAGGCAGCTTCTCAAAACAGGAACAGAACACATGGAAGAGGACCAGGAGGAGGGAAGGGCAGCCCGTCTCCTCTTACCTGTGTAGAATTTCCTGATATATGGCTTGTTCTCCAGGAGAGGCTTCAGCTGAGCCGAAAGGCAGTGGAACTGCAAACTGTGCTGAAGCCAGAGCTCGGCGACGGTTCGCTCCCTGGTCCTCTCCGGATTTTGCTGCCCGTTCTCATGGAGATGGATGAACTGCAAAGGAGGTTTGGAGAAAAATCAGGCCCAAATAGAGTATCTGTGGTAGAATGGCCTTTTCTAGGTCTCCTGACACCCACACCCACACCCGGAACCCCCTAAAAAAGCCTGAGAGGTTTCCGGTTTGAGAGACTGGAAGAGAAGAACCAACGAGGTCAAGAAAAGGATGGTTGCCATGTTCAATTCCTCGTCTGCCAATTGAAAGGAGGAGGGCCAGTTTGGACCAACCATTAGGAGACTGGGAGTTCTAGTCCCACCTCAGGCATGAAAGGCAGCTGGGTAACTAGACCAATCACCAGGAGACTGGGAGTTCTAGTCCCGCCTTAGGAATGAAAGACAATTGAGTGACTTTGGCCCAATCACCAGGAGACTGGGAGTTCTAGTCCCATTTTTGGAATGAAAGGCAGCTGGGTGACTGGGCCAATCACCAGGAGACTGGGAGTTCTGGTCCCGCCTTAGGAATGAAAGACAATTGAGTGACTTTGGCCCAATCACCAGGAGACTGGGAGTTCTAGTCCCACTTTTGGAATGAAAGGCAGCTGGGTGACTGGGCCAATCACCAGGAGACTGGGAGTTCTAGTTCCGCCTTAGGAATGAAAGACAATTGAGTGACTTTGGCCCAATCACCAGGAGACTGGGAGTTCTAGTCCCACTTTTGGAATGAAAGGCAGCTGGGTGACTGGGCCAATCACCAGGAGACTGGGAGTTCTGGTCCCGCCTTAGGAATGAAAGACAATTGAGTGACTTTGTCCCAATCACCAGGAGACTGGGAGTTCTAGTCCCGCCTTAGGAATGAAAGACAATTGAGTGACTTTGGCCCAATCACCAGGAGACTGGGAGTTCTAGTCCCATTTTTGGAATGAAAGGCAGCTGGGTGACTGGGCCAATCACCAGGAGACTGGGAGTTCTGGTCCCGCCTTAGGAATGAAAGACAATTGAGTGACTTTGGCCCAATCACCAGGAGACTGGGAGTTCTAGTCCCACTTTTGGAATGAAAGGCAGCTGGGTGACTGGGCCAATCACCAGGAGACTGGGAGTTCTAGTTCCGCCTTAGGAATGAAAGACAATTGAGTGACTTTGGCCCAATCACCAGGAGACTGGGAGTTCTAGTCCCACTTTTGGAATGAAAGGCAGCTGGGTGACTGGGCCAATCACCAGGAGACTGGGAGTTCTGGTCCCGCCTTAGGAATGAAAGACAATTGAGTGACTTTGTCCCAATCACCAGGAGACTGGGAGTTCTAGTCCCACTTTTGGAATGAAAGGCAGCTGGGTGACTGGGCCAATCACCAGGAGACTGGGAGTTCTAGTTCCGCCTTAGGAATGAAAGACAATTGAGTGACTTTGGCCCAATCACCAGGAGACTGGGAGTTCTAGTCCCACTTTTGGAATGAAAGGCAGCTGGGTGACTGGACCAATCACCAGGAGACTGGGAGTTCTAGTCCCACTTTTGGAATGAAAGGCAGCTGGGTGACTGGGCCAATCACCAGGAGACTGGGAGTTCTAGTCCCACCTTAGGAATGAAAGACAATTGAGTGACTTTGGCCCAATCACCAGGAGACTGGGAGTTCTAGTCCCACTTTTGGAATGAAAGGCAGGTGGGTGACTGGCCCAATCACCAGGAGACTGGGAGTTCTAGTCCCGCCTTAGGAATGAAAGACAATTGAGTGACTTTGTCCCAATCACTAGGAGACTGGGAGTTCTAGTCCCACTTTTGGAATGAAAGGCAGCTGGGTGACTGGGCCAATCACCAGGAGACTGGGCGTTCTAGTCCCACCTTAGGAATGAAAGACAATTGAGTGACTTTGGCCCAATCACCAGGAGACTGGGAGTTCTAGTCCCACTTTTGGAATGAAAGGCAGGTGGGTGACTGGCCCAATCACCAGGAGACTGGGAGTTCTAGTCCCGCCTTAGGAATGAAAGACAATTGAGTGACTTTGTCCCAATCACTAGGAGACTGGGAGTTCTAGTCCCACTTTTGGAATGAAAGGCAGCTGGGTGACTGGCCCAATCACCAGGAGACTGGGAGTTCTAGTCCCGCCTTAGGAATGAAAGACAATTGAGTGACTTTGGCCCAATCACCAGGAGACTGGGAGTTCTAGTCCCACTTTTGGAATGAAAGCCAGCAGGGTGATGTTGGGCCAATCATCTGAAGACACTGAATTCTAGTCCCATTTTAGGCATGAATGCTGGCCAAGTGACTTTGGGCCAAACACCAGGAGACTGGGAGTTCTAGTCCCGCCTTAGGAATGAAAGACAATTGAGTGACTTTGTCCCAATCACTAGGAGACTGGGAGTTCTAGTCCCACTTTTGGAATGAAAGGCAGCTGGGTGACTGGACCAATCACCAGGAGACTGGGAGTTCTAGTCCCGCCTTAGGAATGAAAGACAATTGAGTGACTTTGGCCCAATCACCAGGAGACTGGGAGTTCTAGTCCCACTTTTGGAATGAAAGCCAGCAGGGTGATGTTGGGCCAATCATCTGAAGACACTGAATTCTAGTCCCATTTTAGGCATGAATGCTGGCCAAGTGACTTTGGGCCAAACACCAGGAGACTGGGAGTTCTAGTCCCGCCTTAGGAATGAAAGACAATTGAGTGACTTTGTCCCAATCACTAGGAGACTGGGAGTTCTAGTCCCACTTTTGGAATGAAAGGCAGCTGGGTGACTGGACCAATCACCAGGAGACTGGGAGTTCTAGTCCCGCCTTAGGAATGAAAGACAATTGAGTGACTTTGGCCCAATCACCAGGAGACTGGGAGTTCTAGTCCCACTTTTGGAATGAAAGCCAGCAAGGTGATGTTGGGCCAATCATCTGAAGACACTGAATTCTAGTCCCATTTTAGGCATGAATGCTGGCCAAGTGACTTTGGGCCAAACACCAGGAGACTGGGAGTTCTAGTCCTGCCTTAGGCAGCCGGGTGACTTTGGGCCGATCACCAGGCGACAGTGAGGTCTAGTCTGACCTTAGCCATGAAAGCCAGCTGGGTGGTGTTGGGCCAATCGCCAGGAGATGTTGAATTTTAGTCCTGCTTTAGGCATCAATTCAGCTGAGGGACTTTGGCCCAGTCCTTCTCCCTATGGAAGAGCTGAAAAGTTTAATCCAGTGTTTCTCAAACTTGGCAAATTGTAACATGTCTGGACTCCCAGAATTCTGGGTGAGTTGAATTCTGGGAGTTGAAATCCGCACCCCTCAAAGATGCTGAGATTGAATAACGTGGATGTAATCTCTCTGCCTTTTACAAGCTTCAGATCAGTCCCTCTGCTGCGGAAGTACTATTTCTTCTGCAATTTCTTCTTTGGGATATTTAATCTTAATCCCTTTAAGATGGATGGATGGATGGATGGATGAAAAGGAGGAAGGAAGGAAGGAAGGAAGGAAAGAAGGAAGGAAAAGCCAGAGGGAAGGAGGGAGGGAGGAAGGTGAAGGAGGATGGATGGATGGATGGATGGGATGAGTAAAAAGGAGGGAGGGAGGAAGGTGAAGGAGGATGGATGGATGGATGGATGGGATGAGTAAAAAGGAGGGAGGGAGGAAGGAAGGAAGGAAGGAAAAGCCAGAGGGAAGGAGGGAGGGAGGAAGGTGAAGGAGGATGGATGGATGAATGGGATGAGTAAAAAGGAGGGAGGGAGGAAGGAAGGAAGGAAAAGTCAGAGGGAAGAAGAGAGGGAGGAAGGTGAAGGAGGATAGATGGATGGATGGATGGGATGAATGAAAAGGAGGGAGGGAGGAAGGGAGGAAGGAAAAGTCAGAGGGAAGAAGAGAGGGAGGAAGGTGAAGGAGGATGGATGGATGGATGGGATGAGTAAAAAGGAGGGAGGGAGGAAGGGAGGAAGGAAAAGTCAGAGGGAAGAAGAGAGGGAGGAAGGTGAAGGAGGATGGATGGATGGATGGATGGGATGAGTGAAAAGGAGGGAGGGAGGAAGGGAGGAAGGAAAAGTCAGAGGGAAGAAGAGAGGGAGGAAGGTGAAGGAGGATGGATGGATGGATGGATGGGATGAGTGAAAAGGAGGGAGGAAGAAAGGAAGGAAGGAAGGGGAAGATGGTAGGAAGAAAGGATGGATGATGGGAGCGAGGGAGGGAGAGAGGGAGGGAGGGAGGAAATTCCTAACAGTGAGAACAATTAATCCATGGAACAGCTTCCCTCCAGCACTTAATTCATTTAATTTAATCTTAATTAATCAATCTTTGGAAAAGTTTCCAAAGCCAGGAGCAAAAATATCTTAGTGGGCAACCACAGCAAAGCCACTTCTCTGTTCTCCCAACCCTGTTCCTCCTCTACCTCTCCCGGATTTCTCTCTCTGAATTCCCCTGAGGGCTCACCTTGTCCACATGACAGGCCGCGTGGGGGCTCAGCCAACGCACATCCTTCACAAACTGCCAGTAGTCCGTCTTCTGGCAATGCACCTGCGGGGAAAACAGAGGTCAAATTCCCCAGCTTGGTAGCGGCTGCAGCCTCCCACTTGCTGCCGAAACCCAACCAGGCAGAAAAAGAGGAAGAAAACCAACAGCTTTACAGCTGCTGAATATAAATGACAAAAGGAGACATTTTGGTCAGCGGCAAAAGGAGGCGCCTCTTCCACTGGTGTCTTCTTATTTCGGGCTGGAGATCAGTCAGGCGCGCCTTAAAGAAGATAACAATTATTTGCTTATTGCATTAGTGTCGCCTCCCTTTAGTTTGAGAGTGAGGAGGCTTAAGAGGAATTCTCCTCTAATGTTATATCATCACAACGGCCCTGTGAGGTTGTTTTAAGTTGAGGGAAAGAAGGACCAGCTCAGATTCACCCCGAACAGCTCCGTGGGACAGCGGAATGGGTCTGTAGTGGCTGTACTGGTTTCCCCAGGGGTTTATTTGGGCTTAGTGTTGTTCAACCTTGGGAACTTTAAGATGTGTGGACTTCAATTCGAAGAATTCCTCCGCTGGCTGGGTGATTTTGGGCCAATCACTAGGAGCCTGAGAGTTCTAGTCCCACCTTAGGCATGAAAGCCAGCTGGCTGACTTTGGGCCAATCACCAGGAGACAGAGAGTTCTAGTAAGATTCAATTCCAAGAATTCCAGGCTGGCTGGGTGACTTTGGGCCAATCACGAGGAGACAGAGAGTTCTAGTAAGATTCAATTCCAAGAATTCCTCAGCTGGCTGGGTGATTTTGGGCCAATCACTAGGAGCCTATGAGTTCTAGTCCCACCTTAGGCATGAAAGCAAGCTGGCTGACATTGGACCAATCACGAGGAGACAGAGAGTTCTAGTAAGATTTCAATTCCAAGAATTCCAGGCTGGCTGGGTGACTTTGGGCCAATCACTAGGAGCCTGAGAGTTCTAGTCCCACCTTAGGCATGAAAGCCAGCTGGCTGACTTTGGGCCAATCACCAGGAGACAGAGAATTCTAGTAAGATTCATTTCCAAGAATTCCAGGCTGGCTGGGTGACTTTGGGCCAGTCCCTCTCTCTCAGCTTAATCCAATTCACAGGGTGGTTGTTGTTGTGGGGAAAATAGGAAGGTGTGTTGGATATGTTTGCCACCTTGAGCTATCTGTAAAAATAATAAAGGCGGGACACAAACAAACAAACAAACAAACACTTCCTAAAACAAAATCCGATTTCCTTTCCTGCCCCAAAGTGCAGCCACCCACAGAGTGCCACGCAAAGTGTTTAACGGATTAACAGAGTTGGAAGGGACCTTGCAGGTCATCTAGTCCAACCCCCTGCCCAAGCAGGTGACCCTACCTAGGATCGAACTCACAACCTCCTGATTGGGAGGCGAGAGCTCCACCTCTAGGCCACAGCCATTAAGAGAGCCCTACCTTGTCTAGAATGAGGCCATGATATAGGATGCTGTGCATGTCCCTGCAGAGCCGCTCCAAGCCGCCATATTTAGACCAGACGTTGGGATGATTGATGGAGACCAAGCCTTCCACCGTAGTCTTCAGGTTCTCCAAGAGCGTCCAGTGTTCTCTCCTGAAACATAAAGTCAAGTCTCAGCAAGCCCAGGTGGAATATTATCCCCTTAGGAAAACAATCCAACAAACGGAACCCATTGCAATGGACCTGGTCATACATTCAATTTCGCAGCTACTAAGATTGTTGGCCGAGCAGGTACAAAAACAGCCGGGGAAATGATTGAAGCCTGGGAAACGGGCCCTTGGTCAGCCAACAGGAGTGCTGGTTTATCATCAGCTTATCAGATACAGGTAGTCCTCGATTTACAACAGCTCATTTAGTGACCGTTCGCAGTTACAACAGCAGTGGGGGGGGAAGTGACTTACGACCATTCTTCACACTTATGACTATTGCAGCATTCCCCATTGTCATGTGATCAAAATTCAGACCCCCGGGAGACTGCAACCGTCATGCCAAGCATCCAAATATTGATCACACGATCGTGGGGATACTACAAGGATCGTAAGTGTAAAAAATGGTCGTAAATCACTTTTTTCAGTGCCATTGTAACTTTGAATGGTCACTAAATGAACTGTTGTAAGTCGATGACTATCTGTACATCCTGACATTCACAATCAGCAGACCGCAGTAGTGAATTCAACCTAATTACAACCTTGACTTACAACCATTCATTTAGAGTAGAGTAGAATAGAATAATAGAATAAATATTGGAATGAAGAAGAATAGAATAATGAATGGAATAGAATAGAATAGAATAGAAAATTAGAATAGAATAGAATAGGATAGGATAGGATAGGATAGAATAGAATAGAATAAAATAGAATAGAATAGAATTTTATTGGCCAAGTGTGATTGGACACACAAGGAATTTGTCTTGGTGCATATGCTCTCAGTGTACATAAAAGAAAAGAAAAGATTTAGTGACTGTTCAAAGTTACGGCACTGAAAAAAGTAACCCTAACGATTTTTCACACTTATGACCGTTGTAGCATCCCTGTGGTCACGTGATCAAAATTCAGACGCTTGGCAACTGGCATGCACTTATGACGGTTGCAGTGTCCTGGGGTCATGTGATCCCCTTTTGCGACCTTCCGACAAGCAAAATCAACGAGGAAGCCAGATTCACTTAACGACCGTGTTACTAAATTAACTACTGCAGTGGTGTGCTTAATAACTGGGGCAACCAAGGTTGTAAAATGGAGGCGAAATTCACTTAACAACTGTCTTCCTTAGCAACAGAAATTTTGGGCTCCATTGTGATCAGAAGTCCAGGACGAATGCCATGATTTTAAAGCGGTGTGTGTGTGTGTCCCCAAACTTGGCAACTATAAGCCCTGTGGACTTCAACTCCCAGAATTCCCCAGCCAGCCGCGTCTGTTTCTTTTTCTCTTACCACCTAAAGTGGAGAGATTACAGAGGAAGGGATTACAAGAGAGTAAGCTATGCTGGCTGGGGGAATTCTGGGCATTGAAGTCCACAAGTCTTAAAGTTGCCAAGTTTGGACATCCGCTGTTTTAAAGCCTCCAACTATCCTGACAGCATCCGACTCTGAATATGTCAAAAACGACACTAATGCAAATCATTTCCCCTGCAGAAAAGAACCAACGAAGTGATCAGTTGGACCGGCCTCTCCTCAGTAAAATCTGGACTGGGCAGGATGAAATCCACCCGACGGTTACACAATATTTATTTCCTTAAGGGAAGGCTTGGCTTTGGCCTCTGCTTGAGCAGGGGGTTGGACTGGATGACCTCCAAGGTCCCTTCCCCCTTTGTGATCCTGTCATTAGTACTAAAAATAAAACTTTTTCACTACCAAGAATCGAGTTTCTAGATCCACCCTTCCTGTTTCTTCGTGTCATTTAAGAAGGCTGAGTCAAGAGAAAAACAAGTATTTTTTTCGCTAGAAGGCAGAAGTACAGTTAAGTCTTCAACTTACAAACATTTGTTTAGTGAATGTCGAAAGATTGAAAAAAGTCACTTGGGACAAGTCCTCCAACTTACGACCGCCACAGCATCCCCACTGTCATGCACAGGTAGTCCTCGACTTACAACCGTTTATTTAGTGACCGTTCAAAGTTATAAGGGCAATGGAAAAAGTGAGTTATGACCCGTTTTCACACCACCACTGCAGTTTCCCCTAGGGTCATGTGATCAAAACTTGAACGCTTGCCAGCTGGCTCCTATTTATGACGGTCGTAATGTCCCGGGGTCATGTGATCCCCCCTTTTGTGACTTTCTAAATCAGCAAAGTCAATGGGGAAGTCAGATTCACTTAACAATCAGATTCACTTAACAACCAGATGGGGATAGTCCTGATCTCTGGAGGAAGCTGGTTCCAAAGGGAGGGAGCTCCATATCTGTCTCCAAAGACTTCAGGCATTTGCTGGAGGCCGTTGGGGGCTGCTTTCTGCCTTTAAGAACATGTTTCTCCATTTCTCCTTGGGGAAATATTCCATCTTGCCTCTTTTAATGTTAAGAATAAAGAATATTTTAATCTGGGGAAGGAAATGGGGAGGTTCCTACACCATCAATGTCCTTGGAACTTCCTGAGTAAAATAAGGGTTTCTTCCCCCAAGGAGGTTAATTAGACAATTAAACAAATGGAGCAAGATGGCGTAAATTAAGGGGAATGCATCTCACAAGATTATCATTTATGCTTTGGCTTGCATTGCTCTTTCTGTTTTTAAACGAGTGGCTTTTATCCTGGATTTTAAGCAGGTCTGACCTCCTTTAATTTCCAAGATCAGGCAAGGTGCAGTTCAGAAGCCCAGAAAAGCAGCATAAGGCAAAAAGCAAAAACCACTCCCCAAACGCCAAACACAACACCATCCAAATATACATTCAAAGCAAGGAATTTAGTACCTGCCGGTGAAATCGGTTCAAAGGTAAGCAGGTGTGCCTCTCCCGGGACGGTCAAATGCTGCTGCATAATCAGAATTCGACTGACATAAGAGATCCTGAATCTGTTGATGAAGATGCTCAGTCATCCAGGTCGTGGTTGTCCCAAAGGGGCTTTTATCAGGAGGCAACCGGACTTCCTGGTTTTTCTTTGAAGACCTTTCGCTTCTCATCCAGAGCTGAAGAAGCTTCTTGGATCTCAAAAGAAAAACCAGAAAGTCCAGTAGCCTCTTCAAAAAATAAAAAACCTTTTGGAAGGTCCGGAATCTACATTTGCAAAAGGAGAAAACATGGTAGCTCGGCCACACCTGCAAGATTGTGTGTTTGGTTGTGTGTGTGTGTGTGTGTGTGTGTGTGTGTGTGTGTGTGTGTGTGTGTGTGTGTGTGTGTTTCCTGGTTACCAAACAGATAGGCTTTCATGACATAGACTTTAAACCCAGGGCTGTTCCTGGGGAAGACATTCCTGCCAAGGGCCCAGGATCATACATGGCAGAATGGACATATTATGGGTGGGTCTTATGAACACCAGGTTGGCTTGGCTTCTCAGATTTGCAGGTGGATCAGACAAAAAAACTCAGCCAGAATTGATTTAATTCTAATTTTTTGTAAGGTTAAATTAACAGATTCTTGCCCACTGGATATAGGTATTCCTCGACACACGGCCACAAGTGAGCCCAAAAGTTCCGTTACTAAGCGAGGCACTGGTTAAGTGAGTTTTGCCCCGTTTTACAACCTTTCTTGCCGCTGTTGTTAAGTGAATCACTGTTGTTAAGTTAGTAATACAGGTAGTTCTCGACTTGCAACAGATCATTTAGTGACCGTTCAAAGTTACGACGTGACTGAAAAAAGTGACTCAGGACCATTTTTCACACTTACGACCATTTGTAGCGTTCCCCGTGGTCATTCGGATGCTTGACAACTGACTCACATTTATGACGGTTGCAGTGTCCCGGTGTCAGGCGATCCCTTTTTTGCGACCTTCTCACAAGCAAAGTCAATGGGGAAGCCGGATTCATTTAACAACCGTGTTACTAATTTATCAACGGCGGTGATTCATTTAACAAAACGTGGCAGGAAAAGTCCTAAAATCGGGCAAAACTCGCTTAACGAATTTCTCACTTAGCAGCATAAATCTGGGGCTCCATCGTAGTCGTACGTTGAGGACTAAGTGCACAGTTGTTAAGTGAATCTGGCTACCCAATGGATTCTGCTTGTCAGAAGGTCGCAAAAGGGGATCGCATGACTCCAGACACCGCGACCGTCATGAATGCGAGTTGGTTGCCAAGCGTCCGAATTTTGATCACGTGACGGTTTTAAGTGTGAAAAATAGTCATAAGTCGCTTTTTTCAGTCCAGTTGAAACTTCAGTCACTTAATGAACTGTTGTAAGCCGAGGATTACCGTATTTTTCAGAGTATAAGATGCACCTTTTTCCCCAGCCCTAACGAGGTGCTAACGATCTTCCCAGCTTGCAGGATTTTTTCATTCCTACCCCCTCCCTTTTTTTTCCAGGCCTAAGTCTTTGCAGGCTTGTTTTCATTGCTATTCCCTCCGAAGAATGTTTTTTTCAGCCCTAACCAGGGGATAAAATAATGTGCTGAAGCTGATGCTAGCCAGATGAATACCTGGTAGGTAGATTTTTTCCCCTATTTTCCTCCCCGAAAACTAAGGTGCATTTTATACTCCGGTGCGTCTTATACTCCGAAAAATGCGGTACCTGTACGAAACCCCAACAAAGCACATTTAAAACATGCCCAACTATCCCAGGGGTGCCCTTTAACTGGTCCACCCAGCCTAGCCGAGAAGATATCCCTGGTCCACGTGGGAGTCCTTCCATGCCCTGCCACCCACCCAGGACCTTCTCAACCAGCTGCGTGCCAAGGCTGCAGCTGACTCCTTCTGCGTGGAAAACATTGCGTCACTAACAAACAACGGGGCTTTTCACAATAAAGGCTGGAGGATTGATTTCAAGCCGTTGCACCAGGATGTTTCCATTGTTGTGACTCTCTTAGCGTTGAGAGGCGAGGATGGGCCGCAACTTGCCAAAGGAGGAAGCAATGAAATCCTTGAACTTGGAAATCTGTATTCTAGCCTTTTCTAATACAGGTAGACAACCAGGGAAGCATCTTTGGATAGCACTATCTTAAGGGTCCTGAATTGAGCTGGAAGGGACCTTGGAGGTCTTCTAGTCTAGCCCACTGCCCAAGCAGGAGAGCCTATAGCATTTTCAGACAAGTGACTGTCCAGTCTCTTCTTAAAAACTTCCAGTGATGGAGCGCCCACAACTTCTGGTGGCAAGTCGTTCCACTGATGAAAGTAAATGTATGCAACTTGGGAGTCAACATGGAAAGAACTGAAAATAACCATTCAATTATACATATTTTACCTTATAACCACTGGAGATCGGTATATCAAATAAGATTTTGTGTTTGGAGACCCCTGAATATATACAAAAACGACTTGAGGAGTGGAGGATCCCTGAAATAATTAACTAATTTCTAGGCTGCATTAACAGAGGGATAGAATCAAGATCACGCGAAGTGTTAATACCACTTTATAAGGCCTTGGTAAGGCCACACTTGGAATCCTGCATCCAATTCTGGTCGCCACGATGCAAAAAGGATGTTGAGACTCTAGAAAGAGTGCAGAGAAGATCAACAAAGATGATTAGGGGACTGGAGGCTAAAACATATGAAGAACGGTTGCAGGAACTGGGTATGTTACCCCAATCCTTCTTTTCATTAAACTAGACATACTCAATCTCTCCAACTGTTAACAGAATAACAGAGTTGGGGGGGGGACCTTGGAGGTCTTCTAGTCCAGCCCCCTGCTCAAGCAGGAGACCCTACACCAGTGGTGGCCAACCTTAAGCATACCATGCGCCAATTTTTTCACAGACGAGTTCAGATGCGCCATACAACTCAAGCACGTTCTTACTTTCATGTTTGGGGTTGTAAAATAGGGATAGGGGTAGGATTTGCTTTGCTTAAGGGAGGAAAAGGAATAACTCAATCATGCAATTCAATTAATTAATTTACGCCATTTTAAAATTTGACAAACGTAATATATATTTAATCTTGAATCTGTCTTTCAATCACTCTCAATACAAAAACCACGTTAGTACACTCAATAAAACACTGCTTCAAACTCCACGCCACGATGGCTTGCTCAGAACTGACTGACCATATCAAACGCTCGCCGCTCATTCGCACGTGACTTCAAACACATGATGTGTTGCTAGTGCGCGGTGTTTGCGATCGTTTGAGCAGGAACGCGCAATGGCAACACCGATAAAAATATTCGTACGTTTGTAAACCCGCCTAAAGTAACATCTCACAAGTTCCATTCTAAGTTTCAGACACCGAGAAGTTGAACATTACCGAAGGCTGTACAAATGGAACTGAGATCACTTTGGTGTTGAAAATATTAAGATGGATTCAGTTATGACACCTATTTAAAAAAAACAAGTAGGCACAAGGATGCAATGCGCCATTTGTAATCATCCAATGTGCCACGTTTGGCCACCCCTGCCCTACACCGTTTCACACAAGTGACTGTCAAATCTCTTCTTAATAACCTCCAGTGATGAAGTACTTACAACTTCCAGCTGTTCCACTGATTAATTGTTCTAATTGTTATGAAATTCCTCCCTAGTTCCCGGTTGCTTCTCTCCTGGATTAGTTTCCATCCATTGTTCCTTGTCTTGCCTTCAGGTGGTTTGGAGAACAGGTTGACCCGTCTCTTTTTAGATGTTTGAACATTGTCATCATGTCACTCCATCAAATGGAAGTGGGCATCTCCCCTTATAGTTGGCAATAACTCCTGTAATAACTGCAATTTGGGGTAGAGTCGAAATCCGCAGGGATTCCTTTACTTTTAACTAGTCTTCGACTTACAATCACTCAGCCAGTGACTGCTCAAAGTTACAACGGCAGTGAAAAAAGTGAGTTATGACTGATTTTTCACACTTACAACTGTTGCACTGTGCCTAGGGTCACACGATCAAAATTCGACTGCTTGGCAACTCGCACACATTTGCGATAGTTGCGGGGTCCCCAGGTTACGTAGAAGTAGTCCACGGCTTACGACCACAATTGAACCCAATATTTATGTCGACAGTTGAGTTTTGCCCCATTTTACGACCTTCCTTGCCACAGTTGTTAAGGGAATCACTGCAGCCGTTAAGTTAGTAACCTGGTTGTTAAGTGAATCTGGTTTCCCCGTTGACTCGGCTTGTCAGACGGTTCACAAAAGGGGATGACGTGACCCCGGGACAATGCCACCGTCATAAATACGAGCCAGTTGCCAAGCACCAGAATTTTGATCCTGTAACCATGGAGATACTGCAATGGTTGTGAGTGTGAAAAACAATCACAAAGTCACTTTTTTAAAAAGTTTCGTTGTAATTTTGGTCAATAAACAAATAGTTGTAAGTCGAGGATTACCCATATTGGTCTAACAAAAACGTTTCTGTTGTAAGAAATGCAGCAGAGTTTGGGACAGACTGCACCATCCAAGCACATTTAAGATGCAAGCTTCATGTCTTTGGAAGCAAAAGTGTTTAATCTGTTGCTCTTCCAGTAGCGCATGTCATGCTATTGCATTCACATGCAAGTTACAAAATGGGTGTGTTATTTACACACAGAAGTGCTACTGTATAATTAATCCAGCCTCCAGAATAACAAAAGATCTACCGCCAACCAACCTTCCTTCCCTACCTACCATTATCCTTCCTTCCTTTCATACCTATCTACCATTATCCATCCATCCTTCCTTCCTATCTACCTATTATGACGACGTGAGAATAAATCCTCGCAGAGGCGAAATAGATCTTTTCCCCGGAATTCTGACATTAGAAAAGAAACCGCAGTTTAAAAGTCTACGTAAAAATATTTATTTCGGTACAAAAACAATAAATCTCATTAACTACATGCCTGATATAAAAGTAGGTCTTCCTTCAATGGAAGCCAGGAACAGAAGGAAGGAACGGAGAATGGAATGCACACACGCGTACAAGAACACATCAATCACGTGCTCAGGAATAAACCATTATAATGAATAGGGATGCAGCTCCCTGCATGTACATGTAACAGGCAATAAATCACTGCGTGACATATTATCTATCCTTCCTTCCTTCCTTCCTTCCTTCCTACCTACCTACCTACGGTACCTACCTACCATTATCCATTCTTCCTCCTTCCTTCCCTTCCTTCCTCACACAAATTCCCTTCCTTCCTTCCTTCCCTCCCACCTACCTACCTACCATTATCCTTCCTTCCTTCCTTCCTTCCTGGGTCCTAAAATGAGGACCCAGATTGTTGGGGGCAATATGTTGAACTCTGCAAACCGCTTAGAGAGGGCTGGAAAGCACTGTGAAGCAGTATATAAGTCTAAGTGCTATTGCCCTTCCCTCCCTCCCTTTTGTGCTGGTGTAGTGGTTAGAATGCAGTATTGCAGGCTGACTCTGCCCACAGCCTGAAATTTATTCCTTCCTTCCTAAAGGTTGACTCAGCCTTCCATCCTTCCGAGGTGGGTAAAATGAGGACCCAGATTGTTGGGGGCAATATGCTGAACTCTGTAAACCGCTTAGAGAGTGCTGTAAAGCACTATGAAGCGGTATATAAGTCTAAGTGCTATTGCTATTGCCCTTCCTTCCTTCCTTCCTTCCTTCCTTCCTTCCTTCCTTCCTTCCTTCCTTCCTCCCTCCCTCCCTCCCTCCCTCCCTCCCTCCCATTGCCAGCAGTTCGATCCTGACTGGCTCAAGGTTGACTCAGCCTTCCATCCTTCCGAGGTGGGTCAAATGAGGACCCAGATTGTTGGGGGCAAGAGGCTGACTCTATAAACCGCTCAGAGAGGGCTGTAAAAAGCACTGTGAAGCGGTATATAAGTCTAAGTGCTATTGCTTGTGCTATTCATGGCATGGTCTGCTTCGTACTGTAGGTCCGAAGATGGGATTCCAGCCAAGGGTTGACTCACCAATGGCCAGCATGCCTAGTGCTGAATCAGACATTAACTATCCTGGTTTCATTCCAAAACCGAGCCACATTTCAAATCAAGCACAGGATGATTCAAGTGTTACTGGTGCTACATTGCTCACCCTGAAAAACCACGCTTGGAGCTTGGCAAGGCTTCTATTGTCATAAAATCTGTCAGGAAAAGCAGCCAAGATGACATTACGGGAAAAGACGGTGTTGCTTTCTAAGCAGCTTCCAGAATGGGGATGATGGAGGAGGAGGAGGGGAGGAGGAAGAGGAGGAGGAGGAGGAGGAGGAGGAGGAGGAGGAGGAGGAGGAGGAGGAGGAGGAGGAGGAGGAGGAGGAGGAGGAGATGAACTGACAGGGTAGGTGACAACTCGCATCCTTTCTGCAGATCAAGAGAGAGAAAATGGGATGCTGGAGGGGCTAAAAAGTTTAGCAAACTTCTCAGAGCCCCTCAAGGAACATATCGATCAATCAGAACAGAGCTGGAAGGGGCCTTGGAGGTCTTCTAGTCCAGCCCCCGGCTCAAGCAGGAGACCCTTGACCATTGCAGACAAAATGGTTATCCAACATCTTCTTAAAAATCTCCAGTGATGAAGCACCTGCAACTTTTGGTGGTCAGCTGTTCCACTGGTCAATTGTCCTCACTTTTAGGAAATTTCTCCTTAATTCCAGGTTGCTTCTCAGGGAGTCCTCGACTTACGACCAAAACTGGGACCAGAATTTCCATTGCTAAGCAGAGTCCTGCCCGATTTTATGACTTTTTTTTTTTGGCCAGGGTTAAGCAAATCATTGCTAAGTGAATTACGTCACTAAGTGAATCCAGCTTTCCCCATTCACTTTGCTGGTCAGAAGCCAGGTGGGGAGGCCTCAAACGGCAATCGCCTGATCCCAGGAGGCTGCAGTTGTCGTAATACAGGTAGTCCTCGACTTACGACCCCAGCTGAGCCCCATATTTCTGTTGCTAAGCGAGACAGTTGTCAAGTGAGCTTTGCCCCATTTTATGACTATTCAGCGAATCACTGCAGTCATGTTAGCCACACGGTCGTTAAGTGAATCTGGCTTCCCCATGGACTTTGCTTGTCAGAAGGTCGCAAAAGGAGATCACGTGACCCCAGGATACTGTGACCGTCATAGATATGAGTCAGTTGCCAGGAGTCTAAATTTTGATCATGAGACTATGCTGCAACGGTTATTAAATGGGGAAAACGGTCACACGTTGTTGTTTTTCAGAATCGCCGTAACTTTGAGCGGTCACTAAACGAACTGTTGTAAGTTGAGGACAGCCTGTCCTGCAAATGGCAGAAAGGAGGGCTGGAAATTATGGGCTGTATAGGTGGGGGGGGTATCTCCCACCGAAAAGTCTGCTTTATTTTATCCCTGGCGTGAAAAAGTTATATTCTTCCTAGTTACTTGAGTGAAGCGGAATCTATGCCAAGAATTCTGCAAGAAGCTTTTCTCTGCCTGCCTCGGTTAAGCGAAGACAAACACAGCCTGTTTTCAAAGCAACTGCCCAAGTTTCCTGGACGACAAGCAAAACTTGGTTTATGTCATTCCGACTCACAAGCAGGTCTTTCTTGGGAAAATGGAAATGAAAGCTAAGCTGTAGGGGAGGGAGGGAGGAGGGTGAGGAATGTAACCCAACGGTCAATTTTATCACTCTTTGGACTTTTGCTGCTTTGTACTGTTTTCACTTTGTATTGTTTTCACAGTCACTTATCTGAAATGGTATAGGTCTGTGATGGCCAACCTATGGCACGGGTGAGTGGCACGCAGAGCCATCGCCCATTGCTCTTCCGTGTTCCCGTGCACCAGCCAGCTGATCTTTCCTATTACTATTCCATATTTTATTTTTTATTTTTTATTTATTTATTTATTTTTGTCAAGTACGTGTTGGTAATATACATAGATATAGCATTGTTTATATACATAAAATGAGTACTGATAAAAGGGAACATTTGGACAGGGACGGTAGGCACGCTGGTGCACTTATGCACGCCCCTTACTGACCTCTTAGGAATCAGGCGAGGTCAACAGTGGACAGTCTAAGGGTAAAGTTTTGGGGGTTTGGTGACGAAACCACAGAGTCAGGTAGTGAGTTCCAGGCATTTACCACTCTGTTGCTGAAGTCGTATTTTCTACAGTCAAGTTTGGAGCGGTTCACTTTGAGTTTGTATCTGTTGTGTGCTCGTGTATTGTTGTGGTTGAAGCTGAAGTAGTCAGTGACAGGAAGGACGTTGTAGCGGATAATTTTATGAGTTATGCTTAGGTCGTGCCGAAGGCGACGTAGTTCTAAGCTTTCTAAGCCCAGGATTTAAAGTCTGGTTGCGTAAGGTATTCTGTTGCGAGTAGAGGAGTGGAGGACTCTTCTCGTAAAGTATCTCTGGACACTTTCTAATGTATTTATGTCTGATATGCGGTGTGGGTTCCAGACAGATGAGCTGTATTCAAGGATTGGTCTGGTGAATGTTTTGTATGCTCTGGTTAGTAGTGTGATATTACCGGAGAAGACGCTACGTAAGATTAGGTTAACAGTTCTTGAAGTCTTTTTGGCGATGATATTCCTATTCTATTCCATTTTCTATTTTCTATTTTTTTCTGTTTTCTGTATTCTAATTCTAATTCTATTCCGGGGGAAATGTAAGTCATCCAGAATCACCAT
This sequence comes from Diadophis punctatus similis, assembly GCA_023053685.1. Taxonomy (NCBI): domain Eukaryota; kingdom Metazoa; phylum Chordata; class Lepidosauria; order Squamata; family Dipsadidae; genus Diadophis; species Diadophis punctatus. The sequence continues at coordinate 80,392,027 of JALIGW010000005.1, read as the reverse complement.
ACAGGTATTCCTCGACTTACAACAGTTCATTTAATGACCGTTCAAAGTTACAACAGCACTGGAAAAAGTGACTTATGGCCGTCTTTCACACTTACGACTATTGCAGCAACCCCATGATAACATGATCAAAATTCAGCTGCTTGGCAACTGACTCATATTTATGACGGTTGGTATGTCCCAGGGTCACGTGATCCCCTTTTGCGACCTTCTGACAAGCAAAGTCCATGGGGAAGCCGGATTCGCTTAACAACCGTGTTACTCACTTAATAACTGCAGGGATTCGCTTAACAACCATGGTACTCACTTAATAACTGCAGGGATTCGCTTAACAACCGTGTTACTCACTTAATAACTACAGGGATTCACTTAACAACCATGGTACTCATTTAATAACTGCAGGGATTCGCTTAACAACCGTGTTATTAACTTAATAACTGCAGGGATTCACTTAACAACTATGGCATGAAAGTCATAAAATGGGGGACACTTAACAAGTGTCTCGCTTAGCAACATAAATTCTGGGCGCAATTATGGTCATAAATCGAGGTCTACGTGTACAGTAGAAAAACCTCCTGATTACATTAAATACAATGAAATTCAATACGATGCTGAGCCAAACAGGCAAAAGAAAAGTCAGAAAGCCAAAATGATTGGCAGGAGAAAACTAGCCTGTAATGCAAGCTAAGAAGGAGTTGCCAGGAATCAAACAATTACTTTCCATTTTAGTCATGGTGTCAAAACAGGTTTTAGTTCGTTTTTGGGTTGTTGCTGTTTTTTTTGCTTATTAAGACAGAAGAAGAAAGGCGAAACCGACTCAGGGAATTACAGGAAGACATACAACAGTTCATTTAGTGACCATTGAAGTTACAACGGCAATGAAAAAAAAGGGACTTATGACTGTTTTTCACACTCATGCAGTCACCTGATTTACATTCGGATGCTTGACCACTGACTCACATTTATGACGGCTGCAGTATCCCTTTTTGTGACCTTCTGACAAGCACAGTCAATGGGGAAGAATAGAATAGAATAGAATAACAGAGTTGGAAGGGACCTTGGAGGTCTTCTAGTCCAACCCACTGCTTAGGCAGGAAATCCTACACCACTTCAGACAAATGATTGTCCAACATCTTCTTAAAAACTTCCAGAGTTGGAGCATTCACAACTTCTGGAGGCAAGCTGTTCCACAGATTAATTGCTCTAACTGACAGGAAATTTCTCCTTAGTTCTAGGTTGCTTCTCTCCTTGATTAGTTTCCACCCATTGCTTCTTGTTCTACCCTCAGGTGCTTTGAAGAATAGTTTGACTCCCTCTTCTTTGTGGCAACCCCTGAGATATTGGAACACTGCTATCATGTCTCCCCTGGTCCTTCTTTTCATTAAACTAGACATACCCAGTTCCTGCAACCGTTCTTCATATGTTTTAGCCTCCAGTCTCCTAATCATCTTTGTTGCTCTTCTCTGCACTCTTTCTAGAGTCTCAACATCCTTTTTGCATTGTGGCGACCAAAACTGTATGCAGTATTCCAAGTGTGGCCTTACCAAGGCATTATAAAGTGGTATTAACACTTCGCGTGATCTTGATTCTATCCCTCTGTTAATGCAGCCTAGAACTGTGTTGGCTTTTTTGCCAGCTGCTGCACACTGCTGGCTCATATTTAAATGGTTGTCCACTAGGACTCCAAAGTCCCTCTCACAGTTACTACCAACGTTCCCTGTAAGAGAAAAAAACGGTGCGCAATGTTCTCATTTCATCTGCGCGGCCGCGCATGCGCACAGCCTCTCCCATTAGGAAATGCCGGCAGGAAGTTAGAAACTTCCGCGCGGCGTTTTCTGATCACGTGCGCAGCAGCGCGGGCGCGCACCTTAGAGGGAACAGTGGTTACTACTGTTGAGCAAGGTACCACATATACTATACCTGTGCATTTTGTTTTTCTTGCCTAAATGTAGAACCATATTTTTTTCACCATTGAATTTCATTTTGTCAGATAGCGCCCAATGTTCAAGTCTGTCAAGATCCTTCTGTATCTTGAGCCTATCTTCTGGAGAGTTGGCTATTCCTGCTAGCTTGGTGTCATCTGCAAATTTGATGAGTTCCCCATCTATCCCCTCGTCCAAGTCATTGATGAAGATGTTGACAAGTACTGGGCCTAAAACAGAGCCTTGGGGTACTCCACTGCATACTTCCCTCCATGTAGATGCAGTTTCATTGAGCACGTTGAGTGCAGTTGGTCAGCCAGTTTCGAATCCATCTGGTGGTGTTGCTGTCTAACCCACATTTTTCTACTTTATCTAGTAGTAGGTTATGGTCTACTTTATCAAATGCCTTACTGAAGTCCAAGTAAATTATATCGACAGCATTCCTCTGCTCCACTAATTTTGTCACTTTGTCAAAGAATGCAATAAGATTAGTCTGGCATGATCTGTTTTTGACAAACCCATGTTGGCTTTTGGTTATTACTTTGTTTGCTTCTAGGTGTTCGCTGATTCGTTGCTTGATTATCTTTTCCAGAATCTTCCCTGGTATTGAGGTCAGGCTGATAGGTCTGTAGTTTCCTGGATCTGTTTTTTTCCCTTTTTTGAAGATGGGAACTACATCAGCTCTTTTCCAGTCCTCTGGCAGTTCCCCGGTGCTCCAGGATCTTTGAAAGATATAGTTCAGTGGTTCTGAGATCTCGTCTGCCAGTTCCTTCAGAACCTTGGGGTGTAATCCATCCTGTCCTGGTGATTTGAACTCGTCTAGGGTAGACAAGTGTTCACTTACCATTTTCTTCCCTATTTTAACTTGTGTTCCTAATATGTTTTTTGTGATGCTGTTTTTGATAGGTTGGACTGTTTTTTCCCTTTGTGTAAACACAGATGCAAAAAACGAGTTAAATAGCTCTGCTTTCTCCGTTGCTAATTTCACAAGCGCAGTGATTCACTTTACAAATGTGCCCCCCCCCAAAAAAGTCGGAAAAATAGGGTAAAACTCACTGAAGAAATTTCTCACCTAAAAACAAAAATGTTGGGCTCAATTGTGGTTGTACATTGAGGACTACCTGTTATCCCTCATTCCAAATCCAGAACAGATCGAAGATGAATCTCTCCCAGTTTCCTATTTTTGACCGTGGTTAATTTCCAGGAAAGTCTTTAACAAGAGGTCAGAAATGCCTGTGTTTGTGGCTCACCTGTCAATCGGAGGCATTGCTACCCAACTTGGAGGATGCACATAGGTATGATTCACAGTTGCTGATGTGCCACAATTTTCAAAATGTTGGTTTTGGAAAACTATCATCAGCGTTAAAGCATTCTTCAACCCTTCCCAAAGGGCTTTCATTGAAGCTGCACAGATAGTCCTCAACTTACGACAGTAATTGGGACCGAAACTTGCACCATTAAGTGATGTTGTTGAGTGAGTCATGCGTGATCGTTAAGTGACAATGGTCGTAAGCGCAAAACATGGCCCTAAGTCCCTTTTGTCGGTCGTAAGCATGAAATACAGCCCTAAATCCCTTTCGTCGGTCGTAAGGATGAAACAAGTCCCTGTCTCTTTCATCGGTCGTAAGCATGAAACACGGTCTTAAGTCCCTTTCATCGGTCATAAGCGTGAAACCTGACTCTAAGTCCCTTTCATGGTCGTAAGCACGAAACATCACCCTAAGTCCCTTTTGTCCGTTGTAAGCGTGAAACACAGCCATAAGTTTCTTTCTTCGGCCGTAGGCGTGAAACACAGCCATAAGTCCTTTTGGTCAGTACCCATTATAACTTCGGACGGTCACTAAACGAACGGTTGTAAGTCGAGGACTGCCTGTATTCTCTCCCCAAGACCCCCCCCATGGGTTTATCCCCCTCTTGCCTCACCCCATGACTGTAACCACGCCCTCATGCCACTCCCCCATAAGTCCCCCTTCCCTTAGCCCCCCCCCTTCGTCTCAGCCCCCCCAAACTCAGCGACCCCGCCCCACGGCTCCCCTCCCCCTCCCCCCAACCGCGCAACGCCCCACCTGCGCTCCTCCTGCTCTCCGACCTCCATCCCCGGAGGGGGGGAGGCGTCTCTCAGGGACCCCCGGTCTCTCCGTCCGCCCGAGAGACACCCAGTCCGAGGCCTCCGCCCGCTGCCATCGCCGGGCCCGGCGCGGTAAACCTCTGCCCGGCGCCGCCTCCCGTTCCTCGCCCCGCCGCTCCGTCACCGCCAGGAACTACAACTCCCGGCATGCCCCGGGCAGCTTCCGGCCGTCGCACCGCCCCCAATGAACCGCCGCGCATGCGTACGCCGCCTTGTTTGCGTTCGGAGGGACTTCAACTCCCGACAGGCTTTGCCGACTCTTCCGGCTTGGTTTTCTGCCCTTGGCTGTTTCGTGCATGAGTGTGTGTGTGTCTGGGACGCGTGTTTGGATGTTGTGCGAATGACGAGAACGGGCTTCTGCCCAGGTCTTTTAACTAAGAAAGATAACTTGCACGTACAAAACATCTGCAAAGCTAACGTTATTATTGATATATTTAGCATGCAGGGGTGGCCAAACTATGGTTCTTTCAGGACCTGTGGACTTCAACTCCCAGAATTCCTGAGCTAGCCATGCATGCATGGCTGGCTCAGGAATTCTGGGAGTTGAAGTCCACAGGTCCTGAAAGAACCATAGTTTGGCCACCCCTGGATCATATGGCATCTACAGACTGACATACAACACTAATAGAAGAAAGTTGAATTGCAGAGATAGGAATAGTATAGGATTGTAATTAATGTAATGTAGTGCAATAAATAAGAAGCTAGGAGGAGGAGTGTTATGTATGTTTGTTGCCTGGAGTTGCAGGTAGTCCTTGACTTAACGACCACAATGGAGCCCAAAAGTTCTGTTGCTAAGCGAGACATTTGTTAAATGAGTTTTGCCCCATTTTACGACCGTTCTTGTCACAGTTAAGTGAATCGCTGCAGTTGTGAACTTAGTAACATGGTGGGATAAAAATTATTGGATTATGTTTGCAAAATTCTGCAAACTGATAGTACGGTTAACATTTCCCAATAGTTAGGAGAGCGGGAGGTCAATGTTGCTTTAGGGGTGGAGTTGTAAATGTTGGTTTAGTTGCAATTATTTGTACACTTCTTTTTGATTGCAGGTGCTTTGAATGCTATATGGGGAGAATGGCCAGCTATACCTTTAAGGTAATAAGGAAAGAAAACATGTTTTTATGCTACTTCGGTCTAAAATCCAGCCAGCTGGAACTGACTGGGTTATCTAAGGAAAAAGACACTTAACCCTTGGGAATAATTCAAGTAAACTCCTAATTAGATCCAAAGAGAAGTGAGGACATATTCAATTAAGTTTTACTGTCTTTATCTTTTACTGATACTGTTGTTATTATCTTGTGAGACGCCCAGGGTCGTGTGACTGCAAGGTTTATTTTATTTATCATTTATGTGTTAAATTTATCGGCCGCCTGTCTCGCTGTGGGGCTACTCTAGGGCAGTGATGGCGAACCTATGGCAGGGGTGCCACAGGTGGCACGCGGAGCCATATCTGCCGGCACGCGAGCCGTTGCCCTAGCTCAGCTGCAGCACGTATGTGTGTGCCCGCCAGCTGATTTTTGGCTTGCGCGGAGGCTCTGGGAGGGCGATTTTGGCCTCCAAAAAGCCTCCAGGGTGGCTGGGGGAACGTTTTTGCCCTCCCCGAGCTCCAAGAAAGCCTCTGGAGCCTGCGGAGGGCAAAAAATGGGCCTACAGGGCCCACTGGAAGTCGGGAAATGGGTGAGTGGGGGGGTTTGTGCACAAATGTGCAGGGGGGTGGGGTGAGTGGGGGGCTTTGAATTATGGGTGTGGGCACGCACGCGCGTGCAATAGCACATGCACGCACTATTTTGGCACTCGAGGAAAAAAAGGTTCGCCATCACTGCTCTAGGGCGTCTTGCAACTGTTGGAAGGCAAATCCATCTGGTTCAGTTCCAAGCTGGGAAAGAGAGGCTGGAAAGAAGGTGGAGGCTGATTGGAAAGATGGTTTAATGGTGAACAAAACCAACAGCAGTTCAGGGGCAGCTGAAGAAATGGTGGAATGAGTGGATGGATCTTTAGAGGTTTCTGTGACTTTGAAGTTTGGACTGTTCTGGGGGGAGTTGTGCAAGGAAGGGGCTTGTGTTCTGAAAGGGTGGCTAATGGCTTTCGTCCAGGGGCGGGTTCCTACCGGTGCGGTCCAGTGCGTAGCTCCGGTAGGGACCCGCCGATAACCCAATTTGCGCGCGACTGCTCCGGTACCGTCTCCACCGGGCAGTCGCGCGCGTCGCCATCTCTTTTTTGTGAATTTTTGGGCGATTTTGCTTCTGCGCATGCGCGGAAGCAAAATCGCGCCGAAATCTCACGAGGGGACGCGCGCAAGAGATTTCAGTGAGATTTTGCTTCTGCGCATGCGCGGAAGTAAAATCACGCCAAAATCTCTCCCCCGCACGCGTCCCCTCACGAGATTTCGGCGCAATTTTGTTTCTGCGCATGCGCAGAAGCAAAATTGCGTGAGAGGGCGCACGCGCGTAGTGTGTGCACGTGCGCACAAAGCATGAAGGACCGCGGAGCAGCGCACCGGTCTGGGTAAGTGAGCAACTCACCCCTGCTTTCGTCCTGTGTTGAATGTTAGGTGAGGAGGGACTGCTTCTAATCCTATCACTCTGCTTTTGTTAGCTGTCAAACTTTGCTGCAAGCAGTTTCAAAATATCCTGCCTTGAACGGATTTCTGCCTGCAATATTTGCTTTGCTTGTGAATAGAGCTATCTGGATACTTATCTTCCTCTTTCAATAAGCTCTTTATCTTCTTAAGTGCCGGCATCTGCTGTGGGCTATTAAGAAAGACTTGGGGGCTGCTTTCTGTCTTTAAGAGCATGCTTCTCCATTTCTCCTTTAGGGAAATATAATATTTTGCCTTTTTTAATATTTCCCAAAATATTTCATTCTTCTAGGGGAGGGGCTTCCCACACAACAATAAAAAGAAATGGAAAAGAGTGTAAACGAAACAGAAGGAGAATAATAGAAAGGTATAATAAACAATGAAAAAGAAAACAAGAATAGATCAATACGAGATGGCTGGCACAGAAATTTCATAATAAATAAGGCATTTTTATTCTGCTCACGGGTCCCAGCGTGTCTCACGCACAGGTATGTATGTAGGAATAACTCTCTACCCATACCTTTGCAGCAGAGGTGGGTTCCTGCCTGTTTTTGCCGGTGCGGTTAATAGCTGTTTTTCGGCGCAGAGCCGAAGACGCTGCTGCTTTTCACGGCGCGGGAGCTTTCCCCGGGCGCTTTCCCCGCCCGCATGGACGCCGCCAATTGCGGTCTTTTGCCCTCTGCGCATGCAGAACGCTTTGCGCATGCGCAGAGGGCAAAAGAACGCAAATGGCGGCGTCCATGCGGGTGGCGGCAGCGCCCGGGGAAAGCTCCCGCGCCACGAACGGCAGCAGCGTCTTCGGCTCTGCGCTGAACAACAGCTATTAACTGCACCGGCAGGAACCCACTACTGCTTTGCAGTCTAAAAATAACACACAAGGAAGAACTTATGGGAACGAAAGAGGAAACACAGCAGGGACTGCTACTAAAAAATTAACAGTAGCTTTTAGAAAAGTGAAGAATAATCTGTAGTAATCATGGAAACAAAGACATGATTTCTGAGCAACGCTTTTCCGAGCTAAGAAGTTCTCTCTGAGCTGAGAAGCCTCCTTGCTTTGACAGCTGCGTTTATTCTTATAGAAAACAATTAGAATGATTGACTTACCCCAAAGATACAGTAGCTAACTAGTAACAGGTTAATATCTAAAGAAACATCTGAATCATACAGACAGATGTCAAACATATAAGTGAGCGTGTGATTGCTAGTTTAACCTTTGCTCTTAAGTAGAACAATAGAAGAGCTGAGTAAGTAACCTGTACTATAAATAGAACAAAGAGCAGAGTGAGTAACCTTTACACTTAAATAGAACAGAGAGCAGGATGTTCAGTCAATATTAGCCAAGATAGGCATTCCGTATTGTTGACAATGATTCTAAGCGGTTTACACCTTTAAGCAATGTATATTTATATTGCCCCCAACAATCTGGCTCCTCATTTTTACCTACCTCGGAAAGATGGAAGGCTGAGTCAACCTTGGCTTTCAGTGCAAATGGTAAACTAGTCCTTTCTATTTCTGTTCTGATCTCCAGAAATAGGTAAAATCCAGTGCTTTGGGTTTTTCATTCAGCATTAAGCATTTAGCTATCCTTTAGTGGTCCTTGACTTATGACAACTGAGTTCCAGATTTTTACTGCTAAGCAGGTCAGCTGTTAAGTGAGTTTTGCCCCATTTTACGATCCTCCTTGTTACAATTATTAACTGAATTGCTGCGGTTATGAAGTTAGTAACACGGATGTTAAGTGAACCTGGCTTTCCGCATTGACTTGGCTTGTCAGAAGGTCGCAAAAAGGGGAACGCGTGATCCTAGGACACTGCGACCGTTATAAATATGAACCAGTTGCCGAGGGTCTGAATATTGATCACGTGGCCATGGGTATTATGCAACAGTGGGAAAAACGATCCTAAGTCACTTTTTTCAGTGCCGTTGTAACTTTGAATGGTCACTAACCGAGCTGTTGTAAGTCGAGGACTACCTACTATTTGTCAAATTTCAAGGCCCTCAGGATTTCAGAATCACTCGAAGCGTCACACGATGATTGTAGCTCTGTTACTATTGACATCCCATCTTTTTCTTTTTCTTTTCTCATTGAGTTCTGCTTTTATAGTTTTTACTGTTTTTAATTTAGTGGTCACCACACTACAAAAAAGACATTGAAGCTCTAGAGAAAGTGCAGAAGAGAGCAACCAGGATGATAAAGAGTCTGGAAAATAAAACATACAAAGAGCGGTTGCAGGAACTGAGCTTGGCCAGTCTGGCGAAGAGAAGGACCAGGGGTGACATGATAGCAGTGTTCCAATACTTGAGGGGATGCCACAGAGAGGAGGGGGTCAGGCTGTTCTCTATGGCACCAGAAAGCCAAACAAGGAATAACGGATGGAAGCTGACCAAGGAGAGATTCAACCTGGAAGTGAGGAGAAACTTTCTGACGGTGAGAGCGATCAACCAGTGGAACAGTTTGCCTGCGGAGGTTGTGAGAGCCCCAACACTTGCAAACTTCAAGGGGAGACTGGACTGCCATCTGTCTCAAATGGTGTAGGAACTCCTGCTTGAGCAGGGGGTTGGACTAGATGACCTACAAGGTCCCTTCCAACTCTAATAATAAATCTAAAATCTAATAATTATGTGTCATGGTTTTTCCGTAAGAACTTTTTTAAATTAAATTTATAAGCTACCCATCTTACTATCAGTGCTCTGGGCAGTTTTATCTATTATAAGCAGGGGTCCCCAAACTTGGCAACTTTAAGACTTGTGGACTTCAACTCCCAGAATTTTGGGAGTTGAAGTCCACAAGTCTTAAAAGTTGCCAAGTTTGAAGACCTCTGATTATAAAGTATTATAAGCCACCCAGGATTATTTTCCATGAGATGGGTGGCCATATATAGAGCTAGTCCTCGACTTACAATGGCCCGTTTAGTGACCGTTGACAGTTACAATACTGTTTTTCACACTTAAGACCATTGTAGCATCCCTGAGGTCACATGATCAAAATTCGGATGCTTGGCAACTGACTCATATTTATGACAGTTGCGGTGTCCCCGGATCACGTGATCCACTTTTGCGACCTTCTGACAAGCAAAATCAACAGGGAAGCCAGATTCGCTTAACGACCGTATCACTAACTTAACAACTGTACTGATTCGCTTAACAGACATATCAAGAAAAGTCATAAAATGGGAGCCAAACTCACTTAACAAATGTCTCATTTAGCAACAGAAATTTTGGGCTCCATTGTAGTCTTAAGGACTACCTGTATTTGATTAATATTAATTTAATTTAATTTAATTTAATAGATTTGTATGCCGCCCAACTCCCAAGGGACTCTGGGCGGCTGACAGCATTTCAAATCATTATTACATATAAAAACATATAATTAAAAATTATAACCAAGGGGGGAGACCCAAATATAGTCTGATTGGTCTCAGTTTCACCCCGCCTGCCGGAAGAGCCAAGTTTTTATTGCTTTACGGAAGGCCAGCAGGGTGGGTATAGTCCTAATTTCTGGAGGAAGCTGGTTCCAAAGGGAGGGGGCTCCCACAGAGAAGGCCCTCCCCCTCGGCCCCGCCAACCGGCATTGTTTGGTCGATGGGACCTGGAGGAGACCCACTCTGTGGGCCCTAACCAGTCGTAGGGAGGTATGCGGCAGGATGCGGCCCGAAGGTAACCTGGCCCTGAGCCATGTAGGGCTTTAAAGGTCAAAACCAACACCTTAAATTGGATCCAGAGACTAATGGGCAGCCAATGCAGCTGGCGGAGAATGGGTGTCACGTGGGTGTACCTAGGCACACCCACCACAGCTCGCGCAGCTGCATTTTGCACAATATTATACACAAATATTAATATTATACACAAAACAATTTCCCAAAAGTAATGTAAAATTTCCCAAAAGTAATGTAAAAAACAACTGGTGTATCAGGGAAACCAAACACACTCTGAAAATTATAACCTAACTCTGGGTCACCTATTAAAACAAGCCATCTATCCCCCACCCCCAGGCTTTCATTGTGAAAACTGCAAAAGTTGAATAAACCATGATTAAGTTCACATAGGTTAAATGAGTTGCATTAAGCCTGTTTTTATTTATTTTATTTATTATTAAGCAAATTGGTATAGCCACCCAACTCACACAATGATCCCGGGCAGCATACAACATTAAAGTGTTTCTCAACTTTTAAGATGGATGAACCGCTTAAGATAGGGCATTCTGGGAATTGAACTACCGTAAATGGATTTTCAAAGAGACCCTGGTTTCAATAAAGGAGAATATTTTTTGCTCAGAGTTGCACTGGAGCTCCTGGTTCTGAACTTGGTTGTTTTCTTGCAGACGTTTCCTTAACCAAACTAGGTAACATCGTGGCGCTACTGATTTAAACCCTGGTTTAAACTCAGTCAAAATAAACCACATTGTCGTCCTATATAATACCACCCAGGTCCTGACTGCGTAGAGTCCTCCCCGCCTGCAGGGGGCAGAGGGCTCCCTTCCAGTCTTCTTCGCCACTTAGCGTCGCAATCCCTGCGCATGCGGAGAAGCCAGAGCAACGAACCTTGTCTCACACCCCCCCCCGCGCCCCGGCTGCTACGCGCACGCGCCGAAGCGGTTGGCTCCCTCGGCCGCGACCCGAATGCGCAGGCGCCGGGCGCGATTGACGCATGCGCTGAAGGTTAAAAGGGACCCCCGCCCCCTCTCCGTCGGCTGCTGCTTTGCTTCGCGTCTTGGGTAGCGACGAGAGCAGCAGCGGCGGCCATGAACGGATTCGGCGCTGGGGCGTCCTCGTTCCAGAGAGGCGGCAGCAGCAGCGGCGGCAGCAGCAGCAGCGGAGAAACGCTAGAAAAGATCGACATGTCTCTGGGTGAGACGCGGCGCGGAGGGCGGCGGGCGAGTGGGCATAACGGCGAGGGGGAGGGAGTTTTTCGGACCGAACCATGGAGACACCGGCGGAGGGGGGTGCTCGGACCGAACCATGGGAATGCAGGCTGAGGGTGCTCGGGCCGAACCATAGAGACACCGGCGGGGATGTGCTGGGACCGAACCATGGAGACACCATCGGGGGGGGAGTGTACGCGGACCGAACCATGGGGACGCTGAAGGGGGATGCTCGAGCCGAACCATGGGGACGCTGGCTGGGGGTGCGGAGGGGCTTCCGGGCCAGAGGTGGGCGTGGCCTGAAAGAGGGGGTGACGGGGGTCTCTGGCCTCGAGGGGAAGTCTTCTTTTGGGTCCAGCACCACGCCTTGTCACTTCCTGGTATTGTCTGGTTCGAGGTCAGCTGAGTCTGCAATCTGGGATTTCCTGGTGGTCTCCTGTCCGGGGATTAACCTTAGTAGAACATCAGTGTGTGTGTGTGTGGTTTGTGTAAATAGGGGAAAACAATCTGCCTACCAGGTATTCCTCTGGCTAGCGTCCTTAGTCTGGTCAGCTTCAGCACATTATTTTATCCCCTGGTTAGGACTTAAAAAAACCTTCTTCTGAGAGAGTAACAATGAAAGAGCATGCAAGCCAGTAAGAGCTGGGAAGATAGTTAGGACCTGGTTAGGGCTAGAAAAAAACTTACTCGGAGCAAGTAGAGCAATGAAAAAAAAATTCTGCAAAGACTTAGGACTTAAAAAAAACCTTCTTCTGAGAGAGTAACAATGAAAAAGCCTGCAAGCGGTAAGAGCTGGGAAGATAGTTAGCACCTGGTTAGGGCTAGAAAAAAACTTATTCAGAGAGAGCAGAGCAACAAAAAAAATTCTGCAAAGACTTAGGGCTGGAAAAACATTCTTTGGAGAGAGTAACAATGAAAAAGCCTGCAAGGTAAGAGCTGGGAAGATAGTTAGCACCTAGTTAGGGCTGGAAAAAAAAAGCTACATTCGAAGTATAAGACGCACCCAAATTTTCAGCCACTTTTAGGGAGGAAAAAGGTGCGTCTTATACTCCGAAAAATACGGGTATATGGGTATAAAACACACACACACACACACACACTCAAACGTGTTTGTGTATAGTACAGTATATGAGATAAAATATTAAGGTAAAACCATGATACAATTGCCATAATATGGTGCCATAGAGTCTGATGCTCCACTTAAACTTACATGTGTGTTTGTGTGTATAATGTGTTTTGTTAGTGTTTGCATATCAGTGATTGCATGAGAGATGCCATATGCTAAAATAATGATAATAATAATAACCTTAGTTGTGGGAGAGCAGCCAGAGTTTGCTTGCTGCTCCCTGCCCTTAGGTTTAGGTTTTGTAAGCCATGCCTTGGGACGGAGAATGCCCAGCTGTGGTTTGGGGGAAGAAAATTTACCAAAGTGTTTTGAGTGTCATTGTCGCTGCTGAAAGATGTTGGTTTAGCCATGGTCTGTAGGTTGTGCACAACTGAAAACAGGCTAGACTAATTTTGATATTTAAACCTTGTTTTTCTGTATGAGGATATCCTACATTCGGCCTTGCACAAATTTAGAATTAGAATTCTTTATTGGCCAAGTGTGATTAAACACACAAGGAATTTCTCTCTGGTGCATTTAAGCTCTCAGTGCATACAACAATAGTGATAGATTTGTTGCAGGAAGGAAGGGATTTCAGACCACAGGAGCCAATATAAGCTTGATTTTATTTGCGCAAATAGGTTCAGAATAATAAAGCAGAAACGTCTGATCATCTGAACAAACTTTTAAGGAAGGGCAAGATATTATATACTCATGCAAAAGTAGCAAAGACATGTAAACATCAAGGATTGGCTTACATTATAGATGAGGTCTTGTTACTATTTATTTATTTTATTTATTTGTGAGATTTATATACCGCCTCACAGTGCAAGCACTCTCTAAGCGGTTTACACCAGTAAGCAATGTACCGTATTTTTCAGAGTATAAGACACACCTTTTTACCCCCAAAAAGAGGGTGAAAACTTGGGTGCGTCTTATACACCGAATGCAGCCCCACCCAGCCACCCCCACCCTTTGGCCTCTGCCTGCCAGCAATTTACCTCTTTGCAGCAAACAGGGCAAAGCACAAGAAGAACACAAGAAGAGCTGATCTGCCTCCCGACCTACAGCTGACTGAGGCTTACAAGCCACATGGTAAAATGAAACTGAAACTAAAGTGGCTGTGATGAGACATATTGCTGGGAGATAAACTGCTGGCAATATTAGACTGCTAAAATTGCAAGAAGGCAAGCTAGAGCTGCTGTAGCTCAAGAGATAGAGCTCTTGCCTCACAATCAGGAGGTTGTGAGTTCTATCCTAGGTACAGGCAGATTCTGTTAATATGTTATTTTGTTAAATGTTTGTAGAGTGTTCAAATTATTAGACTTATTTTTTAAAGACTGCTTTATTATTGTTCTAGACAACTTAACAAAATGAAGAAGCTTTTTAAAATAAATGCTTGCTCTGAAGAGGCCCAGTGCTATTGTATCTTCTTTTAAATAGCAGAGAATACTTCCAGAAAGCCACATCAATTTTAAAGATCTGTAAAAGTATAATCTGAAATGTCCTGTTTTAGTATTAAGTATTAGTATTAAAATAAGCCAGCTGAGAAACCCTGACTTAGTTATCTTTGGAGTAGATGTATTTAAATAATTAGGAGGAGTTAGTGTGATTACATGTAAGAAAACTTTCTGGGATTAATATACTGCCATAAATGTACATTTCTCCAATTCTTTGCCATTTCTATGGGTCAGGCACACATGCACAGAAATACACAGCAAACAGTGTATATCATCTGTGCTGTTTGCTGTTTGGCAAATTGCTGGGAGGCAGAGGCCTTTTTTCCTTGTTTTCCTCCCCCAAAACTAAGGTGCGTCTTATACTCCGAAAAATACGGTATATTTATATTGTCCCCAACAATCTGGGTCCTCATTTTACCTACCTCGGAAGGATGGAAGGCTGAGTCAACCTTGAGCCGGTGAGATTTGAACCGCTGACCTGCGGATCACAGTCAACTAAAGTGGCCTGCAGTAGTACACTCTAACTGCTGCGCCACCTCGGCTCATCATTTTACTATCCTAAAAAGCAGAACTAACTTGTGCCTTCGTGCACAGGTACACTTGCATCTCTACATAGTTTGTGGTTAAGCTAATTCTCGGATCTTGCAGTCTATGGTTAAGCCTGTGCTCGGAAGCCTTGCATTGTTACTTCCCTCTCTATTTTTCCAGTACAGAGACTTACTGCATTGTAAGGCCTCTTTAATATCAAGTGCTGGAAGGGACCCTACAGGTCAGGGGTCTTCAACCTTGGTAACTTTAAGACTTGTGGACTTCAACTCCCAGAATTCTGGGAGTTGAAGTCCACAAGTCTTAAAGTTGCCACGGTTGGAGACCTCTGCTTACAGGTCATCCAATCCAACCTCCTTTCTTATGTCTTGTTTCATTTAATGACTTGCTTCATTTTGTACCCTGCCTCAGATTAGTGGGCCTCTGTTCACACTGAATGTTATGCCGGGATAGATAAGGGCTTAAAAGCATGGCATTTCCCCCCTGAATGTGTGTACTGGTGGTTGGGTTTTCCATAGCAAATTAAATCAAAAATTGCCCCACCTGTATTTTAGCTCAAAGTAGCAGGTGGTTTACATGCATAGAGAAGGGTTTAGAGAATGAAAAACAATAAAGGAAAAACAGTTGTAAAAAAGCAAAATAGTAGCAAATAAAGCCCAAATGCCTTGGTGGTGGTAGAAAATCTGTTTATTTTAGAAATGTACAGGTAGCTTTCTAGGAAGGACAAACAATTAAAAAGATGTAAGGGAAATATTGATTGAAGGCAAGACTTTTTCCAATAAGAATGTAGAGAACAAGACCCAAAGGAAGATGAGCAATTAAGAAATATGAAATATAAATAAAATATAAATGAAACTGGCAGTTCTCATTAGGGTTAGGAACTGTCCCATTTATTTGATTTATATTACTATCTTACTTTATCCTGCTTCCAGGAAGATGACAGCATACATAGTAGTTCCTCTTTCCCTTTTCACACAACCACAACCTTCTGAAGTAGGTTGGATTGCGAGAGTGACAAGCAGGGAGTTTTTGTGCCTTGAGTGTAGAGGACCACGGAGATGGCTGGAGAAGGAATACAGACAGCAGCTAGCGAAATCTGAATTAAGCCCGGGAACGAAGGAAAATGTTAGAAAGAAATGGAAGATTGCCCTGCCTTTGGCAGAAGGAGGGAAGTTAAAATGTCCACCATTTTTCATGATTCTGTTACGATAGATAGATCA
Organism: Diadophis punctatus similis; assembly: GCA_023053685.1. Lineage (NCBI taxonomy): Eukaryota > Metazoa > Chordata > Lepidosauria > Squamata > Dipsadidae > Diadophis > Diadophis punctatus. The sequence continues at coordinate 80,376,210 of JALIGW010000005.1, read as the reverse complement.
GAGTTGGGCAATTATGGCCCCTTTAGGACGGGTGGACTTCAATTCCCAGAATTCCTGAGCAAGCCCTGATTTCCTATTACCTTCTCTTGTTGGTGGACTTCAATTCTCAGAATTCCTGAGCAAGCCCTGATTTCCTATTACCTTCTCTTATTGGTATTTTATGATTATATTGCTTTGTTGTTTGTATGTATGCTGAGAGCTTATGCACAAGACAAATTCTTTGTGTGTCCAATCACACTTGGCCAATAAAGAACTCTGTTCTTATCCTATCCTACTCATTCTAATTCAATTTCTAATTCTAATTTATTTTATTATAACCTGCTCTCCTACCCTACCCTATCCTATCTTCTATTTCCATATTTCTTATTTCCTACCCCGGCCTCACACTGAGAGGGAGCTGGATTTTCCTACTCCTTTTTGAATGCCTTGAGCATAGCACCCCTAATTTTCTGGGGGTGATCTCTGAACTGGCTCCAATAAAAGTCAGTTCGGTCCAGAATCTCACATAAAATTGGTCGTTGGTGCTCAAGTGAATCTGACGTACGGTTATTCGAATCCAAGGGCTTGCATTACAATACCCACCTTTTAAGTTGCGCATGGAAAACTAACGTGGTTTTATTATTTTATTTTATAAGGCAGTTTTATTTATTTGATTTGACTTTTTTAAAAAATCCCGCCTTTATTGCTTTATAAATAACTCAAGTCAGAGAATATATCAAAGACACGTTCCTCTTTTCCCCACAACAACAACCCTGTGAGGTGGGGTGGGCATTCGCTGGCTGGGGAATTCTGGGAGTTGAAGTCCAGACATCTTCAACTTGCCAAGGTTGAGAAACACTGCAGTCTAGCCGTATAGCCCCGAAGCACAAGCAAGCATTAAGTGGCAGCTGACATTCTCTTGCTGAGGAGACCATTTTATGACCTTTTCTCCCACAGTTGTTAAGTGAATCATGTGGCCATTACGTGAATCTCTCCGTCCCCCATTTACTTTCCTGGTCAGACGCTGGCTGGGAAGGTCACATGACCCCAAGGACAATGCCATTGTCATAACACATGAAAGTATTGAAAGTAGATTTGTGCCTTTGGGCCAATCACTAGGAGACGGTGAGTTCTAGTCCCGCCTTAGACAGGAAAGGCAGCTAAATGACTTTGGGCCAATCATCAGCAGAAGGTGAGTTCTAGTCTCGCCTTTAGCACGAAAGCCGGTCAGGTGACTTTGGGCCAATCACCAGGAAATTGTGAGTTCTACTCCCGCCTTAGGCATGGAAGCTGGTCTGGTAACCTTGGGCCAGCCCAGTGCTTCTCAATTATTTTCTGTTCCGCCCCCCCTAGGAAGAAGTCAACATTTCGCCCCCCCCCCAACTCTCCGATCTGGGCCCCAATGGAATTTTAGTGTTAATATGTATTATTTTACTTCTTATAAGCTGCAAGCAAACTATTGGCTGGGGAAGGCTGTTCTACCCACTTACCTGGGAGTAAGTCACACTGAACTCAGTGGAGCCTGTTTTTGGTTAGGCAGTCGTAGGCTACCGTGGTTAGGGCCCTCTTTTGACACGGGGCCAGGCCAGCTTAATCAAGCCGATGTTTTGGGGTCGCCGGCCTGGCCCATAAGCGCCATCTCTGTCAGGCACTCACAGCGAATGGTGTGGAAGGAGGCTTTAGGGTGCCGTTCGAAGCTTTCGCCCAGCTGCAGAGGATGCTCCCCCTTGTCCAGCAGCAGGTTTGCCACGCCGTTCATGGCTACTGCGGCGCCCGCCGAGAACAACAAGAACCCACGCAGCCTCCCCACCCCGCCTGGCCGCCTTCTCTTCAGAGCTCGGAGCAGCATGCAACTGGGAAAACACTCCCTGTCCGGGGGAATCGATCGAGAGGGACCACGTATGTTCCCCAGTGTCACACGCGCCCCCCCGGCATCACTCTGTGCCCCCCCCACACTATTTGAGGAGGACTGGGCCAGCCATTCCCTCTCGGCCCACCCTCCTCACAGGGTGGTTGTTGTGGGGAAAGAGGAGGAAGATACGTTCACTGCTTACTTATAAAGGCAGCATAAAAATCTAATAAATAAATCAGAGAGATGTGCTGCAGTTGGAATTAATGAAGGAAGATGATGGTTGAAGGTCTCAAGGGCTGTTGACCAACCTCTGGGGTTCCTTCACGCATGGGAATAGCACTAGCACTTACCGTATTTTCCGGAGTATAAGACGCACCTAAATTTTGAAGAGGAAAACAACAACAAAAAGTTTTTGGCCTCTGTGTGCCCCATTCTTGAGCCTTTTGGGGGGCCTTTTCCAGCCTTTTTTCTTCCCATTTTCAAGGCTTTTTTGGGGCCCATTTCTGAGGCTTTTTTCGGCCTGATTTTGAGGCTTTTTTCGGCCGTCTCTGAGCGGTTTACAGAGTCAGCCTCTTGTCCCCAACAATCTGGGTCCTCAATTTATTGACCTGGGAAGGATGGAAGGCCAAGTCAACCTGGAGTCAGTCAGGATCGAACTGCTGGCAGTGGGCAGAGTTAGCCTGCAATGCTGCATACGAACCATGGATGGATGGATAATGGTAGGTAGGTGGGTAGGTAAGTAGGAAGAAAGGAAGGATAATGGAAGGAAGGAAGGGCAATAGCACTTAAGACTTATATGCCTCTTCGCAGTGCTTTCCAGCCCTCTCTAAGCGGTTTATTTATTTTATTTATTTATTTGGGAATTCTTCTATGCCGCCCTACTCCTTAAGGCAGTGGTTCCCAACCTTTTTGTGATCGAGTACCACTTGGAGGTCCCGTACAGTCGCCGCGTACCACCTGGTTCCAGAGAAACTAAATTTCCATAATTGCACCGTTCCTTTTTTGGCCCCGCGCATCCAGCAACTGGATTCTCGGGCCGCTGGGACCAGGTGGGTGGCGTGTGGCAACAGTTGCAAATCGTTGCCAGATTATCTTGTGTTAGACAGTAAACATTTTTGTGAAGTAAAAAATCGTTCATGACCCCGAAAGTGTTCGCGTACCACCTGGAAGGCCCTCGTGTACCACTAGTGGTACACGTACCACAGGTTGGGAATCACTGCCTTAAGGACTCAGGGCGGCGTACAGCATTTTAAGAACACCAAACAATAAAATCATTAAAAACAGTTTTAAAAAGTTAAAAGAAACATACAACACCATGCATACATGGGGGAGACATCAGATGTAAGGTTGTCTCAGAATCACCCCGCCTGCAGGAAGAGCCATGTCTTAATGGCTTTCCGGAAGGCCAGCAAGGTGGGGATAATTTAGATCTCTGGGGGTAGTCGGTTCCAGAGAACAGGGGCCCCCACAGAGAAGGCCCTCCCCCTAGGCCCCGCCAGTCGGCATTGTTTGGCTGACGGGACCTGGAGGAGACCCACTCTGTGGGACCTAACCGGTCGAAGGGAAGTATGAGGTTTGCAGAGTCAGCCTATTGCCCCCAACAATCTGGGTCCCATTTTACCCACCTTGGAAGGACGGAAGGCTGAGTAAACCTTGAGCCTGTCAGGATCGAACTGGCTGTGGGAATGCAGAGTCGGACTACAATAATGCATCCTAACCCCAGGCCAGAACCCTTTCTCTGCTCCACCATGCCTTTCACAAATGTTTTTCCCCCTTAAAAAAAAACACAAGGACAGGAAAACCCCAGGGCCTCTTTTGCAGAAGAAAAAGTGGGAGTTGAGAAATTCTCTTTTATGCAAAGAAAGAAGTGCGCTGCACATAAAACCACTTCCTCACACACACACACAGGTTGTCCTTGACTTACGGCCACAATGAAGACCAGGATCAGGGCAGTTATTAAGCGAGTCCCGCCCGATTTCATGACCCTTTTTTTGCCACAGTGGTTAAATGAAGCGCTGCAGTTGTTAAGTGAATCATCTGGTCGTTAAGCGTGTCTGGCTTCACCCATTGACCTAGCTTGTTGAATCCCGGCTGGAACATTGCAAATGTTGATTAAATAGCCCTGAGATAGCAACTGACATGAACACCTTCCGGTTGTTAAGGGCCTGGATTGTGTTCACGTGACATTGGAAATGCTGCGACAGTCGTAAGTCTGAGCACTGGTTGTAATTCACTTTTTTGGGGGTGCTGTTGAAACTTCGAACGGTCTCTAAACGAGTAGCTGTGAGTCGAGAACTACCGGTTTACAACACCGTGCAAGAAAAACCAAGTTGCCTCTAAGAAGCCTTCTTTTTTTTTTGCACTGCAGGCAGTTCTCAACCTACGACCACAATTGAGCCCCAAAAGTTACGTTGCTAAGTGAGAAATTTGTTAAGTGAGCTTTGGCCCATTGTACGACCTTTCTTGCTGCATTTGCTTAAGTCAGTCACTGCACTTGTAGTGTTAGTGACATGGTCGTTAAGTGAATCTGGCTTCCCCATTAACTTTGCTTGTCAAAAGGTCGCAAAAGGGGATCATGTGACCCCCCAGGACATTGTAACAATCATAAATGTGAGTCGGTTGCCAAGCATCCGAATGTAAATCACCTGACCACGGGGATGTTGCCACGGTTGTGTGAAAAATGGTCGTAAGTTACTTTTTTCAGGACCGTTGTAACTTCGGTCATTAAATGAACTGTTGTAAGTCGAGGACTATCTGTACATGATTCACACAGTTCAAGGAAGGGTTTGCACCTAGAGGCATCCATGAATACAGGCAGTCCTTGACTCATGACCGCAGTTGAGCCCAACCTTTCTGTTGCTAAGCGAGACAGTTGTTATAAGTGGGTTTTGCCCCATTTTACAGCCTTTCTTGCCACAGTTGTTAAGTGAACTGTTTCGGTAATTAAGTTAGTAACACAGTGGTTAAACGAATCCGGCTTCCCCAATGACTTTGCTTGTCAGAACGCCGCAAAAGGGGATCACTGCGACCGTCACAAATACGAGTCGGTTGCCAAGCCTGTGAATTTTGATCATGCGACACACAATCGTAAGTGTGAAAAACTAAATCCTGTCACTTTTTTCAGTGCCGTTATAACTTTGAACGGTCGCTAAACGAACTGTAAGTCAAGAACTATGTATAGTATAGTGCCGTGATGGCAAACCTATGGCACGGGTGCCACAAGTGGAACGCGGAGCCATATCAGTGGGCACGCGAGCTCAGGTCCGGCGCACATGTGCGCACCGGCCGGCTGATTTTTGGGCCTTCTGGGCCCACTGGGAGTCAGGAAACAGGCTGTTTCCAGCCTCCAGAGGGGGGGGGGAGGCCGTTTTCGTCCTCCCCAGGCTCCTAGAAGCCTGGAGAGAGCAAAAAATGGGCGTGCCATTGCATGCTGGGAGTGGGGGGGTCATACGCGCATGCGCGTGGGTGCATGGAATTATGGGTGTGGGCACGCACACACGTGATCCCACGCATCCCCCCCCCCTTTTTGGCACGCGAACCAAAAAAGGTTCGCCATCACTGGTATAGTGTATAGCATAAGAGCCGAGGTGGCGCAGCGGTTAGAGTGCAGTACTGCAGGCCACTTTAGCTGACTGTGATCCGCAGGTCAGCGGTTCAAATATCACCGGCTCCAGGTTGACTCAGCCTTCCATCCTTCCGAGGTGGGTAAAATGAGGACCCAGATTGTTGGGGGCAATATAAATATACATTGCTTACTGGTGTAAACCGCTTAGAGAGTGCTTGCACTATGAGGCGGTATATAAGTCTCACTAATAAATAAATAGTGTAGTGTATAGTATAGTTATAGTATAGTATAGTGCAGGGGTGGGCAAAAAAAATGCATGCATGGCTGGCTCAGGAATTCTGGGAGTTGAAGTCCACAGGTCCTCAAAGAACCATAGTTTGCCCACCCTTGGTATAGTGTGTATGGTATGGTTATGGGATAAGATAGGATAGGATTGTAGGCCTTTTTCTTTTATTTTCCGTCTCCTGCAATTCTCTGACAACGAATTAAAATTAAATTCTCTTTTGCCAGCCGGAGCCTTAACATTTAAATACAGAGAGCAAGAGCCAATTTAAGATGCTTTCACCGAAAATAGGTTCCACTTGCAGATGCCAAGATGGTTACTTCTCTTAGCATTTCGGCGTCTTCCTGATTTCCTTTGACAAAAAGCCATTGTAATTCACTCAGCATCCCGGCTCAGAAATCTCGGCGCCCTTGTTTCAAACTTCAGATTTACAAAAAGGGACGCCGGAGGAAATTTAGCCAATTCATCTCCACCGTCATTTTGTTTTTCTCGACCACCGTCTATTTGATCGCCGGCCGGCTCAAGGGAGAGAGCTATTTGTTAAGAGAGTTAATAATGTTGGAAAATGAATTGGGGGGAAAAAATAACTTGTCTCCAGGGAGAGATCACAGAGAGATTTTGTAAGCGGGTCAAATTTGAATTCGTCCCTTTGGGCGACACAAATGCTTTTTCAGCTTCTCAACCGGAGAAGGAGGAAAATGTCCTTTTGCCGATCCCATTTCTCATTTCACTGAATTGTGCTGAGCTGAGCTTCATGGGTCACGGAGTCCAATCCCTGCTCACGGCATTTTTCCATCCTAACATCCTATTTTTTTCATCCATTTAATTCTGAAAGAATCCTGACTTAGAATAGAATTCGTTATTGGCCAAGTGTGATTGGATTTGTCTTTGGTGCATATGCTCTCAGTGTGCATAAAAGAAAAGATACATTTGTCAAGAATCATGAGGTAAAAAACACTTAATGATTATCATAGGGTGCAAATAAGCAATCAGGAAACAATATTAATATAAATTATAAGGATACAAGCAACAAGTTACAGTCATACAGTCATAAGTGGGAGGAGATGGGTGATAGGAACGATGAGAAGACTAATAGTAATAGTAATGCAGCCTTAGTGAATAGTTTGACAGTTGTGAGGGAATTATTTGTTTAGCAGAGTGATGGCGTTCAGGATCTCGGCGAGAGGACAGAGCCCTGAGGCACCCCACAAAGTAGGGGCCTAGGGCTCGACTTCTGCCCCCCTGTCAACACCGACTGCATCCTGTTAGAGAGGAAGGAGGAGAACCACTGTAATACAGTGCCGCCCATTCCCACCTCGCCGAGACGACGCAGAAGGATATCATGGTCAATGGTATTGAAAGCCGCTGAGAGGCCAAGTAGCACCAGGATGGAGGAATAACCACCATCCCGGGCTCGCCAGAGATCATCCATCAGGGTGACCAAAGCCGTTTCTATACTGTAGCCGCGCCTGAAACCCGATTGAAAGGGATTCAGAAAATCAGTGTCATCTAATACCGGAGGAGCTGGAGTGCCACCACTTTCTCTACAACCTTCCCCGCGAAGGGAAGGTTGGAGACCGGACGGAAGTTCTTTAAATCCGCCTGGTCCAGGGAAGGCTTCTTGAGGAGGGGCCTCACCACCGCAGCTTTTAAGGGCTGCGGGACGGACCCCTGACCAACGCCTGGAGCCAGCCGTGTGAGACCTCCCTGCTGGCCGAAACCAGCCAGGAGGGACACGGGTCCAACAAACAAGTGGCGGAGCTCATCGCTCCTATGGCCTTGTCTACATCCTCAGGAGTCACCGGTTCAAACCTATCCCATATAACAGGACTAGGACCTGTTCCTGTCACCTCGGCCTGTACTGCCCAATCGGAGTCCAGGTCCGACCGGATCTGAGCGACTTTATCCGCCAGAAACTGAACAAATTCCTCAGCCCTACCCTGCAAGGGCTCCTCACCTCCCCCCATTGTTAGGAGGGAACGAGTGACCCTAAACAGGGCGGCTGGGGGTGAATCAGCGGATGCAATAAGAGCGGAGAAATGCGAACGTTTCGCCACCCTTATTGCCACTAAGTAAGTCCTAATAAAGGATCTTAGAAGTGTTCTGTCAGATTCAGCTTCACTAGACCTCCAGCGTCGCTCTAGACGTCTCTTATGGCGTTTCATCTCCCGGAGCTCCTCAGTAGACCAAGGAGCCTTCCTGGATCCACTACCACGGAGAGGTCGCAAAGGCGCAATCCGTTCTAACGCCCCTGATGCCGCCCTATTCCAGGCAGCTACCAGAGACTCAGACGAATTGTGTACCAGGGATTCAGGTATCACATGACCTTGGGTGACACCAACCGCTATAAATATGAACCAGTTGCCAAGCCTCTGAATTTTTGTCACGTGACCAGGGGGATGCCGCCACGGTCGTAAGTTTGAAAAAGGGTCCTATTTCACTTTTTTCAGTTTGGTTGTAACTTTGAATGGTCACTAAGTGAACCGTTGTAAGTTGAGGACTACCCATATGGGCGCTTTGCTTGGGCCGCCGCGTCTTCAACGCCAAGCCGATTTCTCTTTCGCAGATGACATCATTAAGTTGAACAAGAGAGAAGAGAGGAAGCAAAATTCCCCCAAGATGAGGAGAAGCTTTCCACAGAACGGCCCCCGACAGTTTCGGATGAGGAGGATGAAGTGGGGCATTCAAGACTATCCAGGTTAGTTGAGGACCATGGTTTGTTTTCACAGAAACCACCCAATTCCCGCGTTTTGGGCACATAAGAGACAGCTAATGACATTGGTCGTTGGTATAGGTGGTCCTCGACTTACGACCACTAAGCGAGACATTTGTGAAGTGAGTTTTGCCCCATTTTATGACCTTTCTTGCCACAGTCGTTAAGTGAATCACTGTACTTTTTAAGCCAGCAACCCTGTTGTTATGTGAATCCGGCTTCCCCATCGATTTTGCTCGTCAGAGGGTCGCCAAAGGGGATCACGTGACCCCCAGGACACTGCAACCGTCATAAGTACATGCCAGTTGCCAAGCCTCTGAATTTTGATCACGTGACGACGGGGATGCTGCAACGGTTGTAAATGTGCAAAATGGTCAGAAGTCCCTTTTTTCAGTACTGTTGTAACTTTGAACAGTCGCTAAACGAGTGGTTGTATCTTGAAGACCTCCTGTCTTGTATTTATTGTAAGGTTACTGTACCAGAATCTTGCAAGTCTGAAAGCTCCTCTCCTCTCCACTCCTTTACTTTTCCTTTCCAGAAAACTAGGGAGGGTCCCTTCTAAGACATTTCCCACGCCCACCCTGCCCCCCTTCCTTCTATTGGCTGAGATACCTTTTGAATGACAGTTACCTAGAGTTCAGTTCTTCCTCCTGTCTCCCAAGGTTATTCTCATAGCACATGAAAGGATCTAATCCCTTCTATTTCCTCCTTCCTTCCTTCCTTTCTTTTTCTGTCTTTTCCTCCCTGCCTCCCTCCCCCTTTCCTTCTTTCTTTTTTTCTTCCTTCCTTCCTCCCTCCCTCCCTTTCTTTTTCTGTCTTTTCCTTCCTCCCTCCCCCTTTCCTTTTCTTTCCTTCTTTCTTTTTTCTTCCTCCCTCCTTTCTTTTTCTTTTTTCCTTCCTTCCTTCCTTCCTTTTTCTGTCTTTTCCTTCCTCCCTTCCCCTTTCCTTTCCTTCCTTTTTTCTTTTTTCTTTTTTCCTTCCTTTTTCTGTTTTTTCCTCCCTTCCTCCCTTTCCATCCTTCCATCCTTCTTTTTCTTTTTTCCTTTCTTTCTTTTTCTGTCTTTCCCTCCCTCCCCCTTTCCTTTTCTTTCCTTCTTTCTTTTTTTCTTCCTCCCTCCTTTCTTTTTCTTTTTTCCTTCCTTCCTTCCTTCCTTTTTCTGTCTTTTCCTTCCTCCCTCCCCCTTTCCTTTCCTTCCTTTTTTCTTTTTTCCTTCCTTCCTTCCTTTCTTTTTCTGTTTTTTCCTCCCTTCCTCCCTTTCCATCCTTCCTTCCTTCTTTTTCTTTTTTCCTTCCTTCCTTCCTTTCTTTTTCTGTTTTTTCCTCCCTTCCTCCCTTTTCATCCTTCCTTCTTTCTTTTTCTTTTTTCCTTCCTTTCTTCCTTCCTTTCTTTCTCTGTCTTTCCCTCCCTCCCTCCTCCTTTCCTTTCCTTCTTTCTTTTTCTTCTTTTTTCTTTCCTTCCTTCCTTCCGTTTGTCTTTTCTTCCCTCCCTCTCCCTTTTCTTCTTTCTTTTTCTTCTTTTTTCCTCCCTCCCTCCCTCTCTCTTTCCTTCCCTCCCTCCCCTCCCCTTGCAGGTTTTGGCAAGAACCACTTAGGGCATCGAAGGCAGGTGCCAGGGAAGAGGCGTGCCTACGGCATTAAGACGGGCTTGGCAGCAAGGAAAGCCCTGGGGGTTTACAAAGGCATCAGCCCCCTCAACAGATCGCCTCTCAGTGAACAGGTACTGCCTGGGTTCAGTTTGGGGAAGCAGGAAAATTGGCCGGGGGGGGGGCTTTGATCTTCTTTTTGTTTCTCACGCACCTGACTTTTGTGTATCTCCCTAAAGAACCTGCAAAGGAATTACTCCGTTTTGAAAAGGAAGATGCCCGTCCAGAGACAACCCGAATTCCAGAGGAAGCAAGGAGCCCGGTTCCGAAGACCTACCTTGTTAAATCGAAGGTAAGTTGCCTGGTCCTTTCAGAGAAGCTTCCTTGAATCTTGGACCTTGGGGGAAGCCTCCAGATATAAGGAAAGGGATTCCTTATACGGGTACCGTGTTTCCACGAAAATAAGACCTAACCAGAAAATAAACACTAGCCTGATTTTTTTTAAAGCAGGCTTCTAATATAAGCCCTATCCCAAAAATAAGCCCCAGTGAAGATCTTCATCAGCCATGGGGCGGGTGGTGGGGAGGCAGGAGACTCCAACATATTAAAGTTTGTTGCAAAATCAAAACCAGAAGCACACACAGATGACGGATTCAGCTGGATTCAATAACTTCTTTATAAACATAATAATATATATATTTACAATACCATTAGCCAGAGTTCTTCTTCAATGTAGCAACAGTTAAAAGTAAAACAGGAGGTTAGTTTCATTACAGCAAAGTTCAGAGTGGAAGAGAGAGCAGAGTGGAAGGTGCAGAGTGGAGACTGGAGCCACACCCAGCCTTAAGCTTAAGTTTCAATTTCGATTCTCTGCACAGACTCAGAAGTGGTTAGCTCCCATTGGCTGATTCAGTTGCTATGCCTATTCATTGGCTAACCTTGTTAACATGGCTCTCCCAGTCATGAATATTCTAACACAACGTGCGGCGGCGGCACCGGCAGAGTGCGGGGGGGTGGGGAGGGCAGGCGTTCCCGCCACGCGATCTTCCCCGTTGTGGCCATGGGCAAGCCGAGAGGTGGTGGGACGGATTGACACTCGATTTAATGGGGGCAGGCGCGTCGGAACCACCTGCCTGCCCTCCCCACCCCCATGCTGCTGCCGTGTGTCGGAATCTCCTGCCTCCATTAAATCATGTGTCAATCCGTCCCACCGTCTCTCAGCTCGCCTGCGTTTCCCGTGTTTTCCCCAAAATAAGCCCTAATGCATCTTTTTTTGGCGGGGGAATATAAGACTGTTTCTGGGAAACGCGGTAATCCTCGGTTTGCGACAGGGGTGAAATCCTCCCGGTTCGCCCGGGCCAGTCCTTCGGCATATAGCCGATTGAACTGGCGGCGGTCGCGGCGCGGAGCTTCTCCCGCCTGCTTTCCCGGCCCTGCTGAACGCCGCCATTTGGGTTATTTTTCCCTCTGTGCACAATCTGTTTAATGACCATTCAAAGTTACAGTGGCATGGAAAAAAGTGAACTAGGCCCAGTCCTTGCTCTTATGACTGTGACAGCGTCCTCACAGTCAGATGAGGAAAAATTCGGGTGCTTTGACAACCATGTTGTACAACCATGTCCTCATTTAACAACTGTCTCACTTAGCAAGAGAAATTCCGGGCTCAATGGTGATCGCAAACCAGGGGTGAAATCCTCCCGGTTCGCCCGGGCCAGTCCTTCGGCGTTCACTTTTTTCCATGCCACTGTAACTTTGAATGGTCATTAAACAGATAGTTGTAAATCAAGGAATACCTGTATCGTGGCCATAAATCAGAAACCCCTTCAGGGTTTGTGGACTTCAACTCCCAGAATTCCTGAGCCAGCCAGTATGGCTCTGGGAATTGAAGTCCACGAGCCTTAAAAGGGCCACGGTTCCCTACACCCTCCAATAAATGATATACAAGGATATGTAGTTACGATTATTTGCTATATTTACAGGCCGAGCATACAGTCGCTTTCCACCAGAATCGGGAATAAATTATACCAGCAGAAAGATACGCGCCAAGCGACTTTCCTCTTTCGGCGAGGCCTGAAGGTAATTTGCATATCTGCCTGTCTCTGTTGGAAGGACCTGTCAGTCTTGATTTGACCGCTGTTCTGCAGATCTTAACATCTTGTCACTCAGAGGGTTGGTTCCCGTTGGGGGCATTTCCCGGGGGGGAGCCTAGCTTTCAGGCGTTTCATTACTGCACTAGGTAACACCATCAGGGCTAGAAAGGAGAGGGGGTTTGCTCTCTGCTTATACCCAAGGGGCTTGGCCAGTCAAAGTTGGTGGGTGTGGCCTTGGAGTTTCGTTGGTTAGGCTGTTGTTTGCTGTTGACTTGTTTATCTGAGGTGGTAGTTATGTTGATTGGATTATTATTTACTTCTTGATTTTTTGCTTTAGTATTAATCTTGCTGTTAATCTCTGTTGGCTGCTGATGAGAGAGCAAACCCCAACAGCCAAGCTCAGTATTATTTTTATCAAGCCGGGCTGGCGTGAAAAAGTTTTTGGGGTTTTTAAAATTTTAAGATTTTACCAAATTTTAATTGTATTAAATCACGGCCACATCGAATATTTTATTTTAATTGTATATATATTTTAATGTTTATATTGTGTTTTTACTTGGCTGTTCACCGCCCTGAGTCCCCTGGAGAAGGGCGGTATATAAATCTAAACTAAACTAAACTAAACTAAACTCCCTTTTGGCACTGATGATGTTACTTAGTTGGGTAATGAAACGTCTGCAAGAAAGCAACCAAGCTCAGAGAGCACCAAGTCCCCCAACTTCTCATCCTCCTCCCTTACAGCACTGATGATGTTACCTAGTGGGGTAATGAAATGTCTGCAACAAAACAACCAAGTTCAGAGTGCATCAGGTTCCTCTCCCTCCTCCTCCTCCTCCTCCTCCCCACAAACCCCACTCCCTTCTAGCACTGATGATGTTACCTAGTTGGGTAATGAAATGTCTGCAAGAAAACAGCCAATCTCAGAGACTACCAAAGACTCCACAGCCCTCCTCCTCCTCCTCCTCCTCGCCAATACCCCCTCCCTTTTAGCACTGATGATGTTACCTAGTTGGGTCATTAAATGTCTGCAAGAAAACCACTAAGCAACCAAGGATTGTACCTGTGGATACCCTTGACTGAATTATAAAGGTGAGGGGCTTTTAAGATTCCTATTTGGGTTTGGGGCATCCTTGGGACAAATGGTATCGGGTTTCCTGCCTGAGCAGAGGGTTGGACTAGAAGACCTCCAAGGTCCCTTCCAACTCTGTTATTCCATCTTGCCCTTCCTGCTGCCAAGAAACTGGAAGTGGTGGTTTAATTCTAGGTGTAGAAATATGAAAAATAAATTTTAGAAGCTTTCACAAAAGTCCATAAGCATCTAGTACTGTATGTTTGTCAACCTTAGCAAGTTTAAGAAGTGTGGATTGCAACTCCCAGAATTCCGGCTGGGGAATTCTGGGAGTTGCAGTCCGCACATCTTAAAAATTGCCAACATTGAGAAATACTGATCGAGCCAATAGGATGACTTTTTTGTAACTGTAGAAAGTAGAAGTAGAAATCCCAAGACTTTATTTTTCCTTGTATGCTTCAACTTGCTAGGTTGCTATATCCATAGGTATCTGAATTTTTTTCTTTTTTTTCTTTTTTTTTCTTTTTTTTTCTTTTTTTTCTTTTTTTTCTTTTCTTTCTTTTCTTTCTTTTCTTTCTTTTCTTTCTTTTCTTTCTTTTCTTTCTCTCTCCTTCCTTCCCTTCCCTTCCCTTTTCTCTTTCCTTTCCTCTTTCTTTTCCTCTTTCCTTTCCTTTCTCCTTTTTCCTTTTTTTTCCTTTTTCCTTTTTTCCCCCTTTTTCCTATCGTCCAGGTACAAGCACAAGTCCATCCGGAAGGTGACCACAGAAACCAGGGAGCCAAACAGACTCACCCGTAGGTATTCCAAAGAAATTGACCGAGCAATCACCAATCTGTACTCTCGTTTTCTTTTGGGGGGAATATCTCAATTCTCTAATTTTTTTAAGGACTGTGGGTACCTTTTGTTCTTGCAAACTAATCCAGAAATTCAGCACGGGAATTCAGTTGGGTCGGAAGGAGGAGCTGGTTGGCCACTGGGGAAACGAGTGGGGTGAGATAAGAGATCTCTTTGATTCTGTACAGGTAGTTCTCGAGTTACAGCTGAAACTGAGCCCAACATTTATGTAGCTCAGGGAAACGTTTGTTAAGTGAGTTAAACTTACGAAAAATGATCATAACTCACATTTTTCAGTGCCGTTGTAAACTTTGAACAGTCACTAAACCAACTGTCGTAAGTCGAGGATTACCTGTTTTTAAGTTCCAGCTAAGCTGATTTATTGCTTTAATGATTTACCGTATTTTTCGGAGTACAGTAATCCCTCGTTTTTCGCTGGGGTTACGTTCCAAAAAGAACCCGTGATAGGCGAAATCCGTGAAGTAGTAACTTCAGCTTTGCGCATGCGCAGAGGGCAAAAGAACGCAGATGCCGACATCCAGGTGGGTGGGGGAAGCGGGTGGGGGAAGCCCCGCGCCGCGAACGCCACCAGGTTGTTGAGCTGTGCGAACCGGGAGGATTTCACCCCTGGCCTCACGTGTATTTCACTGCTCTTGGCAAGCTGTTTTACCAATCAGCCAATCAGAATGCAGAACACAATGCACGATGCAAATCCGTGAAGCAGCGAGACCGTGAAAGGTGAACCGTGATATAGCGAGGGATCACTGTATAAGACGCAACTTTCCCCCCCTAAAAGAGGCTGAAAATTTGGGTGCGTCTTATACTCCGAATGTAGCTTTTTTGAAACTTTTTTTCCCAGTCCTAACAAGGTGCTAACAATCTTCCCAACTTGCAGGATTTTTTCATTGCTACTCCCTCCGAAGTTTTTTTCCAGCCCTAAATCTTTGCAGGCTTGCTTTCATTGCTACTCCCTCTGAAAAAGGCTTTTTCAGCCCTAACCAGGGGATAAAATAATGTGCTGAAGCTGACCAGACTAAGGATGCTAGCCAGATGAATACCTGGTAGGCAGATTGTTTTCCCCTATTTTCCTCCCCAAAAACTAAGGTGCGTCTTATACTCCGGGGCGTCTTATATTCCGAAAAATGCGGTAATCATCAACCTTAAAATGGCTCTAGATAACAGTTAACAGAATCCAAGAGGGGTTGGATTTAGACTCTTTGTGGGAATGTAAGCATGCCAGGCTGGTTCCTCTCTTGACTCTGCCTCTCCTTCGGTAAATACAGATAGTCCTTAATTTACGAGCACAATTGAGCTCAAAATTTCTGTTGCTAAGCAAGACAGTTGTGTTGAGTTTGGAACCATTTACGACCCCTCTTGCCCCAGTTGTTAAGTGAATCGCTGCAGTTGGTAAGTTAGTAACATGGTCGTTAAGTGAAGCTGCTTTCCCCGTTGACTTGGTTTGTTAAAAAGTGGCAAAAGGGGGGATCGTGTGACCCTGGAAAACCTGCATCCGTCATAAATATGAGCTAATTGCCAAGCAGCTGGATCACATGACCACGGTCATGTGCCAAAGTCATAAGTGTGAATAATGGTCCTGCTAAGTCACTTTTTTCAGTGCTGTTGTAACTTTGGTCACTAAACGAATGCTGGTAAGTCGAGGACTGCATACAATTTGGTATACTTTACTAAGAGGAAATAGCCTCGAAAAACCAGAATTCGGTGATTTTGAAAGCTGATTTCCAGCATTATTAATGTAAACCCATGCAGAAATAGCAATAGCAGTAACACTTACATACCGCTTCACAGTGCTTTGCAGCCCTCTCTGAGCGGTTTACAGAGTCAGCCTCTTGCCCCCAATAATCTGGGTCCTCATTTTACCAAACTCGAAAGGACGGAAGGCTGAGTCAACCTTGAGGCGGTCAGGATCGAACTTCCTAGCTGTGGGCAGAGTTAGCCTGCAATGCTTCATTCTAACCGAGGGAGGGAGGGAGAAATAGTACTCAGACTTACATACCACTCCACAGTGCCAGATCGAACTCCTGGCAGTCTGCAGAATTAGCCTGCAATGCTGCATTCTAACCACTGCACCACCACAGAAGGGAGGGACTGAGGGAAGGAAGGAAGGAAGGAAAGAGAGAAGAGCACTTAGACTTATATACCACTTTACAGTGCTTTACAGCCCTCTCTGAGCGATTTACAGAGTCAGCCTCTTGACCCTAAAAATTTGGGTCCTCATTTTACCGACCTCTGTAGGATGGAAGGCTGAGTCAACCTTGAGCCGGTCAGGATCGAACCGCTGGCAGTCGGCAGAATTAGCCTGCAATACTGGATTCTAACCATTGTGCCACCTCGGCTCTTCCAGATACAGCTGTGAATGATGTGGTTTGTCCAGGGTCCTCCGCAGTGGTGGGTTGCTACCGGTTCGCCCTGGTTTGGGCGAACCGGTAGCGGCGGGAGGCTCCACTCACCCGCCCGGATGTCATCACAGACGATCTGTGCATGCGCAGAAGGTTCTGCGCATGCGCAGAAGGGCCGCGTGCGAGCGCATTCACAGTTCCAAACCGGTAGCGAAGGTAAGTGAAACCCACTCCTGGTCCTCCATATTGTTATGATTTATAGCAAAAAAAAAAGTCACAGGTCCACATGCTATGTCATGAATTTCCTGTAAATTAATTCGGAATTAATGAGCTGTGCTTTCCAAGCAGATGGCGAACGTCCACCAGAAATGGAGGGATTTTGACTATTTCCATTGACAACCCTGGTGCTGTTCTCTCTCCAATGTGAGTAAAACTGTCAGGCACGGAAGAATCAGGACCACACGTTAGATTCTAGTTTAGCTGATTTATTGCCTATGCTTATTATGTACAAGATTCTATTCAACTTTTTTTTTTGTCGTTTAATGACCCCGTAATCCCTTGAGGGGTGGAGTCGGGGCAACTGAATCGAACTGGGTGTTTACTGGCCATATGCCTTTCTTGTCGCCAATGCGGAGTTCGCCGCAGATTTATTTATTTATTTATTTATTTATTTATTTATTTATTTATTTATTTATTTATTTATTTATTAGTGGTATTTATATACCGCCTCATAGTGCAAGCACTCTCTAAGCGGTTTACACCAGTAAACAATGTATATTTTACATTGCCCCCAAACAATCTGGGCCCTCATTTTACCAACGTCGGAAGGATGGAAGGCTGAGTCAACCCTGAGCCGGTGAGATTTGAACAGCTGAACTGCTGATCACAGTCAGCTAAAGTAGCCTGCAGTACTGCACTCTAACTGCTGCGCCACCTCGGCTCATTATTCTATTCACCTCGGCTCATTATTATATTCTCACTCCGCCCAGAGAGGGAAATATCTGCCTCTACCTAGGATCGAACTCACAGCCTCCTGATTGTGAGGCAAGAGCTCCACCTCTAGGCCACTGCACCACTCACAAGATTCCAGTCAATTAATGATCCTAAATTAGAATAACAGAGTTGGAAGAAACCTGGGAGGTCTTCCAGTCCAACCCCCCCCCCCCCCCCGCTCAATCAGGAGACGACAACATTTCAGACAAATGGTTGTCCAATCTCTTCTTAAAAGCCTCCAGTGATGGATTGGATAAGAGTTAACGTCCCAAATGGGGTTTTTTTTCCCCAAAAGGAACTGGACTTTCAAGGGTTTTTTTTGAAGACGCTTCGCTTCTCGTTTCAAGAGTTTTCAACTTGAAGAAGCTTCTTGGATGATAAACAAAACATCTTCAAAGAAAACCAGAAAGTCCTATTGCCTCTTGAAAAAAGCACCTTTGGGACAACCATGACCTCAATGACTGAGAATCTCCATAGGCATAAGAGTTAACGGAAATGAAGAGAGGTTGAGACCGCTTGTGGGAACGTAACGACTTCAGGCTTATTCCTCGTTTGACTCCACCCCCGGTCTCTGCCTGTCCTTCTCTTACAAAAGCCACTTTTATTTCCCATTCGAATATCCCCCAGTTGTTTTCTAGTTATGGTGAAGCAAACCTTTTGTCGAAGGTGTGCCCAGTGTGCTACCTCAATTTTTTGTTTTTTGCTCTACAGCTCTTTGAAGCCGAGACTCGCCAGCAATCTCATACCTCCCTTTCTCCTGAAGAAGGAGCCGTCGGAAGAGAAGAAGATCCCCAAAGGTGTCCCTCTGCAATTCGACATCAACAGTGTCGGGAAGCAGGTTGGTTGCTCCGATCTGACCGTCGTCCAAAATTGAGTGTTGCCATTATTTTCAACCCTGATCATCTCGGGCATCCACATTGCACATGTCCTAGATTTAGTGACCGTTCAAATTTACGGCAGCACTGAGAAAAGGTACAACGGAGCCTCTTCGCACTGTACGACCGTCGTAGCATCCCTACGGTCCCTTGATCCAATTTTGAGCGGCTGGCAACCACAGGGATTTACGACGGTCGCAGTATCCGGGGTGATCCCCATTTGCGACTTTTCTCAACCAGCTTCCCACAAGCAAAGTCAGTGGAGGAACCTGGGTTTGCTTGATGACCGTGTGAATCACTTAACAAAGCGCAGCATTTCATTTAGCAACGGTGGCCCAAAAGGTCATAAAATGAGTCATACGACTGACTTATCCATCACCTTGCTTAGCGATGAAATCGTGGTCGTAAGTCAAGGCCTATCTGTATCGCATTTTGTTAAGAGTTTGCAGCAATCCAACCAGCATACAAGTAAACAATTCAGCAGGATTCATCTATAAAAGAAACTTCTTTATATACAGTAATATAAAGCATGATGCATGTGTACAATACCCATGCAGCAGAAGCCAGAACTCAGAATCCAGAAGCACAGAATCTATATAATCACAGAAGCAATAATCATATAATACACACACACACACACACACACACACACACACACACACACACACACACCCTGTGTCCCCCAAATTAAGACATCCCCTGATAATAAGCCCAATTGGGCTTTTGAGTGCATGGTAATAAGGCCAAGCGCTTATTTCAGGGCTCAGAAAAATATAAGACAAGGTCTTATTTTCGGGGAAACACTGTGTGTGCGTGTGTGTGTGTGTGTGTGTGTGTGTGTGTGTGTGTGCATATTGCTTCCTTTTGCCTTTCAGCCCCACTCTAGGGGCCATCCAGGCTACAAACCATATTTTCAAATTTACAAAGAACTGCTAAAGAAATAAAGGGAGACTAGTGTGTGTGTGTGTTTGTGTGTGTGTGTCGACTATAGAAAACTGCCTGGATGGTCCCAGGAGGGGCCGAAAGGCAAAAGGAAGCTGTGATGTTTCCTTCTTCCATACACCAGGATGACTCGACAGAATAAACATACATAACCCTTTCCTGGTGAAGAGCTGATAGGGAAGAGAACCTTGTGGCCTAGAGGTTAAAACTGCTGCCTTATAAGCAGACTGCCCAGGTTCAATTCCCACTAAGGTTATGGCTATCTGACGAGAGCAAAATAACTCAAAATAGATCTATAATAGTCCCCCTTTATTTTCATTTATCAGCAAAAAATGTTATATAACACACACACACACACACACACACACACCAGTGAACCTAAGCCACGCCCAAGCTCCGAGCCATCTCCCGTGGCTCACAACAGATCCTGTTTCTTAGTCACCAAACAGTTTCCATTGTCTGACCTGTAGTGATGGCTATCCCAGCTCATCATTTGTCTGACACATTTCCTCTTGGTATTCTTTACTCCAGACCGGCTATCCCCAGTTGCCCTCATAGGCCCATCAATTTTCCCTCCTCTGAATCCTCTCCAAATGTACATATAATTCTGTAAACTAGACTAAGAAGACAGATAAAAGAAAAATAGGACAGGACAGAACGGAATAGAATAGAATAGAATTCTTTGTGTGAATCCAAGTGTGATTGGACACACAAGGAATTTGTCTCCGGAGCCTAAGCAGATCATAGATCATAGTTAACAATCATTAATCATAAGATACAACAAGAAATGACAAATACTAGATACCAATAGGAGAAGGTAGTAGGAAAAATGAGAAAGATGAAAAGGATAACAACAATGCAGCCTACTACATGGATAAATATCTTTAGAGTGCTGTGGGAATTAGGTGTTAGCAATAGCAATAGCACTTAGATTTATATACCGCTTCATAGTGCTTTACAGCCCTCTCTAAGCGGTTTACAGAGTTCAGGATATTGCTCCCAACAATCTGGGTCCTCATTTTACCGATCTCAGAAGGATGGAAGGCTGAGTCAACCTTGAGCCGGTGAGATTTGAACAGCTGAACTGCTGAACTAGCAGTAGCCTGCAGTGCTGCATTTAACCACTGCGCCACCTCAGCTCTCTGTTCAGCAGAGTGATGACATGAGGGGAAAAAATTGACCCAGTATCTAGTTGTTTTGGCATGTAATGCCCTATAGCAGCGTCCAGAGGGGAGAAGTTAAAACAGTTTATGTCCAGGATGTGAGGGGTCCATAGTTATTTTCTCAGCCCTCTTTATGGTCCATGCAGTGAATAGATCCTCAATGGAACGCAACTGGGGTGGTGGTGGTCACAAAATGCAAGGACCTGCAAATAGAAGTAGAATGACTGTGGCAAAAGAAAGCAAAGGTAGCACCAATAGTGATTGGCGCATTGGGCGCAGTCCCAAAATATCTGGAGCACCAGATGGACACCATCGGCATTGACAAAATCTCCAGCAGTCAATGGCAAAAGGCAGCTTAACTCAGAGCGGCTTACATCCTATGACGATACCTTTAACATCATCAAACAACGGCATCTGCCTATCCCTGGTCCTTGGGAAAGTCTTGACAGGTAGATGAAAATGCCAAATCCAGTCTCAATGTCTGGCTGACTGTGCGACGAGCCATAATAATAACCGCCGTCATTGACAAAATCACCATCCGCCAATTGCAAAAGGCAGCTTTGCTTTGAACAGCTTACATCCTGCCACAATCCCTTTAATATTATTAAACAGCAATGTCTGCCTATCCCAGGTTCTGGGGAAGTCCTCGATGGGTGGATCAAAATGCCACATCACAGTCAAAACGTCTTCCCCTTTGAGGGAAAGGGGAAGGAAAAAAAAAGGTTCACAAAGATTACTAAGTGCACATAGAAATACATACTATTTCCCTAGCAAGGAAGATAAAAGCAGGAATGGTTAAATTGAATACTTTATTTAAAGAGGAAAATATGTTCCTATTTGGATATCACTTCTGGAATTTGTGCTTGTGAAGGAAAAATAAATGAAATTTTGGTTTTGCCGATTAGAAAGATTTGGTGTTATACAAACGGCTAGTTATATATTAATATGTAAAAGCAAAAAAGTTGAGGTTGGAGTGTATTTATCTTGCCCTGTGCTAGGAAGAGTTGGAAGTCAATGCCCCCATTTCTTTCTTTTTTTCTTCCCCCTTTTATCTCACACTCCCTTAATTTCCTATTTTCTTTTCTTTTTTTGTATCTTATCCAATTAAAAAAAAAAACAATCTGGCTGATTTCGATGAAGCATAATACTACTACTACTACTACTGTGGAGTCCTTGGTGCTCTCTGAGTTTGGTGGTGGTTTTCCCGCAGACGTTTCACTACCAAACTAGGTAACGTCATCAGTGCTTCATAATATCATAATAATGACTTCTCTCTTTTCTGCTTCACAGACCAGCATGACCCTCAACGAGCGCTTCGGGATCCTGAAGGAACAAAGGACAGCTCTAGCTCAGAACAAGGGCAGCCGTTTTGTGACGGTGGCCTAGAAGAGGCCCTCGCCTTCGAAGGAGTGTGGAGAGACTGTCGTGGCAGATGTTGGGACTTTTGTATCAAGATCCCGAAGGAGATGAATCCTTTTCCCCCCCTTCATTTACTACCCTTACTTTATACCGGGATGTCCAACCTTGACCGCTTTAAGGCTCGTGGACTTGAATTCCCAGAATTCCCCAGCCACCCGTGGGAGTTGAGGGCCCCAACTCTTAAAAGCGTCCAAGGTTGGACACCCCCTGCTTGAAATAGTTTAGACCACAACCCAACCCTCTCATATTCCGATATAACAAGGAAACGCAGCACGCTTTTGGTTTATTTACTTAAAGAGACACTTTGCCTGGGTTTGGGAAGGTCCAATTGACCCCTGCAAGAAGGGGAAATCCTATTTGCTTTTTGTTGTTCTTGTGGTTGTTTTTGAAGATGCCAGTCGGTGTTGGTGCTCCACCCCAAAGATGACAACAATTATACACTTGCCCTGCTGGATCGATTTAGTTTTAGTTTTGGCCACAGGCCTTCCAGGGAAAATCAGTTTCTGCTCTTCTTAAAACTTTGCTGGCTGTTTCATCTGAACGGTCTGCGCGTCCGGATTTCTTCTAGCTGATCCCCAAATCAGAAGCAATTGGGGTGGGGTGGGTGGAATAATTGCCGTGAAGGCGATTGGGGATCCCCCATCAAGGCCTCCCCGGCGATGCTAGCACGAATCCGGTCCGTAGGCTTGCAAAAGGAACGTGAAGAGTATCTTTGTAGTAAAACCTGCCACCGCCTCGAGTTCAGTTTTATCCTTCGGTCAGAAAGTGAGCCGCTTGTTTTTCTTCAGGGCATCCTCCACTGAAATGAGCCTAGTCTCCTTTAACATTCTCCCGCCTCCCGAGTTCTGTTGTTGCTCTGTTGTGTAGTGAGAAACGTGCACTTTGTGACTCTTACTTAGCGGTAGTTCCACGAAGGGATGGATACCTGTCGTATCAAGGGATCAGAAGTGGCGGAGTCAACATCTCAGCATATACCCCCCCCCCCAAAAAAAAATTATCTGCATGTTTGATTAATTTTGATTTTCAACCAGTGGATATTTAGAACCTTAAGATGAATAATGGAATTGCCTGTGACAACATCCTGAATTTCTGGACTTCAAACGTCCATAAAAGGATCCTGATTAGTTGGCCTAGTGTCAGAAGTTACACTGAAAATTTTCATTTTATTGTGGTTTTCAAAGCAAAGAAGATTTGGGTAATCTTTAGAGCATTTTTTTAAAAAATAGCTATGGCCAATGATGATTAATGTTCTTTTGTTTCTGATTTTTATTTTTTTTAAAAAACCTATATCAATGTTTTCAACCTTGGCAACTTTAAGATATGTGGACTTCAACTCACATAATTTTCCAGCCAGCTGTCCCTGTTTCTTTTTCTCTTACCCCTTAAAGTGGAGAAGATTGCAGAGGAAGGGATTATAAGGGAGTAAATTATGCTGGCTGGAGAATTGTGGGAGTTGAAGTCCACATGTCTTAAAGTTGCTCAGGCTGTGAAACATTGTCCTATATCATTACAGTGGAAAAAGTGTGGGACATTTTTTTTTTTAAATTGTGTACTAAAAATTCCGTTGGAAGTCTATTAAAAATGAAGACCGGCCTTCCTTTAACCTGGTGTCCACCCGACGGGTTGGAGAAGCTTCCATCATCCCCCCATTAGGGCCATTGTAGTAGCCCAACCCATCGCGTGGGCACCAGGTTGGAGAAGACTGAAAGAGGCTGTATGCTGAGAACCGTCCTGCGTTTGGTTTGTGCCAGGATGCCATTAAAACAAGCGAACAAACCTTTTGCATTAAGCCGGATGCAAGAAAATTGATGCAATGCATCTCAAGAAAGTTAGTTTGTATTTAAGGAGAATATACTTTAAATCTGTACCTTTGGGTATTTTTTTTGAGAAGTTAATACATTTGGATCTATTCTAAAGCTGTTGGACTTTTTAAAAATAAAAAAAATAAAAAGTTACAAGTTTGCAGGTGTGCACAGTTGTTATCATATTGGGCAATTGGCCAATAGAGTTACAGCCACAATTGAGTCCAAAATTTCTGTTGCTGAGCGAGACATTTGTTAAGTGATCATTGCCAGAGGTGGTTTTTCCCATTGACTTTGCTTGTCATTCAACAACCCTTTAAAGTTACCACTGACTCGAAAAAAGATAGTTACGACGTCCTCAAAGTTACAACTGCTACACCGTCCCTAAGATCACGTGATTCCATTTCAACTCCCAGAATTCCTCGGTCAGCCGTGCATGGCTGGGGAATTCTGGGAGTTGAAGTCCACAAGTTTTCAAGCAGCCAAGGTCGAAAACCTGGGATGTACTATTTATAAAATATTGTAAATAGTATAATGTAATCAATCAGTCAATCAGAATACAGCTGGAGGGGACCGTGGAGGTCTTCTAGTCCAACCGCTTGCTCAAGCAGCAGACCCTATACCCGTGACGGAGAACCGATGGCACCCATGCCAGAGGTGGCACACAGAGTCCTCTCTGTGGGCACGCACGCCATCGCCAGCTGCTCTTCTAGTTTCTGGCGAGCGAATGCACGCTGGCCAGCTGGTCTTCAGGTTTCTGGCTCTCCGGCATGTGCATGCACACATGCACACGTACATTCCAGTTTGGGCACTCGGTGCCGAAAAGGTTCGCCATCACTGCCCTATACCATTTCAGACAAGTGACTGTCCAGTCTCTTATTAAAAACCTCCAGTGATGGAAGTACCTACAACATGAATGGTATAATACATATGGTAATACAACTATGAACAGTATAATACAATACATGCTCTGAGTTGGCTTGAATTACGAGACAGGGTACAAATGAATTTGATAATAATTGTGAATTTAATGGCAGCCCAGCCAGCCCATTGAAGGAGGAACATTTCTTTTACAAAATGAAGAAGTTGGCTCTTCATTAAAAAAAATATATCCCCATACCAGGGAGGGAAAGTCAGAATGGGACTAATTATACCTATCCCGCTTCCTCTGTAGGAGTTATTGGCAGGAACTTGAACCCTGCATCACAATGCTATTCTTCCCACATTTGCTGCTATATTTATACTGTATTTAGGGGTTTAACATCTGGTTTTCCCCTTTAACAAGCTGTCATGGCTGACTCGTAAGGCACCACTTTTCACAACCTGACAACAGAGGCCAGGGGAGGGGGAAGCGGGGAAATACAAATTTTCCAAATAAATATTGTAAGCCACCTTCTGTGAATAGGCAGCAATATAAATTTTCCAAATAAATAACATGATTGGAATATATGGGGAGCTGGGAGGGAGCTAGGGAATGTATGTGAGCCGTTGGCAGCCTGAGAAAGTCCCGACATTTCATGGTCGCCTGATGGGAATCTTTCAAGCGGCGCAGACTGTTTCCCAAAACAATATGATTGAACTGTATTGGTGGACAATGGACACTGGGTGGCTCGGGGAGGAAAAGGGGGAGTTTAACTATGGTGGTGAATATCTGTAGCTCGGATGAAGGTGAAGGTTGGGGGTTGGTTTTGTTGGAAGAAAAATCCAGGTCCACTTCCAAGCTCGGAGAAAGGCGTTGGAAATAAAACGGAGGATGATTGGAAAGATTCTGTTTATTGAGCAGAATCACCAACAGCATGTGGTTCTGGGGCAGCTGACAAATTAGCTTGATGGGTGCAAGGATTTTTATACAGTTTACAGTATTTTGTAATTAAAATTTTTGAGGTTTGCTTTGTGTGCTTTTATTTGATTGGTTTTACTTAATATTCTGC
The DNA here is from genome assembly GCA_023053685.1 of Diadophis punctatus similis. NCBI lineage: Eukaryota > Metazoa > Chordata > Lepidosauria > Squamata > Dipsadidae > Diadophis > Diadophis punctatus. Next base: position 80,350,762 of record JALIGW010000005.1, on the reverse strand, counting down.
ATCTTCTAATATTCTCCAAAATATTTCATTCTTCTTGAAGGGAGAGGGGTTCTCACAGTTTTGTTACCAGGCTAGGTAGCATCTTCAGCAGAGTTTAGGGCAGAGGTCTTCAAACTTGGCAACTTTAAGACTTGTGGACTTCAACTCCCAGAATTCTCCAGCCAGCTATGCTGGCTGGAGAATTCTGGGAGTTGAAGTCCACAAGTCTTAAAGTTGCCAAGTTTGGGGACCCCTAGTTTAGGGGATGTCAGTGTTCTCCTGTTTATAAGGGCTTCAGGTGTGGGTGTGTCAAGTGAGGGTCTTGTGATGGGTCAAGCAGGGAGAGTCTTGTGATGGGGAAGTGGAATCAGCTCAGGGTCATTGGGAGGGGATCTGGTGGGGGGGAGTTGCATGGCTTGGTTGAGGGTCGATGCCGTCTCTGGTTGGCTGTGCAGTTGATTCAGAGGGTTTAGTAGGCTGTGGTTGTAGGTCAATGTCTCTGTTGATGGAATTGCTTGCGGAGTGCCAGGCTTCGATGAATTCACGAGCGTGGCGGGTGGTAGCATGGCCAATGAGTTTAAGTATGCTACTTTTCACGCCCAAAGAACTGGCTTTGCTTCTTCTGTACCTATATCAGTGGTGGGTTGCTGCCGGTTCAGACCGGTTCTTTAGAACCGGTAGCAGAAATTTACCGCTGCTCGCCGAACTGGCAGCGATGACCGGCAGTCCACGCTCCCAAACCGTTCCTTTGGTCGCTGCGGCTTGCAAAAAAAAAAAAACCGTGCACATGCACAAACGCTTTGGCGCATGCGTAGAGGGTCATTTCCGGGTGTTTTGCATGACGTGACGGGAGCACACACAAGAGCAAAACGAGCGTGCATGCGCAAAAAACACATTTCCATCGTGATGCTAGGGAAGGTAAGTGGAACCCACCCCTGACCTATATGGATCTATCAGTAAAGTTACACTCTTGGTGAAATAATTTCCCAGGAGTTTCTTCTGCTGCATATGCCAAGGGGACGGTTAACACGAGCGCTCGGTTAACATGACCTCATTCCTGTCCCAAAGGAGTTTGTTCTTGAAGATGTTTCACTTCTCATCCAAGAAGCTTCTTCACTTCTGACTGAACTGACAAGTCAGAACTGAAGAAGCTTCTTGGATGAGAAGCGAAACGTCTTCAAGGAAAAACAAAAGTCCAGTTGCCTTTGGGGGAAAAAAGCATCTTTGGGACAACCGTGACCTGGATGACTGAGAATCTCCATAGACATTGAACCTCATTCCTGTTTTAATTGGCATCAGAAAGTAGGCAAGGAACAGGGAAGGAAGGTTAGAGGAATATCATGAACCTCAAAGTAATCAGCCATATTTGAAGGTCAGTGTAGGATGTGACCCCAGAAAACAGAACAATAGCTGAAAGGGGCCTTGAAGGTCTTCTAGTCTAACCCCCTGCTCAAGCAGGAGACCCTATATCACTCTGGCCAAACGGTTGTCCAGTGTTTTGTTAAAATACAGCACCCACAACTTCTGAAGGCAAGCCGTTCTACTGGTTAATTGTAGGAGCCGAGGTGGCGCAGTGGTTAAAGTGTAGCTACTGCAGGCTACTCCAGCTGATTGCTAGTTCAGCAGTTCAGCTGTTCAAATCTCACCAGCTCAAGGTTGACTCAGCCTTCCATCCTTCTGAGGTCGGTAAAATGAGGACCCAGATTGTTGGGGGCAAGAGGCTGAACTCTGTAAACCGCTTAGAGAGGGCTGGAAAGCACTATGAAGCGGTATATAAGTCTAAGTGCCATTGCTCTTGCTCTTGCTCTTAATTGTTCTCACTGTCAGGAAATGTCTCCTTAATTCTACAGCCAGCATGTTTTGATTGTGGTTTAAAGGACTTATTTATTTATTTATTTAAATGGATTTATATGCCGCCCAACTCCCAGGGGACTCTGGGCGGCTCACAACATGTTGTGCAAACCTAGGAAATTGGGCTGAAGAACCCATGATTATGTTAACCAGACGTTATTGTGCACAAATGTACTTTTCAACCCAAAGCTTTGCAACTGATCCTGACAATCCTTCTCAACATGACTTTGGAAGAAGGTTCCAAAAAGCGGGGGCTTGATTTGAAGAAAGACTGGAACTCGGGTCCCTGGGCTTGGTGGGACGGTGCTGCTTCTGCCACCTCAGTGACCTCCATGTATGTCAGAGAATTGCGCAGCAGGTGCCCAAATGAAGTCAGAGATGTTGACACAAACTTGTAGTTTTGCATAAATAAATGTATTTTACATATACAGCAAAACTAGGTAGGGCAAATAGGAGCATCATGAGGTGAATCTTCACAGGAACATCACCATGAGGTAAATCACAAGGCACACAGAAGAAAAAAGGCGGGAAAAGGAGAAACTTCCCTCCATACGCATAGCAACCAATCACAGCGCAGATTTCCTCCTGCAGAAGCCAGCCCTCTCCAATCAACTCTGTGTTCTGGCTCACTGCTCCAGCAACACTCTCTCCCTCTCTCTCTCTTTCTCTCTCTCCCTCTCTCTCTCTTTCTCTCTCTCCCTCTCCCTCCACACACGGACGCACACACACGCATACATGCATACACACGCACATATACACATACATATATATGTAGGTCTTTGGGTATTCAGGTTTTGTGTGTATATATGTATATGTATATGTAACAATAGAGATATAAAGATGGGTGGGTAGGTAGATGAAAGATAAATTAGGTATGTAGGTAGATAGGCAGGCAAGGGATGGATGGGTGAGTGTGTGGGTAGGTAGGTAGAGAGATACAGTAGATATTAGATAGATGATAGATAAGGTAGATAGGTAGGTAGGTAGGTGATAGAGATAGATAAATGATAAGGTAGGTAGGTAGATGATAGATGATAAGATAGATAGATGATAGATAAGGTAGGTAGGTAGATGATAGATAGATAGATAGATAGATAGATAGATAGATAGATAGATAGATAGATAGATAGATAGATGATAGATGATAAGGTAGGTAGGTAGGTTGGTTGTAAGATAGATAGATAGATGGGTAGGTAGGTAGGTAGATGATAGATAGATGATAAGGTAGGTAGGTAGATGATAGATAGATGATAGATGATAAGGTAGGTAGGTAGGTAGGTAGATAGATAGATAGATAGATAGATAGATAGATAGATAGATAGATAGATAGATAGATGATAAGGTAGGTAGGTAGGTTGCTTGTAAGATAGATAGATGGGTAGGTAGGTAGGTAGATGATAGATGGATGGATGGATAGATAGATAGATAGATAGATAGATAGATAGATAGATAGATAGATAGATAGATAGATAGATAGATAGATGATTAGGTAGGTAGGTAGGTTGGTTGTAAGATAGATAGATAAGGTAGGTAGATAGGTAGGTAGGTGATAGATGATAGGTAGGTAGGTAGGTAGATGATAAGGTAGGTAGGTAGATGATAGATGATAGATAGATGATAAGGTAGGTAGATAGATAGATGATAGATAGATAAGGTATGTAGGTAGGTAGATGATAGATAGATGATAAGGTAGGTAGGTAGATGATAGATAGATAGATAAATAGATAGATAGATAGATAGATAGATAGATAGATAGATAGATAGATAGATAGATAGATAGATAGATAGATAGATAGATAGATGATAAGGTAGGTAGGTAGGTTGGTTGGTTGTAAGATAGATAGATAGATGGGTAGGTAGGTAGGTAGATGATAGATAGATGACAGTTAGCTAGATGGATGGAGGTAGGTAGGTAGGTAGGTAGAGATAGACATTAATTAATTAATTAATTAATTAATTAATTAATTAATTAATTAATTAATTAATTAATGAGACTTATATACCGCCACGTAGTGCAAGCACTCTCTAAGCAGTTTACACCCTTAAGCAATGTATATTTACATTGCCCCCAAACAATCTGGGTCCTCATTTTACCAACGTTGGAAGGATGGAAGGCTGAGTCAACCTTGAGCCGGTGAGATTTGAACAGCTGAACTGCTGATCACAGTCAGCTGAGGTAGCCTGCAGTACTGCACTCTAACTGCTGCGCCACCTCGGCTCATCATAATAGGGATGATAGGGAGAGAGATGTGATAGAGATAGATAGAGATAGAGAGATAGACATTGATAGATCATAGATAATGATACATAGATAAGATTGTTGATACTGTAGAGACAATAGATATATGGTAGACGATGAATTAAATCACTACTACTACTAAATTTAAATATCTTAACAGTTTGTGTTAAGATATTTGTTAATGGGTTTCTTGCACAACAGTGGACATTTACATTGACCACCTGTTTTTCACACTAATCATTGCCGCATCCCCATGATCACATGATCAACATTTGAACACTTGGCAACTGGGTCATATTTATGATGGTGGCGGTGTCCCAGGTCATGTGATCCCCTTTTACGATCTTCTAACAAAGTCAATGGGAAAGCCAGTTTCACTTAACAACCGTGCTTCTAATGTAACAATTGCAGTGATTCACTTAACAACTTTGGAAAGAGAGGTTGCAAAACTTAAACATCTCGCTTAGCAACGGACATTTTGGGTTCAGTTGTGGTCATAAATCAAGGACTACCTGTATTATTCCTTTGGGCATATAATGGTGGTAGAGGTTGTCTAGATGCAGCAGATTTGTTATTCCTGTGCTCTATAGCAGAACTTCCCCACTTCCACTCAGTCTCCATGTTCAAAATTATGCTTTTTTCCTCCTGTTATCCCACCCAGCCCAGGAATCGGACTGTCCACCGACAGGGGTGATATAGGTAGTCCTCGATTTACAACCACAATTGAGCCCAACATTTATGTTGCTAAGTAAGACAGTTATTGAGTTTTTCCTCAATTTTACGACCTTTGTTGCCACAGTTGTTAAGTGAATCACTGCAGTTGTTAAGTGAATAACACGGTTGTTAAGTGAAACTGGCTTCCCCACTGACTTTGCTGGTCAGAAGGTCACAAAAGGGGATCACACAACCCCAGGACACGGTCACCATCATAAATATGAGTCACGAATCTAAATTTTGATCCCGTGACCCCTGAGCTTCTGCTGCAACAGTTAAGGGGGAAAAAAACGGTTGTCACTGTCTTTCAGTGCCATTGTAACTTCGAATGGTCACGAAACGGACTGTTGTTAGTCAAGGGCCACCTGTATGTTAGTCCTTTTCTCTTTAGCCCTCTGGACTACGACTCCCAGAAGCCTCTCGGCCCGCCTGGAGCAAACAGGAAGTGCCTCGCCGCTCTACGCAGGCGCAGTTCGGCGCGGGAGGTCGCCTTCCGCCCTTCTCCGCCCACGCCGGCCCGCCCGCCTCGGCGCAGGCGCAGAGCGGGGGGCGGGCAAATGGCGGCGGCCGCGGCGGCGGCGGCTGAGGGCGGCTGCTCCGGTGGCGGCGGCGGCAGCTCCGCGACGCTCATGCCGGCGGCGGCAGCGGCGGCGAGCGGGAGCCTGGCGGCGGGGGGCTGCGGCGCGGCGGGGCCGTCGTCGTGGACGCGCTCGCTGGAGCGGGCGCTGGAGGAGGCGGCGGCCAGCGGCGCCCTCAGCCTCAGCGGCAGGAAGCTGAGGGACTATCCGCGGGGCAGCGCGGCCGGCCACGACCTCAGCGACACCACCCAGGCCGGTGAGCGGGGGAAGCTGGCGGGCGGGAAAGACGACGGTCAGGTCGGACTGCGCGCCCTATGAGGCGCGGCGGAGCCGACTACACGGTCCATGCGCCCCAGCCGCGCGCGGGGGGCGTTGAGGCGAACCCCGGCGGCGGCGAAAATGGTCCCGCCGCGGGTTGTTCTGAGGTAACCTCGGTGGTGGAAAGGCGGGGAGGGGGGGTATCGTGTGAACCCCCGCAAAGATGGAGGACGGCGGCAGCGGGAGACGCGCGTCGTGAGAAGGCGGCCCGTGTCTGACCTGCATCTCTTCCCCCCCCCATCCAGTTTATTCCTGGGGTGGCTTTTGGGGTGGGTGGGGCCCAAATTAGGAAGCCTGGGATGGGTCTCGGAGTTGTGGGACCCGTCTGTGGGGGAGGGTTGTACAAGGTGGTCCTCGACTTACGACCACAACCTGAGCCCCAAGATTTACGTTGCTAAACGAGACAGCTGTTAAGCGACTTTGACCACATTTTCCTGTCACCGTTGTGAAGCGAATCGCTACAGATGTTAAGGGAATAACAGGGTTGTTTAAGTCGTAGGGTTTGTTTCTCTCCCCATGTGCCATGGATACATCCCAACTAGACTCTCTGGTTTCTCTGTCTCGTATAATATATGTGGGTATATGCATAATTTTTGTATTTATATTTTTGTCACGTTTATGTAGTGTATGTTGGAGGTGGTGACCCTTTGAGAGCTGGATGCAACGAAATGTCATTTTAATCTGTGCCGATGAGTGTACATTTAAAGTGACAATAAAGTTATTCTAAGTCTTAAATCTAAGTAAATCCGGTTTCTATTTATTTATTTAGTTAGTTAGTTAGTTAGTTAGTTAGTTAGTTAGTTAGTTAGTTAGTTAGTTAGTTAGTTAGTTAGTTGTTTTTATATGCCGCCCAGCTCCCGTAGGACTCAGGGCGGTGTACAACATAATAAACAACAATTGATAAAAACGATACCAAACATTAAAAATACAGAAGTTTAAAATTTAAAAAACAAATCATCATTCAGATCTTCATATATGGGGGGTTGATCTTAATTTCCGTTGACTTTGCTTGTCAGAAGGTCGCAAAAGGGGATTGCGTGACCCCGGGACACTGCGACCGTCATAAATCTGAACCAGTTGCCAAGCGTTCTGAATTTTGATCATGTGACCCCTGGAATGTCGTATGGTTGTAAGTGTGAAAAATGGTCATAAGTCACTGTTTTCAGTGCTGTAACTTTGAATGGTCACTAAACGAGTTATAGGTCGAGGACTACCTGTATTTTGTGCGTCTAGGAGTTTTCTGCACCCCACTCTCCGCAGAGGAGCCCTGCCATCAAAGGACCAAATGATGGTTTAGCCAATGGGCAGATTAACATGTGAACCTGGTTGCCTTACCTTGGGGAAGGACTGGATCCAGTGGCTTTACTTCTGAGTTTGTGTCAGAAGCATCACAATTAAAATAAGGCATACTACACAACATAAAATTTATAATATAAGTACAAGATTAAAATATGTACAAATTAAACAAATCTTGCCCGGAAACTAGCAATATTGACTGATTAACTTAATTAATTTGCATTAAGTGAGTAATTTACTTCTGAGAAAATGGACCTCTTTGGGCGGAAGGCCTTGTGGCTGCATCCCTCAAAGCTTTCACCAGCCACCAGTTCCCCCCAAACTGGGTGGCTTGGATATCTGAGTGAACATGTGTACAAGTCGTCCTTGAGTTACAACCATTCATTTAGTGACTGTTCCAAGTCAGAATCACACTGAAAAAAGTGATTTCTGACCATTTTGCATGCTCACAACTGTTGGAGCATTCCCACCATCACGTGATCAAAATACGGTCACTTGGTAGCTGGCTTATATTTATGAGAGTTACAATACAGTCATGCAATGCCCTTTTGCGACCTTCTGACGAGCAACACCAATGGGGAAGCCGGATTCACTTAACAACCATCTTACTAACTTAAATTGTAGTGATTCACGTAACTGTGGCACAGAAGGCCTTATAATGGGACAAAACTCACTTAACAACTGTCCTGTTTAGGAAGGGAAATTTTGGGCTGAACTGTGGTCATAAGTCAAGAACTACCTGTATAAGAAAGGTAGAGAAAAGAGAGTAGAATGAAACCATTCTAAGCCAAAAAATAAAGCAAAAATGAAAGTAGGAGCAAATGCTTCTGCATAGCTGAGAGATGCAGAAGAAGGAGCAACTGACATTTGACAGTTGTCTTGCTTAGCAACAGAAATTTTGGGCTCAAACAGGGTCATAAGTCAAGGACTTCCTGTATTTAGAAAACTGGGATCTGGGCTCTGAGTTCAGGATAGTGTTTCTGCTTGTAGTGCAGAAAGAGCAGCCACAGGAGAGAGGCTGTCCTCAAATGACAGGCGAGGGTTTGTTGATGCAGCTTTTGAATATTTACCCTCCTGTGCTAAAGAGGAGCTGCTTCCGTCCGCAGGTATTTTGTACAGAGGGAAAAACAAAAACAAAAGCAAAGGATCTTGCAGGATGGAGTTCAGGGCCATGGGAGGCTTTGATGGTTTTGTAAAATAATAGGGCTGCAAAAGTCTGTGAAGCCCAGTTGGGTTGGCAAGCGTTCCCCAGGGACCATCCCTCTGGCAGCCATGATGAGGGTTTTATTTTTTTTTAATGTAATTCAGATCACTCAGTGTGACCACACATGTAAACAGCAAAGGAAGCAAAGGAAGAAGGCTGGCCAGCTGGCTGGAGGATCCTTGAAGTCTAAAAGTTGACCAAAGGGAAAAGGGCGTGGAGAGAAATCAAGATACAACCGAACCAGAGATGAAGCTGAACAGATGCAGTTAGTCATAGTTGCTAAGGGCTAGTTTGATCTAGTGGTTAAGGCACCAGGCTAGAAACCACGAGACAGTGAGTTCAAATCCCGTCTTAAGCAGGAAAGCCGGCCGGGTGACTTTGGGCCAATTATCAGAAGATGGTGAGTTCTAATTCTGCCTTAGGCGGGAAAGCCAGCTGGAGAACTTTGGACTGAGTTCTAGTCCCACTTCAGACATGAAAGCCGGCTGGAGGACTTTAGGCCAATCACCAGGAGACAGGGAGTTCTAGTCCCACCTTAGGCAGGAAAACTGGCTGAGTGACCTTGGGCCAGTCACTTTCTTAGCCAAACCCACCTCACGGGGTGGTTGTGGGGAAAATAGGAGGGAGGGCTGTTACTATGTTAGCTACCTTGAGTTGTAATAATAAAGGTGGGATACAAATAAATAAAACCTAAGGGTTTGATTGATTTGATGTGCTGTTAAGATTTCCAAGTTTTTTTTACTTTGTGGATTGCAATGATGCCCAGAACTAGAGTCATTAAAACGATGCATGCTGTGAATGAGTATGTGCTATTTTAAAGACAAAGAGCAAATCCCTTTTCTAATTTTGTAACTGCATGGGAGGGAATAGTTTACTAGCTTTGTGCCAGTACTTGCCTCTTCCTCCCCGATTTTGGGATTGGAAGCTGGAGGATTGGAAAGATGTTCCCCTTTCCTCTTTTGCACTCAGGAGAGGCAGGAAGTAGTGAAGGGTGGAAGGAAGTCCTGTTCTGCTGCTGGATTATGGTCTTTGGGCTTCACACATCGGCTAAAGCAGGGGTGGGCAACTATGGCCCCTTTACGACCTGTGGACTTCAACTCCCAGAATTCCTGGCTCAGGAATTCTGGGAGTTGAAGTCCACAGGTCGTAAAGGGACCATAGTTACCCACCTTGATCTAAGCCTATGCATATTCTGCCTCTCATTCTCGGAAAAAAACAACAACCAGGCAGCCATTGCTAAAATGAAAATATTGGACACTACCAGATAAAGAGATTCTGAGCCTTTTTCCTGAGCATTATATTCAGAAAAAAATATATATATTTGGAGAGGGAGACATAATTTTCTGCTAAAAATTGCAGACTCCTAATAGTCCTTGAATTAAAGGGGGGGGGGAATATACAGGTGGTCCTTGTTTAGCTACTACAATTGGGACTGGCAACTTGGTTATTAAGTAAAGTGGTCACTAAATGAAACTACAACTGTATTTATGATCTTACTTCAGCTATCTTTGCAGACCTACACAGTTCGCAAATGAGAGGACTAGTCCTAAAGTTATTTCTTAGACGCCATGATAGCTGCATAGAGTCGCTAAATGAGGCAGTCACTAAATGAGGACTACTTGTATTATGGAAAAAGATTCTATGTCTAGAATCTTTCTTCCACTTTATAGAGAATTGTACAAACTTGTTGTGGACCTGGTGGGATGTTCTGCAGAATATTTGGGATGGCCAACATTTTACCGTGAAATAATCAGATGCACTTCAAATATAATGGTAGAACTTGAGAACTAAATAGGACCTTTTATGTATTGAAAGAAAATGAAGTTCTGTCAGGCAAATGGTGAAGGGCTTGAATATTCTTATCGTTGGCATATTTTGTTCTTACTATGAGTTGACTGCGTCAGTGCAGGTAGTCCTCGACTTATAGCCATTTGTTTAGTGACTCTTCAAAATTCCAATAGCACTGAAAAAAGAGACGACCGTTTTTCACACTTATGACCGTCACATCATCCCTATAATTGCATGATCAAAATTGGCTTGGCAACTGGCTCGCATATATGACGGTTTCAGCGTCCCGGGGTCATGTGATCCGCTTTTTGTGATCTTCTGGCAAGCAAAGTCAGATCTGGAAAGCCAGATTAACTTAACAACTATGTGACTAATTTAACAACTGCAGTGATTCACTTAACAAATGTGGCAAGAAAAGTCGTAAAATGGGGCAGAATTCACTTAACAGCTGTTTGGCTTCGCACCGGAAATTTTGGGCTCAATTGTGGTTGTAAATGAAGGAGTATCTGTAAGTGCCAATGTCATGCTATGTTTACAAAAGTAGAGAAAGGATAGCTTAGTATGGCAGCCAGGATTTAAGATAGATAAAATAATGCAGACGATTGAATATTAATACTGTAGGTGTGTCCAAATTAGAACAAATTATCCAAATATACTGTGCTGTTTGAGCAGAAGAAAAATACAGGCTGTTTTGCATCAGAAGAGGAAGGAATATAATGTTAGAAATTATTAGCGTGAAGCATTGTCAGATAGATGCCATTTTGTATATAGCTGCAGATTTTTGAAATGTATAAAAATAATGAGAGGGAAATTTTTTATATATACTTTATGGCCTTAAAGCATCAGTAAGAAAAGTATCCAATGATGAGTGTCCAGATGTGATATAGGGAGGCTGATGTTTGCTTACGGATTTGCAGACTGACTTCCATTATGTTAGTCAGAGGTTGTGAATGTTGGTGAGGGCAGGATAAGCAAAGGTGTGTGTGTGTGTGTGTGCATGTGCGTGTGTGTGTGCAGGGGGGTTACATTTAAAAAAAAGATATTTTAGACCAAATTATTCAGTTCAGTGATTGAAAAATTACTGTTTGGGAGATTGCTTGAAAGTTTTCACTATTTATGTGGTGTTTTTTTTAAAGAAACCAGAATACTGTGGATGCTCTGTAGCAAATAATGTAAGAATCCTGTTTTTAAGCAATTGCAACTCATATACCTTGACCAAACCAACATTAGTGGCTTTCCAGAAGTGCTTGCTGCACATTATCAATTTTTGAAGATAATGCTGAGAGCGATTGTCTCCGTTTAGTAGATGGGCACCGAAGCTTGGAGAGGAACATTGACTGGGGACTTTCCATTTCATAAAGCATGCTCAGAGCAGCTATAAGAGTTTCTGAATGTGTGGACAGTGCACACTCCAGAACTGAGAAAGCAAACGAAATTACAACATGGAGCATTTTATTTGAATAGCAATAGCAATAGCACTTAGACTTATATACCGCTTCACAGTGCTTTACAGCCCTCTCTAAGCGGTTTACAGAGTTCAGCATATTGCCCCCAACAATCTGGGTCCTCATTTTACCCACCTCGGAAGGATGGAAGGCTGAGTCAACCTTGAGCCTGGTGAGATTTGAACAGCTGAACTGCTGAACTAGCAGTCACTGAAGTAGGTTGCAGTGTTGCTTTTAACCACTGCGCCACCTTGGCTCCTGAATGTAAATTTGCTGGTGCCTACAATAAATTTAGGATAGAAAGGCAGTTTGCAGTCTTTATTCTGCTTTGGTAATATTGTGTCATGTCCTTGGTTTAAACTTTACTCGTGTCTGTTTTCCCTCTCTTCAGAATCGATGATGGTGTCTAATTTTTAGGTCTCTGGTGATTTGGGCAGAATCTGATACACTTTCATTTCTATCTTTAAATTCCATTTAATGTAATTCGTGGGGCGTCATATGCAATGGGATTTGCTGTGCTGGAGGAATTTTATCTCCTTTCTCATACGCTTTGCAGAATTTAGGGCAAAACATTAATCAGAATAAGTTGTATTTACATGGAGAACAGAGGTATACAATCAAGGTTTACAAGAAGAGAGAGCTGGCTGTTTGAATAATGACAGTGTTATATCAATATATAAACATACAAGTCGGTTCAGAATAAAAATGCTGGCAATGGTCTTGAAATCTCTAGTCCTTTTGAGAGATATTTTTTCCCAGAACAAAATAGTAAATCTGTTTTCGAAAAGTGGTATAAAATACAATGAATTTGGTATTTTATATCTCAGTACCCCTTGCCCCTGTCTACTTCATCTCTTATTTGGACAAAGTAATGAGATTCCGAACTTCCGGTAGGCCCGTTGGGTCCGTTTTTCGCCATCTACAGGCTCCGGAGGCTTTCCTGAAGCCCGGGGAAGGCGAAAACGACCTCCCTCCTGCCCTCCAGAAGGCCGAAAATCAGCTGGCGCGGACATAGGGCAACGCCTCGCGTGCCCTCAGATATGGCTCCGCATGCCAGAGGTTCACCATCACGGATATAGTGGATACAGAAGCTGATAATAATAGAGATTAGTAGAATGAATGAAATGCTGGAAAAAAAGCCAAGGTAGGAACCCTCTTCCAAATATATGAATTTGTTTCATAGTGCTGAAAACAATTGAGGGTAAGTGGGTGTAATGGACGGAAACTTATTAAAAAGTTGACAGTGTCCTGATGGTGACTACAATTAATCAGTGGAATGGCTTGCCTCCAGAAGTTGCGGCTGCTCCATCACTGGAAGTTTTTAAGAAGAGACTGGACAGTCATTTTTTCTGAAATGGTATATGGCAGTGATGGCGAACCTATGGCACGCGTGCCACAGGTGGCACACGGAGCCATATCTGCCGGCACGCAAGCCGTTGCCCTAGGTCAACTCCAGCATGCATGTGCGTGCCGGCCAGCTGATTTTTGGCTCGTGTGGAGGCTCTGTGAGGGCATTTTAGGTTTCCAGAGGGCGTCCAAGGGAGTGTTTTCGCCCTCCCCAGGCTCCAGGGAAGCCTCTGGAGCCTGGGGAGGGCGAAAAATGGGCCTACCAGGCCCACCAGAAGTCGGGAAATGGGCCATTTCCGGCCTCCAGAGGGCCTCTGCGGGGGCGGGAGAGGCCGTTTTCACCCTCCCCAGGCATTGAATTATGGGTGTGGGCACTCACACGTGCGTGACAGCACGTGCGCACGCGTTTTCGGCACCCGAGGGAAAAAAGGTTCGCCATCACTGGTATATGGTCTCCTGACTGAGCGGGGGTTGGACTAGAAGACCTCCAAGGATCCCTTCCAACTTTGTTACTCTGTATTCTAGCCGGCTAAAATAAAGTCGTACATTGTCACTTCTGCTAAGTCAGAATTCCTTTCAGGCTGCAGAAGTTTATAAATTTTGCCTCATAGGAGACAATTCCCAATGAATAAAAGGAAAAATGTGGATTAAATGAAACGTGACTTCCTTGGAGGATGATCGGTAAGCTGAGTACGGCGATTGTGTTTAATAAAAGATTAATAATACATTTGTAAGCAGATGTACGGTAGGCTGGCGTTGTGTATCAATTTCTCATCACAGGCAGTTAGTCACATTCATTCTTCCTCTACCAGTGTCTGTCCCATTCTTTTGCTAAGAGGCAGGAAAGATGGGGCCAAAGGTATACAAATCCACAAGAAAAACAAGACCCTATTTAGAAAGATGCATTTGGTCCTAAATCTAAACATATCGTCTTCCCTGGGACTTGAAGCTGAAGACCCATAAAATGCTGTCTACGTGTGTGCATTACAACCAGAGTAAGCTATAAAATAAACTGAAGCCACATTCCCTTCACCGCATGGTTACCACTAGTAACCACAACAGTTTGGATGCATAAATAAAGCTATCTTTCACTGCAGAAGTCATAACACTGCAGGAGGTTAATAGATCTGCAGTTAAATTGTGGATTTCTCCTTTATTTTCAGCTTCGGTTTTGGACCTATCTCTGTTTTCTCTGATCTTAAATAAAAACAGGTTAAATTGGGTTTTGGAGGAGGTGAATTAGGACCTCATTAAAACTCTTCCTTTTTTGGACATGCCCATTCTCTAGCCCTATTAATCGGTGTAACTCCATCCCATAAAATGTTTCACCATCTAAAACTCTTTTCTAAAATTCAAAATAAAGCCGTCTGGGCGAGCGTATATAATTTTATTTGCTGTGTATGTTTAGAAATAGAGCCTGTGTAGGCATCCGTTGTTGATTACATTTATAGTCTAGCTTACAGTCAGACAAATTTCCATATTACAGGAGTCGGAAGTCTGCTGAATTCTGGCATGATAGGCTGGTCAGTTTTATATTTTCCGGGTGTTGGATTTACTATAATTTACTATACATTGGGCTTCTCTTGAATGTAGTGCTTCTCTGTTCCACCCACCCATCTTGGTACATTTCAGTGGGCCCAAAATCAGTGAAGCTGCGTGCTTTTACCTTATCAGATTTATTTATTTTTAAATTGGTGGTCATTATGGGTTCCGTATATTGGTTGTATTTTAGTTCTCGTTTTAGATGTTGTTGGTGTCTCACCATCTTGTTAGCCAACCACAATTGTTATGGCAAAATGGGCAGCCATATGCAAAGAAATGCATACAGGTAGTCCTTGACTTAACCGTTTGTTTAGTGACTGTTTGAAGTTACAACAGCACTGAAAGAAGTGACTTATCACCGTTTTTCACACTTACGACCGTTGCAGCATCCCCATGGTCCCATGATCCAAATGTGGATGCTTGGCAACCGACTCATACTTACGATAGTTGCAGTGTCCCAGGATCATGTGACCCCCTTTTGCGACCTTCTGACAAGCAAAATCAATAGAGAAGCCAGATTCACTAAACCGGCGTGTTACTAGCGTAACAATTTCAATGATTCACTTAACAGCAGTGGCAAGAAAAGTCGTAAAATGGGGCAGAACTCACTGAACAAATGTTTCACTTAGCAATATAAATTTTGGGCTCAATTGTGGTCGTAAGTCGAGGACTACCTGTACAAGAATCCAATCAACTAACAAAGGTAAATTGTCACTAGATAAAGGTCAACGGAATTCACAGGTGGGGGGTTAGACTTTGGTCTCTTGTGGCAACGCAATGGCTCCAAACTAATGACACATTTAACCCCACCTTCCACCTCAGCCTGCTCGTCTCCTACAAGAAGTTACTTTTCCCAGGTAAATTTCACTCACCCATTGTGGGTCATCTCTGCCCGCTAATGGTTCCTTCCTATCTCAGGGATATGATGGAATACAGGATGACTCCTATTCTTCTGGCCTTCAGATATGACTAGGACCTTAGTGGTTTCTTTTATTACATTTTGTATTTATTTTATTTTATTTTATTAGGCTGCTGTGCTGCTCCAGACATCCAGTAACTTTGAGCATCTTACAGTCCTCCTGCACACAAACAAGATTAAAACAGCAGAAGTAGCCAACACTAACAATCACATAATGAAATGTTGTGTAAAAACGCATTTTAGACTTATACACCGCCTAGAGTCCCTTGGGATTAAGATGGACAAAGCATTGTATAAATAAACAAATATATTGGAAGGATGCCTACTTGGCCCAAGTTCTCTCTTTAGACATTCCACAAGGGTTAATCTTTCGTTTTCCCTTCCGGGTAATTAAACGATAAATGTCTCTTCCCTATTTTTCCAGGTTACAAAATCATTTTTAAATAGGGATGGACAGTCTGAGGCTCCTGAACTACAGTGAGTTCCCTAAGCCACACTTTTATTGTCCCTTATAATTTGCAAGAATTAGTTGCATGGTTGATGTAAGCACTGTGGTATATAGGTAGTTCTTGACTTACAACCACAAGAACGCCCAACATTTCTGTTGCTAAGTGAGACTATTATTGAGTTTTGCCCCATTTTACGCTTTTCTTGCCACAGTTGTTAGTCAATCACTTCAATTAGCAACAAATTGTGACCATACTTGAAGAAGGAGGCTCTACTCACGGTCACTCATCCCCTTGTCACCTTCCGATTGGACTACTGCAATGCGCTCTACATGGGGCTACCCTTGAAGAGTATCCGGAGACTTCAACTGGTGCAAAATGCGTCTGCGCGTGCTGTGGTGGGTGTTTCAAGATACACCCACGTGACACCTATACTCCGCCAGCTGCATTGGCTGCCCATTGGTCTCTGGGTGCAATTCAAGGTGTTGACCATCATCTTTAAAGCCCTACATGGCTTAGGACCAGGTTACCTTCAGGACCGCATTCTGCCTCATATTTCCCTTCGACCGGTCAGGTCCCACAGAGTGGGTCTCCTCCAGGTCCCGTCAGCCAAACAGTGCTGACTGGTGGGGCCTAGGGGGAGGGCCTTCTCTGTAGGGGCCCCTTCTCTCTGGAACCAACTTCCCGCAGAGATCCGAACCATCCCCACCCTGTTGGCCTTCCGAAAAGCCATTAAGACGTGGCTCTTCCTGCAGGCGGGGTGATTTTTGAGACAACCTTACATCTGACGTCTCCCCCATGTATGTATGGTGTTATATGTTTTTAAATTGTTTTTAATAATTTGTTTGATGTTCCCTAAAATGTTGTATGCTGCCCTGAGTCCTGAGGGAGTAGGGCAGCATAGAAGAACCTCAAATAAATAAGTAAGTAAGTAAGTAAGTAAGTAAGTAAGTAAGTAAGTAAGGTAAGTAAGTAAGTAAGTAAGTAAGTAAGTAAGTAAGTAAGTAAGTAAGTAAGTAAGTAAGTAAGTAAGTAAGTAAGTAAGTAAGTAAGTGAATCTGGCTTTCCCATTGACTTTGCTTGTCAGAAGGCCACAAAAGCGGATCAGTTGACCCAGGGACAGTGCAACCGTCATAAATATGAGACAGTTGCCACGCATGCAGATTTTGATCATGTGACCATGAGAAACAGTCATAAGTCACTTTCTTCAGTGCTGTTCGAACGGTCACTAAACAAATGATTGTAAGTTGAGGACTATCTGTAATGTTAAAGTTAATGTTAAAGCAACTAAAAAGTCAGTTTCTTCCTGGAAAATGTGGAAAACCTTGATCCTGCAGGTTCTTTTCTAACTTGCGGCCCCCCTGCCCCCGTCCTCCCCCCCATTCCCCCCCCTGGAATGGAGGTTAGTGCTGAAAGATTTGATTGCTTCATCCACCTTTACAGGTAAGGATTCATAGGTGAGTGAAAATTTGATCTCTGAGCTTGGCAATCTTAGTTGTGGCTAATGACCTTGGGAAGCTTTTGGCCATTGAGAGAATGGAGAACATAAAAACACCAGATGCTATAAACTCTATACAGGTGGTCCTTGGCTTATGACCACAATTGAGCCCAACATTTCTGTTGCTAATGAGACAGTTGTTAAGTGAGTTTTGCCCCATTTTAAGACCTTTCTTGCCACAGTTGTTAAGTGAGTCACTGTAGTTGCTAAGTTAGTACGAGTTTATTACTCGTAATATGGTTGTTAAGTGAATCTGGCTTCCCCCATGGAGTTTGCTCGTCGGAAGGTCACAGAAAGGGAATCACATGACTCTGGGACACTGCAACTGTCATAATGCCAAGCAGTTGCCAAACATTTGAATTTTGATCATGTGACCATGGGGATCCTGCAATGGTCATGTGAAAAATAGTCATAAGTCACTTTTTTCAGTGTTGTTGTAATGTTGGTCACTATGCAAAAGGTTGTAAGTTGAGGACTACCTGTAAAAAAATATATGCTTCATTATGTGCTATCAAGTTGGTGTCAACTCGTCCAATCTCATAAATATTCTCCATAACAATCTGTTTTTAACCTTGTGCTTTGGGTCTTGCAACAATATGCTGATTGCTACTATAACTGAATCCATTCATCTTGCAAAACATATTAATAAAGTATAAGCAGATAGGACTGTTTAAATATGAAATGTTTAATATAAAACAGATAATTTAATTTTCTATAGTAGCATTCCTCTATTTCAAGCTAAATATTGATAGTCTTGTTTAGTGTCTTCCTTGCACTGTGAAGGTTCACAGTTCCGACGATGAGGAAGCAATTTTGGGTCCAATGCCCACATTTACAACATTTGTATCTGAACCTGAAGAATGACAAATAGCAGAATTGCTGCCAGATAAAATTCATTTCAAGATAAATTTTTATTTTTATGTTTTAATGCCAGTAATTTTAGCTCAGAATTTGTACTAATTGTGGGACTGCTATATCAATAGGGAAGGTTAATTTTATATCCTTGAAGGTTCTATCTATCTATCTATCTATCTATCTATCTATCTATCTATCTATCTATCTATCTATCTATCTATCTATCTATCTATCTATCTATCTATCTATCTATCTATCTATCTCTATATATCTATATCTGTATCTATATCTATCTATATATCTATATCTATATATATCTATCTTCTATCTATGGCTATAAGACATAAAATATTGACATGATTGACAGGTTGAACAAAATACCCTGTTCAATTTCAGGCAGTTACCTTTAAGTAAATGCAAACCAATGGTTTCATATTTAAAATGCAGAAAATAATATTTGCCGTTGTCTAAGATAGTGCAAAGTAACTTGGTTCACTCAGGTGTGATGGGCGGTGTAGAACTGTAGTAAATGAAGTAGTTAAAGTCCCATAATTTTCTAATTGCCCCATCTTTTTCCTCGCAGTCACGGTAAAACCAGATTTCTCAAACATTGGCTGCTTGTTCTCACACTGCAATTTGTTCAAGGTGTGTGCGCTCAGCTTTCCGGTTTCTTGCAATAATCTTTCTTGAGATGTTGAGAGGAACTTCCTGCCTGCTGAGGCGGTCACAACTGGCTGACTGGCATGGGAGATGGCTTAGTTAGAAATGCCTGCAGATGTGGCTCTGCAACCCAGCAGACTGCGAGTTCTCGTCTCGCCTTAGGCACAGATCCTAATATGTTCATTTATGTCTTTCTCCCCCCCCCCCCCAATTTGACGCAAGTCTGCTTCTTCCTGAGGTTAAAATTGGGTGTCCTTAAAACAGGCTGAACGCTTTAATGAAATCCTACTCTGTTTTTGTGTAATCTAATATTTATAAAGTACAAAGGAATTGCCTGTTTGTACAAAGCATTTGTTTTTCAAAGAGTTGCTGATTATACATTCTTTTTTCCTTTTAAATTTCATTCTTCCCTTAAATCTTTTATGGGGTTTGTCTTTGTGTAAGCCGCCTGAATATCTTTTTTTAAGAATGGAAAGTATAACTAAGAAATTTTTTTGTTAATAGCATCTCCTATTCTAGGATTTTGGGTAGATATTCCTTGATTTACAACCATTCATTTGGTGACCGTTCGAAGTTACCACAGCACTGAAAAAGCAACTTATGAACATTTTTCACACTTATGACCATTGCGGCATCCCCATGGTCAGGTGATCAAAATTCGAATGCTTAGCAACTGGCTCATATTTATGACAGCTGCAGTGTCCTGATGGGGAAGCCAGATTCACTTAACAACCATGTTACTAACTTAACAACTGCAGTGATTCACTTAGCAACTATAGCAAGAAAGGTCGTAAAATGGGGAAAATCTCACTTAACAACTATCTTGCTTTGCAATGGAAATTTTGGGCTCAAATGTGATCATAAATTGAGGATTACCTATATAGATTACCAAATTGGTAATCCAGGCTATCTGCAAGAACCTGAAATTGGAAATCTGTGACATTGCTTTCTCGGTCTGTTTTCAACATAATTTCTCTTTTGAAATAGAATTCCTAGATGATCTTGTATTTCCTTCCCTATATCTGTGGGTTGAGCCAACTGGTAGTTTATTAGGAATGAAAGAAAACCTGTTCAAGCAATTTCACACACATCATATAGTAATATTTTTAATGAGACTGGGAGAATTTCCTTCCTGTATTTTGAATTTGTGCAATTTTCTAATGCCATGCAGAAAATGTGTGTCAGGACTGCCCCCAATCACTTCCCAGGGGAAAAAACTCTTGACTCCATGAACTTAAAGAGAAGAGGTACTTTTACTAGGAAAGATCTGAATGCAGCGAAATCAGGCAAGATCTGAAGCAAGTGTGTGCTAAGATTACAAATTGAAAATCACCCCAAAGCCCGCCCACCCCTAGTAGTCAGGCAGACAGAATCCAATCATCATCCAAGAAGATGTTTTGTGAACGTCTGCAGTCCAGGTGCTCTGCCCTTTCTTGCATGCCATTCCCAGGATGGTTGGCCTTGAAACTATGAGGCAGCCCCTGTGGCCTCTCTGTCTTCCATGAGTCCAATCCTCCCCATCGGTTCTCAGCGCTTTATTCTTCCCCTACCTGCACACTTCCCCTTCCAAATCCCCATTGCTCCCCCCCTTCCCGTTTCCATGGCAGCTGGCAGTAAGCTTGAAAGAAAGAAAAAATTGATGGCCAGGCTGACATTACGTGTGCAAAACGGGAGAAGGTGTATCATAATATATTTGTGGCTTTCTTTTTTCCTCTTTCTCTCTTTTTTTCCTGGTGTTACATGCCTCACTTGACTGTAGCGATGAAGCTTGTTCTGCCAGAGAAATTGCAAGCGTTCAAGGTCCCTTGTGACAGTATCATAAATCAGCCAGGTATCTTTGCATAGGTTGCAAGAGATCTGGGTTAGCCAAAAATCAGAATCTTGAACTGGAAGTCCTGAAAGGCCATGCCTTTGAATAAGGTTTGTTAGAAAGGGTATTACCAGACTCCTCCTGATTTTTGCTATCTTTGCATAATCATGCCTTCTATTATAAAAATGGGGGGAGGGGGGAACCCGTTATCTCCTTCAGCATCTTACCTTCCTTAAAACTGTAATTATCTAACATTATCCTTGAGTGTGTTAGTTGTCAGCCAGCAGGATTCTCTTCATATGTGGCTGTGCAATTAATTTCAGTGGGGTCTGTCTGTCAATCCACCCACTCACCCACCCACCCACCCATCATCCATCCATCCATCCATTTTTATGTTGGGTTAGAAATGGAATAAAATGCAATAGCTGTTCTCAGTTAGCAGCCACAATTGAGATTGGCAACTCAGTCCTTAGATCAGGGGTGTCAGATTCAAGGCCTAGGGGCCAGATCAGGCCTGCAGGGTGCTTCGATATGGCCCGTGGGGCTGCCCTGGAAACAACGAAGGACCGGCCTGCGGTGCTTCTGACAGTGAAAATGGAGCTTGCAAGGGACACATGTGGCCCCCTCAAGCTCCGTTTTCGCTGGCAGAGGGTTGCAGGAGGCTGTCGCGGCCGGAAACAAAGCTTGCGAGGGCCACACGCGGCCCCCCTGAGCTCCGTTTTCACTGGCAGAGGGTTGCAGGAGGCTGTTGCGGCCGGAAACAAAGCTTGCGAGGGCCACACGCGCCCCCCCCGAGCTCCGTTTTCACTGGCAGAGGGTTGCAGGAGGCTGTCGCGGCCGGAAACAGAGCTCGCAAGGGCCACACGCGGCCCCCCTGAGCTCCGTTTTCACTGGCAGAGGGTTGCAGGAGGCTGTCGCAGCCGGAAACAGAGCTCGCAAGGGCCACACTCGGCCCCCCTGAGCTCCATTTTCACTGGCAGAGGGTTGCAGGAGGCTGTCGCGGCCGGAAACAGCTCGCGAGGGCCACACATGCCCCCCCGAGCTCTGTTTTCACTGGCAGAGGGTTGCAGAAGGCTGTTGCGGCCGGAAACAGAGCTCGCGAGGGCCACACGCGGCCCCCCTGAGCTCCGTTTTCACTGGCAGAGGGTTGCAGGAGGCTGTTGCGGGCGGAAACAGAGCTTGCGAGGGCCACACGCGCCCCCCCCCGAGCTCCGTTTTCACTGGCAGAGGGTTGCAGGAGGCTGTCCCGGCCGGAAACAGAGCTCGCAAGGGCCACAAGCGGCCCCCCTGAGCTCCGTTTTCACTGGCAGAGGGTTGCAGGAGGCTGTCGCAGCCGGAAACAGAGCTCGCAAGGGCCACACTTGGCCCCCCTGAGCTCTGTTTTTCACTGGCAGAGGGTTGCAGGAGGCTGTCGCGGCCGGAAACAGAGCTTGCGAGGGCCACACGTGCCCCCCCTGAGCTCCATTTTCACTGGCAGAGGGTTGCAGGAGGCTGTCGCGGCTGGAAACAGCTCGCGAGGGCCACACATGCCCCCCCGAGCTCTGTTTTCACTGGCAGAGGGTTGCAGGAGGCTGTCGCGGCCGGAAACAGAGCTCGCGAGGGCCACACGTGCCCCCCCGAGCTCCGTTTTCACTGGCAGAGGGTTGCAGGAGACTGTCGCGGCCGGAAACAGAGCTCGCGAGGGCCACACGCGGCCCCCCTGAGTTCCATTTTCACTGGCAGAGGGTTGCAGGAGGCTGTCGCGGCCAGAAACAGAGCTCGCGAGGGCCACACGTGCCCCCCCGAGCTCCGTTTTCACTGGCAGAGGGTTGCAGGAGGCTGTCGCGGCCGGAAACAGAGCTCGTGAGGGCCACACGTGGCCCCCCCGAGCTCTGTTTTCACTGGCAGAGGGTTGCAGGAGGCTGTCGCGGCCGGAAACAGAGCTCGCGAGGGCCACACGCGCCCCCCCCGAGCTCCGTTTTCACTGGCAGAGGGTTGCAGGAGGCTGTCGCGGCCGAAAACAGAGCTCGCGAGGGCCACACGCGGCTCCCCTGAGTTCCGTTTTCACTGGCAGAGGGTTGCAGGAGGCTGTTGCGGCCAGAAACAGAGCTCGCGAGGGCCACACGTGCCACCCCCCCCGAGCTCCATTTTCACTGGCAGAGGGTTGCAGGAGGCTGTCGCGGCCGGAAACAGAGCTCGTGAGGGCCACACGTGGCCCCCCCGAGCTCTGTTTTCACTGGCAGAGGGTTGCAGGAGGCTGTCGCGGCCGGAAACAGAGCTCGCAAGGGCCACACGCGGCCCCCCAGAGCTCCGTTTTCACTGGCAGAGGGTTGCAGGAGGCTGTCGCGGCCGGAAATAGAGCTCGTGAGGGCCACACTTGGCCCCCCCCCGAGCTCCGTTTTCACTGGCAGAGGGTTGCAGGAGGCTGTCGCGGCAGGAAACAGAGCTCGCAAGGGCCACACGCGGCCCCCCTGAGCTCTGTTTTTCACTGGCAGAGGGTTGCAGGAGGCTGTCGCGGCCGGAAACAGAGCTCGCGAGGGCCACACGCGGCCCCCCCCAAGCTCCGTTTTCACTGGCAGAGGGTTGCAGGAGGCTGTCGCGGCCGGAAACAGAGCTCGTGAGGGCCACACGCGCCCCCCCGAGCTCCGTTTTCACTGGCAGAGGGTTGCAGGAGGCTGTCGCGGCCGGAAACAGAGCTCGCAAGGGCCACACGCGGCCCCCCCTGAGCTCTGTTTTTCACTGGCAGAGGGTTGCAGGAGGCTGTCGCGGCCGGAAACAGAGCTTGCGAGGGCCACACGTGCCCCCCCCCGAGCTCCATTTTCACTGGCAGAGGGTTGCAGGAGGCTGTCGCGGCCGGAAACAGAGCTCGCGAGGGCCACACGTGGCCCCCCCGAGCTCTGTTTTCACTGGCAGAGGGTTGCAGGAGGCTGTCGCGGCCGGAAACAGAGCTCGCAAGGGCCACACGCGGCCCCCCAGAGCTCCGTTTTCACTGGCAGAGGGTTGCAGGAGGCTGTCGCGGCCGGAAACAGAGCTCGTGAGGGCCACACTTGGCCCCCCCCGAGCTCCGTTTTCACTGGCAGAGGGTTGCAGGAGGCTGTCGCGGCCGGAAACAGAGCTCGCAAGGGCCACACGCGGCCCCCCTGAGCTCTGTTTTTCACTGGCAGAGGGTTGCAGGAGGCTGTTGCGGGCGGAAACAGAGCTCGCGAGGGCCACACGCGCCCCCCCCCCCCAAGCTCCGTTTTCACTGGCAG
This sequence comes from Diadophis punctatus similis, assembly GCA_023053685.1. Lineage (NCBI taxonomy): Eukaryota > Metazoa > Chordata > Lepidosauria > Squamata > Dipsadidae > Diadophis > Diadophis punctatus. Next base: position 80,327,043 of record JALIGW010000005.1, on the reverse strand, counting down.
AGGGTTGCAGGAGGCTGTCGCGGCCGGAAACAGAGCTCGTGAGGGCCACACGCGCCCCCCCCCCCGAGCTCCGTTTTCACTGGCAGAGGGTTGCAGGAGGCTGTCGCGGCCGGAAACAGAGCTCGCAAGGGCCACACGCGGCCCCCCTGAGCTCTGTTTTTCACTGGCAGAGGGTTGCAGGAGGCTGTCGCGGCCGGAAACAGAGCTTGCGAGGGCCACACGTGCCCCCCCCCGAGCTCCATTTTCACTGGCAGAGGGTTGCAGGAGGCTGTCGCAGCTGAAAACAGAGCTCAGGAGCCCGTTTTCGTTGGCAGAGCATGAGGGCCACCAAAGGCGCCCCTGACACGAGTGCCGTTGAGCTGACCCCAACCCCAAGGTCAAACACAACCCTGATGAGACCCTCAATTAAATCAAGTTTGACACCCCTGCCTTAGATGAAGTGATCAGTACAGGTAATCCTCGACTTTCAACCATTAGTTTAGTGGCCATTCGATGTTACAACAGCACTGAAAAAAGTTACTTATGACCATTTTTCACACTTATGTCCCATGTCCCATGGTCATGTGATCAAAATTCAGTTGCTTGGCAACTGGCATGTACTTTATGATTTCAGTGTCCTGGGGTCACGTGATCCCCTTTTGTGACCTTCTGACAAACAGTCAATGAGGAAGCCAGATTCACTTTAAAATCGTGTGACTAACTTAGCGACTGCAGTGATTCACTGAACAACGGGGGCTAGAAAGATTGTACAATGCAGCAAAACTCAACAACTGTCTTGCTTAGCAAGGGAATTTTTTTGGTTTCATTGTGGTTGTAAGTCGAGGACTACCTGTAGGGGATGCGAAAATAGGATTTAGAGAACGAAATAATCAGGATCATTTCTACATGGGAAAAAATGTACAAACGTCTTTTGATTACAAGGAAATCTTACTTGGCTATTATTTTTCTAAAAAAAAAAACAAATTTAAAAGAAACTCTTATTTCCCTGCCTCTGTCAGGCGCCATGTCACAAGTCAAAAGAACAACACTCCCTATTCCCTATTCTTATGAATGGCCAAATGGATGTTAAGCACAGGAAACTGCAATTGTGGTTTGTCTGAATTGGCCCATAATTCACATAAGAACCAATGCATTATTCTGAGCTTGAATATTAGCTTCTGACTTTTGCTTGAAAGACGATAAAAGGGCCAGCTCCTGTCCGTATAAAAAAATGCTTTTTTATGCTCAAACATTCAACGCAGCCTGGAGCAGCTTGGGAGCCACGCTTGTACATATAAGGCAGAAGGATAAATGATGTTCTGATCTAAAGTTTAAAGCAGTGAATAATGCTGTATAACTAAAGATAAATTAAGATTTCTTGGGCATCGAGCCAGGATCTTCCATGGGCCATCATTGCGTTAATGTTAATGTCAAGTGAATTTTGATCCCTGCCCTGTGGGAAGATGTGAGTTGTGTATTTGCACACTCTGTTGTGTTCCTTCTCTCCACCGTTGGTTTTTTTTTTTAAAAAATGTGTATCTCTTCGTTGTTTTTTTAAATGTTAGGGCTGCCCAGAATTTGGTTGCCTGATAGGTAACCATATAAACTGGAATGAATGAATAAATGAATGAATAAAATAATAGCGACAGTGGGTAAATAAGGTTAGAAAATAGTTAGAACTTGGATCAGAGTCACTTCATTGAATTGGGTGGCTTTAGCAATTGAGCAAACACATAAATAATAAATTTGAATTGGTCTTGATTGCTAAGACACAGGGGTCCCCAAACTTGGCAACTTTAAGACTTGTGGACTTCAAATCCCAGAATTCTCCAGCCAACTATGCTGGCTGGAGAATTCTGGGAGTTGAAGTTCACAAGTCTTAAAGATACCAAGTTTGAAGACCTGGCTAACCTGGTAAGACCTGGTAAGGATAACATGCTTGCCATTGTAGATAACTCCTTGCGAAGATACCAGAAAAAAGATCTTACTGCTTTGTTTGTCAACCATGACCTCTTTAAGACAGGTGGACTTCAACTCTCAGAATGCCCCAACCAGCCATGCTGCCTAGGGAATTCTGGGAGTTGGTCCAAGGAACTTAAAATGGCCAAAGTTGAGAAGCACTGTCTTTTTAGATTTTTTTAGAGTTGGAAGGGACCTTGTAGGTCATCTAGTCCAACCCCCTGCTTAAGCATGGTCTTGGGTTGCACTGATTTTGCATTGGCTTTATATAAGAAGACTGTCTTTAAAGATGTAATTCCTTCCCCCACTCCCCCCAAATTGTTAAGTTACACATATGACCATTGCAAAATGTGGACATGAATTGTTGCTTACATTGCTTCCCAATCCAGAATCTTTTAAACTAATACCTTTTATGTTGACATATTTGAGGGCTCCGTTTATTGTTAATAACGGCTTATTATCAAAATAGACTTCCCGAATCAATTGATCTCAGCAAAGCCATGCTTTAGTTTATGACATTTTAAGATGAAATGGGAGTTTTAAAATCAATACAAGATGGTGGCAATTATTTAACTAGTCATGGTCTTTGAGTTGCTCCTTGAAGATGATCTTTGCCATTTCATTGTCTGAATATGAGCTTAAGTTAGCAGTGGCTGATTGCTGATTGGACATGGTTTCCTGAATGCTTGTCTGGTCTGTTTAATTCATGTCAGCAATATTGATTTATTTTGTGTGTGCCATAATAGTAAGTTGGCCCCATTCCATTTCTCTTCTGGAAGTCTGCTAATTGTCCTTTGAAAGCTGGCCTGATGAGGGAAGGCAGGAGAAATAAACTATAATGGAACCTATTCTATAAAAGATTATGTCAGCAGGACAAACGGAGTCCTCAGAAGATCATTAGATCCCAGGCCTCTGACGCTTCCTGTCAATACTTAACTATTCTTTGGAAGACATTACGCAGAGTCTAGAGTAAAATAAGGCAATTTTGTGACCTTACAGGTCACCAAAGCTCACTGTATGGAGCCAGCATATAATGTTGGGGGGATAGAATGCTGGTATGGGTTGAAGCCCCTTCTGTTCCTTTGAAATTTATAGACAACCATTTTCATGAATAAATCCTGGACTGAGCGTTCCCTACATTTTTTATTAGAACATAAAATAACTGGAGTTCGATCCTGACCAGCTCAAAGTTGACTCAGCCTTCCGTCCTTCCGAGGTCGGTAAAATGAGGACCCAGATTGTTGGGGGCAAGAGGCTGACTCTGAAAACCGCTTAGAGCAGGAGCCACCAACCTTTCGGACCTCAGAGACCACTAAATTCATAATTTTAAATCGGACCACTAATATGATCTGCCTAATGACCGGCTGGGTGGGCGTGGCTAGGTGGTCATGTGACGGTGGGCATGGCCAACTAGATGTCATTCACGTCAAGGGGCACCTCGCTGGTCTCTACTCACCCCTCCCAGCCACTCCTCGCCTGCCTGCCCAGGCTCCTTAGGGCCCCAACAGGAAGCAGTTGTTGGAGCTAAGCAGCCACCACGAGAAAGAGTTGGCAAAACAGCTCAGTTCAAATTGGATCTGACCGAGAAGAAGGCACAGCAGAAGCACCTCACTGAGGACTAGGAGCATAGGCTTTCCAAGCAGAGGGAAGACCTGTGAGAGTGCAAGGCCAGGTACCGACGCCTGGAGGCTCAGTGGGCTGAGATGGTCAGCCAGTTCCAGGCCATGATGCAGTCCCACTGGAACGAGGCCCTCCGGCTCTTTGCCACCAGCGGCACATCCCTCCAGCCTTCGCCCAAAGCCCCTCACCAGGAGGCTGAAGCAGACCCCAAGTTGGAATTTCTGCACCCCTTCTGACCCGCACAAAAAGACCCCGAAGGGGGAGACTCTCTACAGCAACACGAATGTTCATTGCACATATCTGGCCCAGTGGCCGTAGTTTGAGGACCCCTAATTTAGTGCAATATAAAAAAGTTGAAGTCCACAAGTCTTAAAGTTGCCAAGGTTGGAGACCCTTGATCTAGATAGCAATATTTCTCTAGGCTTCTTTTCAAATACAGGTAATCCTCGACTTACGACCACAATTGAACCCAGAATTTATGTTGCTAAGTGAGACATTTGTTAAGTGAGTTTTGCCCCATCTTACAACCTTTCTTGCCACATTTGTTAAGTGAATCACTGCAGTTGTTAAATTAGCAACACGGTTGTTAAGTGAACCTGACTTCCCCATGGACTTCGCTTGTCGGAAGGTCGTAAAAGGGGATCAACATAACTCCGGGACACGGCAACTGTCATAAGTGTGAGTCAGCTGTCGAGCATCTGAATGTAAATCACATGACCATGGGGATGCTGCAACGGTCATAAGTGTGAAAAATGCTCCTAAGTCACTTCTTTCAGGGCTGTTTCTAACTTTCAACCGTCACTAAATGAGCTGCTATAAGTCCAGGACTACCTGTATACACAGTTGGGCTGTTTCATATAAGAATATTTATTTATTTATTATTTGTATTTATATGCCGCTCAATTCCACATGGACAATAGGACAATACCTTTAAAAAAAACACCCAAAAAACCAAACCCAGGCCTGTGCCTTGAAGTTGGTTCTTTTCAACCAAACAGAGTTGAGTTTAACTGCAGCTAAAGATTTGAGCAAAATTAAACTGCTGTTAATTGAAAACAGAAGCCAAAGCTTTTGTTAGGGTCTTCGCAACCATTCTGGAGGAGAGAAAAGGCCCTGCATATGGAAACCACTTTTTTTATCATAATATTTGAACAGGCTGAAAATGATGTCATTGTTGTGACAGGTGCTCACATTGCCTTCTTCAACCTGCGAACAGATTTAATCGGTTGATATTTAATACGGCGAAGAAAGTCTTTTATTTGGCAACTGTTCCTGAAATGACTGCTCCAGCACAATGGTGGTCTCTGTTAGATCCTCCAGGTTGCTTTGCCTTAATCTGCTAACGCTCTTCTCTCTTCATCATGTGTAATCCACATGTCTTTGATAACAGGCACACGGATTTAAACGTTTATGCTTTATGGTAGACTTCATGTGCATTGGAGTTGACGTGCATCTGTGTACCTAAAGGAAAAATAGCGGCATATGTATTTATTATTAGGTATTTATCTTGCCTTTGTTCTTTTATAAGTGACTCAAGATGGTAAACGTGCATAATATTCCCTTCTCCTGTTTTGTCCATAACATCAATCCTTGAGGTGGGTTGAGTTGAGAGATTGACTGGCCCAAAGTCCCCGAGCCGGCTTTTATGCTTAAGGCGGGATTAGAACTCAATGTTTCCTAGTCATTGGCCCAAAGTCAGCCAGCTAGGTCTCATGCCTAAGGCAGGACTAGAACTCACTATCTCCTAATCATTGGCCCAAGATCACCCAACCAGCTCTCCTACCTAAGGCAGGACTAGAATTCACCATCTCCTTGTGAATGGCGCAAAGTCACCCAGCCAGTTTTCATACCTAAGCCAGGACTAAAACTCCCTGTCTCCTGGTAATTGGCTCAAAGTCACCCTTTGGCTTTCTTGCTTAAGGTGGGGCTAGAACTCCCCATCTCCTGGTAAGTGGCCCAAAGTCACCCAGCTGGCTCTCATCCGTAAGGCAGGACTAGAACTCACAGTCTCCTGGCTTCTCTTGGCCAACATTTAACCACTACACCAAACTGGCTGCATATGACTGCACTTTCTGTAAGCAACAAGAATATATAGTACAACGAAAGCCTCACATGAGTTTATTGGTCTGCGATGGTCTCTTCCATTGCTCTGATGTGAAGACTTTGTTCCAAATGTTTGCTAGACTTCCTTTTGAAGAATTAATGGGAGGTTTACCTCCATGACAGTTGTTTCCATTAATTTTGTATGTAGCTTTACATAAGCAAACCCATGAAGACCTCTTAAAAAATTCCTTCCCAGTGTCTAATTTTAAGTCTTGCATGTGCGCGCATGCACACACACGGGGGGCGGGCAGACATTAAGAAGAAAATAGACACACAAAGACATATTTTTCCTGCTTTGATAAGTAAGATTTCTGGGCCTTCTTTTCTGCGAATGGCAAAGCAATTTAGGTATCTGTAAAATATTTAAAAATAGCCGAGACTGATCTGTTCCTCTAAAAAATCTTTCATTTAGTCATACCAAAGTTTGTAAGCCAGATGTGGCAGACTGTTGACTTTTCTGCTGTATCTACTGCAGCCTTTTATTTATTTAGTTCAGCTTATTTTAGCCATCTTGGCTCCGTTCTCTTTCTTTTTCTGAAAAATAAATTTGCTTGGACTCTCCTTGGCTGGGAGCCTGAACTGAATGACGGGTGATTTACTAGCTTAATAGAAGGTTTTGCTGGAATTCGTTAAGGAGTAGGAAAGATTATAAATCCTCAACCTTGGGGAAACAGCCGAAATATGTAATTTTGCAGGATTGGAATGGCTTTATAACCGCGGCCACTTAGCATCCAGTTAGTAATGAAGTAGAATTCATTTATTTACTTATTTATTCATTAAATTTTTATGCTTGCCATCTCATTTATTTATTTATTTATTTATTTGGTTTTCTTATATGCCGCCCAACTCCCGAGGGACTCAGGGCGGCGTACAGCACAGAAAAAAATACAAGAACAACCAATAAACAATTGGATTAAAATCAAAATATAATAATTAAAAATTACAATATTAAAAACCATCCAACAACCAGACATACCCGGGGGAGAGTTCAGATGGAATTAAGCTCTACCCCCTGCCTGCAGGAAAAGCCATGTCTTAACGGCTTTTCGGAAGGCCAGCAGGGTGGGGATGGTTCGGGTCTCTGGTGGAAGTTGGTTCCAGAGCGCGGGGGCCCCCACAGAGAAGGCTCTCCCCCTAGGGCCCGCCAGCCGGCATTGCTTGGCTGACGGGAGCTGGAGGAGGCCAACTCTGTGGGCCCTAACCGGTCGGAGGGAAGTATGAGGCAGAATGCGGTCCCGGAGATAGCCTGGTCCTAAGCCATGAAGGGCTTTAAAGATGATGATCAACACCTTGAATTGTACCCGGAGACTGATGGGCAACCAGTGCAGCTGGCGGAGTATAGGTGTCACGTGGGTGTACCTTGGCACACCCACCACAGCACGCGCAGCCGCATTTTGCACCAACTGGAGTCTCCGGATACTCTTCAAGGGTAGCCCCATGTAGAGCGCGTTGCAGCAGTCCAAGCGGGAGGTGACAAGGGCATGAGTGACCGTGAGTAGAGCCTCCTTCTCCAAGTATGGCCACAACTGGTGCACCAGGCGAACCTGTGCAAAGGCCCCCCTAGCCACAGCAGTAAGATGATTTATTGACTCTGGACATCTCACAGTATAATCAAAATGTAAAAAAAAAAAGATTATACAAAGCCGTTGAAATTACGAAGATTACATACAGGTAGTGCTCAACTTACAACCATTTAGTGACTGTTCGAAGTTACGACAGCATTGAAAAAGTGACTTAAAAAACCTGTGTTATTCTGTTAAATATTGGTCCATCAAGTCTTCCTTTTGAGTTTTATTTTTTAAATTTTTTAAAAAATTGTCAGATGATGAACCTGTAGTTCATTTCAACAATCCACCAAATTTACTTTATCGTATCCAACGGACCCACACCTGTTTCCACACGTAAGATAGCATTTTTTGGGTAGTTGTTGGAACCGTCAATATGGCTCTAATAAACTTTTTTGGGGGGTGGTTTCAAGAATGTTAAGCTTTGCAAAGTTGTAAATGTGGGAACCATAGGGACTACAGGTAGTCTTCAACTTACGACAACAATGGAGCCCAAAATTTCTATTACTAAGTGAGACCGTTGTTAAGTGAACCACGGTGACTCACTGCGGTTGTTGAAGTTAGTACCACGGTTAACTGAATCTGGCTTCCCCTTTGACTTTGCTAGTCAAAAGGTCGCAAAAGGTGATCCACTGCAACCGTCATAAATATGAGTCAGTTGCCGGATATCTGAATTTTGATCATGTGACAGTGGGGATGCTGCGTGTCTGAAAAATGACCCTAAGTCACTTTTTTCAGTGCCGTTGTCATTTTGAACGGTTACTAAACAAATTGTTGTAAATCAAGGACTACCCTGTATCTTAGCTTGAAAGATCTTGCAAGCCACAGGGGATATTTTGGAATGGTAAAATATTTCCAGAGGTGTAGACGTGCCCTGTGTGACCCTTGCCCAATTTTTTTTAAAAGAGCATCCTAGGATAAGGAAACTTGGAACTGCACCCTTAGATGTTAAATTTATATTTACCGACAAAGAAATAAAGGGAGACTAGTTTGGATTTATTTCAAGCTATTTAGCTCTTGTCAGCTAGCCATACTCTTCTGGGATTTGGGTAGATGTATTAACCTCTAAGCCAGTGGTTCCCAACCTGTGGTAGGTGTACCACTAGTGGTACGCGAGGGCCTTCCAGGTGGTACGCGAACACTTTCGGGGTCATGAACAATTTTTAGTAGGTTTAGTAGATTTTTAGAAAGCTACTGATTTTCCCCTCGACGTGGGAGTGCGAGTAGGGGTTCTCAGCCTTCATGACCATCAAGTCGAAGAGCCGAACCGTCTTGCTGCGCCCGGGCATGATTTCCGATGTGCTGTGAGCAAAGTCATGCCCTGCATTGAGCAGCTGGTGGAGAAGAAGCAGATACAGCCCTCGCATTGAGTTGTTGTTTTCGTAGTTGGTTTGCGTGTTCTACTTGTACAATTATGGAAATAAAGTGATATCTGATCGAATTTAGTTTCTCTGGAACCAGGTGGTACGCGGCGACTGTACGGGACCTCCAAGTGGTACTCGATCACAAAAAGGTTGGGAACCACTGCTCTAAGCCACGGGCTCTCCTTGCTTTGTCAGCTATACCGGGGGAGTGATTAAGTGTTTTTTAAGGGCAACCTGGTCTACCCAAATATGGGAGGGAGCATCCTGCTTCCGCTTTTGCCTTTCAGCCCCTTCCCAAAGCAGAAGCAGTATGCTCCGTCCCATATTTGGGTAGACCAGGTTGCCCTGAGAAAAAACACTTAATCTTTCACCTGGTATAGCCGATAAAGCGAGGAGAGCCCGTGGCTTAGAGGTCAATACATCTACCTTATATGTGAGTAGCCCGGGTTTGAATCCCAGAAGGGTATGGCTAGGTGACGAGAGCTCAATAGCTAGAAATAGATCTATAATAATCTCCCTTTATTTCTTTCTCAGTAAATATAAATTTAACACAAGAATAGTTTGTCGCGAAAGCGACTCCTTGCGAAGGCTCCTGGATTGAGGCTGAAAGACGAAAGCGGAAACTGTGTGCCGTCCCATATTTGGGTAGACCAGGTTGCCCTGATATTAAAAAAACACTTGCACCCTTAGATGTATATAGATGGATATTTATTTATTATTTATTTTGTGAGATTTATATACCGCCTCACAGTGCAAGCACTCTCTAAGCGGTTTACACCAGTAAGCAATGTATATTTACATTGCCCCCAACAATCTGGGTCTTCATTTTACCTACCTCGGAAGGATGGAAGGCTGAGTCAACCTTGAGCCAGTGAGATTTGAACCGTTGACCTGCGGATCACAGTCAGCTAAAGTGACCTGCAGTACTGCCTCTAACCGCTGCGCCACCTCGGCTCTTATCTGTTTGAGTTTATCCTTTTTATTTGCCATTTGTGGCTTTTATGAGGATAGTCGGGCAAAACTTCCGACCTTGCTCTTTGATAATTTATTGATAGTTTTTGTTGTTTCCAAAACAAAACTAGTGCCCTAAGTGTTTTTCACATTCCCACCTGTGAAGTAGACATAATAACTGCATCCTTGACATACCAATAATGCTGGAATTGCACCACCAGCCAGAGTGGGTGGACGATCGGCTGAACCAGCGAGCACTGGGATTATTGGATTTAATTAGACACAGAAAAGGAATGGAGCTAATATGCAACCTTGTCTTACACCTCAATACAGGTAGTCCTCGGGTTACGACCACAATGGAGCCCAAAATTTATGTTGCTAAGTGAAACGTTTGTTCAGTGAGTTTGCCCCATTTTACGACTTCACAGTTGCTAAGTGAATTATTGTATTCGTGAAGTTATTAACACGGTTGCTAAGTGAATCTGCATTCCCCATTGAGTTTGCTTGTCAGAAGGTCGCAAAGACTGAACACATGACTCCAGGATACTGCAATCGTCATAAATATGAGACAGTTGCCAAGCATTTCAATTTTCATCACATGCCCATGGGGTGCTGCAACGGTCATAAGTGTGAAAAACGGTCATAAGTATCTATTTTCAGTGCCGTTGTAACTTTGAATGGTCACTAAATGAACTGTTGTAAGTTCGAGGAATACCTTTAGTTGCAATTACCTTAAATGAATGTCCCCAAGGGATATATCTTAATTTTCAGGGAGATATTTGAATACAATGGCGGAATAAACACGAGCAGCCTTTTTGTCAATAGTAGAACATCTCAGACTGTCCCATCGCGTCGTCCTTGGTATTAAATCAATAGTTGATCACGATGGGTGCAATAAATCTTCTCAGATTCTTGAAAGATGGCGGGGTAAAATAATTCTATATGGACATTGGGTGGTCTCAACTTTTATGATTCTATGAAACTAATGCTAGCCTTATTTCCTTTATAAATCTTGGGCAAGATGTCTCAAACGTGCTTTTTCAAGACGCAACTGGAGTTTCTTTGTTTTTCCTTGAAGACGTTTCGCTTCTCAGGATAACAGAATAAGAGAGTTGGAAGGGACCTTGGAGGTCCTCTAGTCCAACCCCCTGCTCATCCAGGAGACCCTCTACCAATTGAGACAAATGGCTATCCAATCCCTTCTTGAAAACTTCCAGTGTTGGAGCATTCACAACTTCTGGAGGCAAGCTGTTCCACTGATTAATTGTTCTCACTGTCAGGAAATTTCTCCTTAGTTCAAGGTTGCTTCTCTCCTGGATTCTTCTCATCCAAGAAGCTTCTTCAGTTCTGACTGTTGGAACTGAAGAAGCTCCTTGGATGAAAAGCGAAACGTCTTCAAGGAAAAACACAAGGAAGTCCAGTTGCCTATGAAAAAAGCACCTTTGGGGCAATCATGACCTGGATGACTGAGAATGTCCATAGACACTTGGGCAAGATAGAAGCAGGGATCTCCAGACCTGGCAACTTTTAAGACTTGTGGACTTCAACTCCCAAAATCCCCCAGCCAGCATGGCTGTCTGGGGGATTCTGGGAGTTGAAGTCCACAAGTCTTAAAGTTGCATAGTTTGGAGACCCCTGTGCTATAGAGGGCTATGGCAGAGAAGGGAGGCTTCTCACCCTTAATTGTGCACACACTTTTATATCAGAGAACTTGCTATTTTGTCCTGAGATACTGGCTCTAAAGTAGAAGACCATTTTCCTACCAAGATTCAGGAGTTCATAAAATTGACCACTTCCAATAACACAATTTCCAGCAGGTCCTGCACCATCACCTTGCAACTTGGCAAAAAATAATTTGCTTTCTCTTACGAGTGAAAACTCACGGCAAACTTTAGCCAAAGTTTCCCTGGACCGTTTCTCATCTGGGACACATCTGTCCCCAAACGACAGTCTGAATATGTTTTCCAGAAATGTGGCTTTTGCAAACAGCGCTTAATGGCCTGTTAGCAAGTTTTGTCCTGAGTTTGCAGGGCCTTGTTATAATTGAAGCCAGCAAACGTGCATTTATTCTGAAACGGTGTCCTTGAAATAGTTTGGGGTATGTGTTTGTGTGTGTTGGAGTTTGTTTGTGTGTGTGTGTGTGTTGAAGTTCTTGAGAATTTCACTTCATAGCGCAAGAATGCAACTTAAAAAAATAGGATAAATAAAAACATAATATGGAATATGGAATCTTACACATCTGCGGCATAAAGCTATTCATTTGTTGGCAGTGAAAATACATTTTGATTTAAAAGTAATCTTTGGTTCTCTTGCAGTTTTTGAGAAAGAAATATCTAGGAGACCTTTTTGATGGAGTTAGAGACTAGTCATTGCAGGATGCTAAAATGTCTGACTGCTTTCGCAGTGTTTATTACTTTTATACAATTTTCCAAGCAGCAAAAGGTAGAAAAGAGCAACAGCATTTTTGAATTCTCCTCGCCAATCCTTAAGAACATTCTGTTGATACAACCTAGATGAGATCCCATACCAGCCAGGGATAGTGTCCTACATCATCCTGGTGATGTGAACTGGGTAAGATCATGTAGGTATGCGAGGCCTGCTTGAGGTAGGCAGTTTGCTGCACACAACCTCTACATGACCTCTATCTCTACACCTTTTTAATTTCTTCTAGTAATTAAAGTTCAGGATAGTATCTGGTAAAGGTAGTCCTTGACTTACAACAGTTCATTTAGTGACATTTGAAATTACAATAGCACTGAAGAAAGTGACTTATTACTGTTCTTCACACTTAAGACCATTGCAGCCTCCCCATGGTCATGTGATCAAAATTTGAAAGCTTGGCGACTGGCTCATATTTACGACGGTCGCAGTGTCAGGTGATTCCCCCCTTTGGTGACCGTCTCACAAGCAAAGTCAATAGTGGAAGCCAGATTCACTTAACAACCACATGACTAACCTAACAACTGCAGGGATTCACTCAACAACTGTAGCAAGAAAGGTCGTAAAATGAGGCAAAATCCACTTAATTGTTTTGCTTAGCAGCAGAAAGTTTGGGCTCAGTTGTGGTCATAAGTCGAGGACTACCTGTACCAGTTAGGTGCAAACAGAGTGTAAAATGTGTGGGTTACTATTGCTTCAGAAATGGATTTAAATTGTGTATTTTCGAAGCCATCCTAGCATTCCTACCTTAAGCAATGAGAAGGAAGGTATGAGGTCACCTGGCTCTTCTATTTCAGGAAATCCTCCAAGCATGGGGCTAAGCAGTATTTATTGCAAGAGACTTTGTTTCAACCCTTGCCACACAAAAGGAGGAAAATATTCAGGGAAATCAAGAATTTTTCCCAATTTGATCCTTTGCCTTGCTGGTCCAGACGGGAATGATGGATGTTGAATCCTCTTCCTTGAGCCTTTAGCAAAGAGGCTAAGTCTGTAAAAGATCGGCATAGCAAAGGATAGAGAAAAAAAACACAGGAAGGATCAAAGGAAGGAAGGAAAGCCAACATCATTTGGAATTTGGGCTGAAATATTGAGTCCAGGGGTACGAGAGAGAGGAGCATACAGACAGATGTGTATCTATTTATTTGACGTAGTTCTCCTGCCAACTAATGAAATCTGCAACAGCCCTCTTACAAACTCTAGTGCAGCCCCTTAATATGGGTGAGCATGAAATGAGAAACACGTTTTGTTTGTAAGAGCTGAAGTGGCGCAGTGGTTAAATGCTGCGACTGCAGGCTGACTGCTAGTTCAGCAGTTCAGCGGTTCAAATCTCACCGGCTCGAGGTTGACTCAGCCTTCCATCCTTCCGAGGTGGGTAAAATGAGGACCCAGATTGTTGGGGGCAATATGCTGAACTCTGTAAACCGCTTAGAGAGGGCTGTAGAGCACTATGAAGCGGTATATAAGTCTAAGTGCTATTGCTATTCCTTCCTTCCTTCCTTCCTTCCTTCCTTCCTTCCTTCCTTCCTTCCTTCCTTCCTTCCTTCCTTCCTTCCTTCCTTCCTTCCTTCCTTCCTTCCTTCCTTCCTTCCTTCCTTCCTTCCTAAAGGTTGACTCAGCCTTCCATCCTTCCGAGGTGGGTAAAATGAGGACCCAGATTGTTGGGGGCAAGAGGCTGAACTCTGTAAACCGCTTAGAGAGGGCTGTAAAGCACTAGGAAGCGGTATATAAGTCTAAGTGCTATTGCTATTCCTTCCTTCCTTCCTTCCTTCCTTCCTTCCTTCCTTCCTTCCTTCCTTCCTTCCTTCCTTCCTTCCTTCCTTCCTTCCTTCCTTCCTTCCTTCCTTCCTTCCTTCCTTCCTTCCTTCCTAAAGGTTGACTCAGCCTTCCATCCTTCCGAGGTGGGTAAAATGAGGACCCAGATTGTTGGGGGCAAGAGGCTGAACTCTGTAAACCGCTTAGAGAGGGCTGTAAAGCACTAGGAAGCGGTATATAAGTCTAAGTGCTATTGCTATTCCTTCCTTCCTTCCTTCCTTCCTTCCTTCCTTCCTTCCTTCCTTCCTTCCTTCCTTCCTTCCTTCCTTCCTTCCTTCCTTCCTTCCTTCCTTCCTTCCTAAAGGTTGACTCAGCCTTCCATCCTTCTGAGGTGGGTAAAATGAGGACCCAGATTGTTGGGGGCAAGAGGCTGAACTCTGTAAACCGCTTAGAGAGGGCTGGAAAGCACTAGGAAGCGGTATATAAGTAAAGTGCTATAAAGTGCTATTGTTTTGGGCTCCGAACAAAACAACCTCATTTAAGGGTTTCCAGTGTAAGATTCTGAGTTTGTTGTGGTATGAACGGTTAGTCCATAAAAACACAATGGGTAAAGGTAGTCCTTGAGTTAAGACCGCAATTGAGCCCAACATTTCTGTTGTTAAGCGAGACATTTCTTAAGCAAATTTTATTCCATTTTCTGATCATTCTTGCCACAGTTGTTAAGTAAATCACTGCAGTTGTTAAGTTAGTAACACGGTTGTTAAGTGAATCTGGTTCCCCCATTGACTTTGCTTGTCAGAAGGTCGCAAAAGGGGATCATGTGACCCCGGGACACTGCGACCGTCGTAAATATGAACCAGTTACCAAGCGTCTGAATTTTGATCACGAGACCATGGGAATGCTGCAACAGTCATAAGTGTGAAGAACGGTCATAAGTTACTTTTTTCAATGCTGTTGTAACTTTGAACAGTCACTAAATGAACTGTTGTAAGTTGAGGACTATCTGTATTCAGAAAAATCCCTTCCTGCCTTGTGCTCAAATCCATAACAATGAGTGGTATGGTAGTCTAGACTTCTGTCTTTCCCTGAACTTTTATAAAACCTGGCTAATAGTATGATTTTAAGATCAATTTAAAATGTCTGTTGGCTGTGCTTGCTGAGAGTGATGGAAGTTGTGGTCCAGCTTACATGCAGGGCATCTTGTTGGGGAAAGCTGGTTTACAGTGAGTGAATTTTTATTTTTGTACTAAATTTGCCATATCGACCTAAGCTAGTGATGTGATTTGTTTTATTTTTGGAAACGCTTCCTCTTCTTGCAGCCCATAGTAATTATGTTGACGATGACCACTTAAAACTAAATTCCATTGTAGAATGGAATTATTGTGCTTCGCACAGTCGACCACATGTTTAGACTGGAATTGGCATTTTTGTTCGCCTGTCGAGTTCTAGGGATGGGCAGATGTGGATGGTTGATGATGTGAAAGGTCTCGTCGCAGGATGGAAGCTGTTCCGAGGCAAGCTGCCTTTTGCAATTGAACGATGGGGATTGTGTCAATGCCGGTGGTGATTATTATGGTTCATCGCACAGACAGCCAGATGTTTAGACTGGATTTGGCATGTTGGTCCATCTATCGAGTCCTACCTAAGAACCTGGGATAGGCAGATGTTCTAGTTTAATACTACTAAAGGTCTTGTCGCTGGATGGAAGCTGTTCCGAGGCAAAGCTGCCATTTGCAGTTGACTGGTGGGGATTGTGTCAATGCCGTTGGTGTTCAAGTGGTGCTCCTGATGTTTTGGAATTGCACTCGAGGTGCCTGTCACATCTTTGCTTTCTTTTGCCACAGTTGTTCTACTTCTATTTGTGGGTCTTTGTATTTTGTGATTTTATCATTATGGCTCATCACCCTGGGTCTGTCATTTTTATCCATCAATCAAGTCCTTCCCAAGGACGTGGGATAGGCAGAGGTTGTGGTTTGATGGTGTTAAAAGTATTATTGCAGGATGTAAGCAAAGCTGCCTTTTTGACTGATGGAGATTTTGATGTTTCCAGGGCTGATGAGGTTGAAGTGGTGCTCCAGATGTTTTGCTATTAAACCTAAGGCACTTATTACTGTTGGTACTACTTTTGATTTCTTTTGATAGAAGTTGTTCTACTTCTATCTGCAGGTCTTTGTGTTTTATTTATCTTCTCCAGTTCTTCTATTCAGCTGTCTCCAGGCATTGCCACGACTTTGTTGTCCTTCTTATTGACAGTTGTTAAGTCTGGGGTGTTATGTGGCAGGTGCTTGTCTGTTTGAATTTTAAACTCCCAGAGCACTTTAGCCTATTATTACTACTATTATGGTTTGTTGTTATTGTAATCCCATCTTTATCTTTATGGGGTTACTCTCAGTTGGTTGGATCTCATACTGTTTATTCCTTCTCTTTCAAGATTTATCACGGAACCGACTCTCCGAGCTGCCACAAGAAGCTTGCCTCTTCGTTTCCCTCGAGAGCTTGAATTTGTACCAGAATTGCATTCGTTATATTCCAGAAGCCATTTTGAACTTGCAGTCCTTAACATTTTTGAATATCAGGTAAGCACATCATACCACCTGTCTCCCCCCCCCCCATGCCACCCTTGACTGCCCAAGCTGGAGAGAGTTGAACCTGGCAGAAATTTCACATTGTCATGAAAGGAGAATGTGTGAGCGAAGGTGAGCCACCGCATTTTTCAAGGATAATCAGCGGTTCTTATATTGAATTGAAAGCTTGTCTGTTCAAGAGGGTCTGGCTGTCCAGGTTACATTTTTATATATTTGCTTTATGTCTACATGGTGGGCGAATGTGGAGAGTTCAAATTTTTCCTTGAGATGATTGCAAGTTACTGCAAAATGCAGATGTCATAGGACAGTGATGGCGAACCTATGGCACGGGTGCCACAGGTGGCACGCGGAGCCATATCTGCTGGCACATGAGCCATTGCCTAGCTCAGCTCCAGCGCACATGTGCACGCCGGCCAGCTGATTTTTGGCTCGCATGGAAGCTGTGGGAGGGCGTTTTCGGCGTTTTCGGGCCTCCGGGGGGACTGGGGAGGGTGTTTTTGCCCTCCCTAGGCTCCAGGGAAGCCTCTGGAGCCTGGGGAGGATGAAAAATGGGCCTACCAGGCCCACCAGAAGTTGGGAAATGGGCCATTTCCGGCCTCCAGAGGGCCTCCGGGGAGCGGGGGAGGCCGTTTTCACCCTCCCCAGGCATTGAATTATGGGTGTGGGCACTCGCGCATGCGCGATAGCACGTGCGCATGCACTTTCGGCACCCAAGGGAAAAAAGGTTCGCCATCACTGTCATAGGATGAATGCTGTGTTAGTCTGTGACAGCAAAAAAAGACCAACCAACCTGCAGTCTGATAGCACCTTTTCTGACTGACAGATTTCATTGAAAGGCATAAGGTTTGGTGAGCTCATGTCATAGATGGCATCTGATGAAATAAACTGGAGCCCACCAAAGCTGGTTAGAATTATTATTTATTAAATCTCTAGTGTGTGCTACCTGCTGTAACATAAGCCGGTGAAACGTGGTCACTAACCTCCCAATCGATACAAAAGCTACACGTGGCTCAAAGAACCACGGGAAAGATACACGCTTGGCATCCCAAGACAAGATAGAAAGACATCCTGCACGTGGATTAGAGAAGCAACGAAAGTATACGAGATCAAAGAATTGAAATGGAGACGGGCTGGTCACAAAGCAAGAAGAACTGAGGGCAGATGGGCCAAGGCCGTCATAGAATGGATCCCACTTGATCAAAAGCATCCACGAAAGAGATCTAAAAGAAAATGGAGCAATGACATCAGCCAAATATTGGGGGGGGGGTTCCAATTAGCAAAAAAAGAAAAAGAACTCAGGACCATTTGGGTTGGAAACGTGCGAAGAGGCCTTCATCCTGCAGTGGATAGACGAGAGGGGAAGAGGAGGAGGAGGAGGAGGAGGAGGAGGAGGAGGAGGAGGAGGAGGAAGGAAGAAGGAGGAAGGGGAAGGGGGAGGAGGGAGGAGGAAGAAAGAAGAAAGAAGAAAGAAAGAAGAAGAAAGAAGAAGAAGAAAATTTATAGGCAACCCATCTCACTATTGAAGCAAGGTTATGCCTTTGAATAAAACACGTTAGTCAGAAAACATGCTACCAAAATGTGCTTTTTCCTGGTTTTTACGTTAAACCCACTATGTTGTTGTTGTTTTAACCCATTCTGTCACGTCCGACTTTTGGTGACTTTATAGGCCCATGGTCTCCGGGCTACCCTGCCAAACACAGCTTCTTTCAATTGTTGGATGTTCAACTATGCGTCAGATGCGATGTTTAATCGAGCCATTGTGTTTTTTGCTTGCCCCTTCTTCTTGTTCCAGTGACCGTTCCTAGCATCCCTGCCTTCTCCATTGAATTCGCACTCATAACTTGGCCAAGTTAAATCAGCCGTTGTCTTGGAGATTTTGACTTCCAATGGTGTGTCTGGCTTTATACGATTCAGCACCTCTCCGTTGGCTGCTGTGGCTGTCCAGGATATTTGCAATAATTTACGCCAGCCCCCCCAGTTCGAAGGCACCAATTCTTCTTCAATCAGCCATTCTTGGTGCTCAGCTCTCCCATCCATCCATTACTATAGGGGGAGACTATAGGCAGGCCTCAACTTACAACAGTTCATTTAGTGACCTTTCAAAGTTACAATGGCACTGAAAAAGTCACAATTTTTCACACTTATGACCGTTGCAGCTTCCCCATGCTCACATGATCAAAATTCATATGCTTGACAACTGGCTCGTATTTATGACGGTCGCAGTGTCCCGGGGTCACGTGATCCCCTTTTGCGACCTTCTGACAAGCGAAGTCAATGGGGAAGCCAGATCCACTTAACAACCCTGTGACTAATGTAACAACTTCAGTGATTCACTTAATAAACATGGCAAGAAAAGTTGTAAAATGGGGCCATACTCAACTGAACAAATTTCTCACTTAACATAAACGTTGGGCTCAATTGTGATCATATGTTGAGGACTACCTATACTGCTCTAACTAGCCTGGTTTTTGTACTTATATCGATACTTCTCCTTTTCCAGATTTTATTCATGTTAATCATCGCAGTGCGGCCTAAGGTTATCCTGCATTTGATTTCAAGAGTAGAGCTGCCATTGTGAACAATAAATCCATTATAGCATTTCTGTATTAACTAAGTTTCTAATTTGTTTCCGGCCATAATTCAAGATGCTGCCTTAATGGCTACAGTCCTAAAAAGTTTGGTCTAGGTCAGTGATGGCGAGCCTTTTTTGGCTTGGGTGCCAAAAGGGTGTGCGCGCGCCCACACCGATAATGTAATGCCCTCCACCCCCGCATGCGCACAACCCCCGCGCTGCCCTCCCCCACGCATGCGCACAGGCCTCACTGAAGCCTCTGGATTTCCGGTAGGCCCGTTGGGCTGTTTTTCGCTCTCCCCAGGGTTCAGGAAAGCCCCCTGAAGCCTGGGGACGGTGAAAAATGGCCCAACGGGCCAACCGGAAGTTCGGAAACAAAACGGAAGTGGAGCTGCCCTACTACTTACCTTCAGATAGTTGCAACAGGCCTCACACACCTCGGCTTATTTCTTCTGCAGCCGGGAAGGCTTTCCTGAGGGCCTCTGTAGCCGATAACAGAGTTCCGGATCGATCTGGAGCTCTGTTATCGGCTGCAGAGGCCTTCAGAAAAGCCTTGCCGGCTGCAGAAGAAATGGGCCGAGCTGTTGGAGGCCTGGCTGCAACTGTCCAAAGACGAAGAAGTTCCTGAAGGCCTCTGACAGCGAAAAGGAGGGTGAGGGTGACGCACACAAGTGAACTTCCGGTTGGCCCGTTGGCCTGTTTTTCGCCATCCCCAGGCTTCAGGAGGCTTCCCTGAACCCTGGGGAGAGTGAAAACGGCCGAAAACAAGGCCGAAAATCAGCTGACATAGGGCAATGCCTCGCATGCCCTCAGATATGGCTCCTCATGCCACCTGTGGCACGCATGTCATAGGTTCACCATCACTGGTCTAGGTTAAATATAACACTGCCTCTTCATTGTAACAAAACATGCCTGAAGTGAAATATCTGTTTTGAAAGACGTTCAAAAGTAGAGGGTTTTCATTCATTCTGAAGATGCCACGGATCATTTCAAGCATTCAGTGTTCGAAATACAGGCTGTCCTTGACTTACAACCACAATTGAGCCCAAAATTTATGTTGTTAAGCGAGGCATTCGTTCAGTGAGTTTTGCCCCATTTTGCAACCTTCCTCGCCACCGTTGAATCACTGCAGTTGATAAGTTAAGTCACATGGTCGTTAAGTGAACCTGGCTTCCCCATTGGCTTTGCTTGTCAGAAGGTCACAAAAGCAGTTCACGTGACCCATCATAAATATGAAGCAGTTGCCATGCATCCAAATTTTGATCACGTGACCATGGGGATACTGCAGTGATGGCGAACCTTTTTGGCACAGAGTGGCCAAACTGGGACGTGCGCATGCGCGCACTGAAGTGCCGGAAACACGAAGACCAGGTGGCGCGCCGGCATGCAAGAAGAGGAAACCAGCTGGCGATGGCACACGTGCCCACAGAGCGGGCTTTTCGTGCCACCTGTGCCACGCGTGCCATAGGTTCACCATCACGGGGATACTGCAACGGTCGTAAAGCTGAAAAATGGTCCTAACCCACTTTTTTCAGTGCCGTTGTAATTTTGAACGGTCATCAAACGAACTGTTGTAAGTCGAGGACTATAAAACCCGTGTGGTTTCAGTGTTGTGTTTTTTGTAGCATGCGGCCGACTTGACTCGTCCAACTAGTTTGAGTGGGCCTGTTTCATATCACACCTGAAACAAAAACGTATTTTCCTGCTGTGCAGATTCCTCCTTCCACATGGAAATTAAAACCCAGCTAATTTGGGACGTTCTTTTGATGATTCTTCATCTGGGGAAAACACGTTAGGCCCGTTCTTTATTTAGCTTTAGGCCGGCTGTTTCGTTTTCAGATGGTTTTCGATGGGTTAGGAATGCTTCTCAACTTCGTCTTTTCCTGGAGTTAACAATTTGTTTTCTAAAATTTTGGGACTTTTCGGGGCCGAGTGATGTAGATAAACACTGCTGGTTTTGCACTTATGTCTTCGTACATAATTATCCTCCAGCGAATAGTTGAGCTCCTTGCTGATTTGATGGCAAAGCATTGTATCTTACAGCATGTCTGCTTTGTAAATATGCTACATTCACTGAAAATATGTTTTGTATAAAAGGTGTTTTGTTTTGTATCAAGATCACGTGAAGTGTTAATACCACTTTATAATGCCTTGGTAAGGCCACACTTGGAATACTGCAGCCAGTTTTGGTCGCCACGATGTAAAAAAGACGTTGAGACTCTAGAAAGAGTGCAGAGAAGAGCAACAAAGATGATTAGGGGACTGGAGGCTAAAACATATGAAGAACGGTTGCAGGAACTGGGTATGTCTAGTTTAAAGAAAAGAAGGACTAGGGGAGACATGATAGTAATATTTGAGGGGCTGCCATAAAAAAGAGGGGGTCAAGCTATTCTCCAAAGCACCTGAGGGCAGGACAAGAAGCAACGGATAGAAACTAATGAAGGAGAGAAGCAACCTAGAACTAAGGAGAAATTTCTTGGCAGTCAGAACAATTAATCAGTTGCCTCCAGAAGTTGCTTGTGTCTTTCTTTCTTTCTTTCTTTCTTTCTTTCTTTCTTTCTTTCTTTCTTTCTTTCTTTCTTTCTTTCTTTCTTTCTTTCTTTCTTTCTTTCTTTCTTTCTTTCTTTCTTTATTTATTTATTTATTTATTTATTTATTTATTTATTTATTTATTTATTTATTTATTTATTTATTTATTTATTTAGGTTTTCTTATATGCCGCCCAACTCCCGAAGGACTCAGGGTGGCGTACAACAGAAATTTACGATTTATATTATTTTATTTAGTTCCTAATATGATTTGATTGCTTGTTTAGTATCGTATGACTGTCACTAAGTGTCGTATCTTATGATTCTTGATGAAAGTATTTTTTTAATGTACACTCAGAGCAAATGCACCAAAGACAAATTCCTTGTCTGTCCAATCGCACTTGGCTAATAAAGAATTCTACTACTATTGTGGATGCTCCAACACTGGAGGTTTTTAAGAAGAGATTGGACAACCAATTGTCTGGAATAGCAATAGCAATAGCACTTGGACTTATATACCGCTTCATAGAGCTTTACAGCCCTCTCTAAGCGGTTTACAGAGTTCAGCATATTGTCCCCAACAATCTGGGTCCTCATTTTACCCACCTCAGAAGGACGGAAGGCTGAGTCAACCTTGAGCCGGTGAGATTTGAACAGCTGAACTGCTGAACTGCAGTGCTGCACTTTAACCACTGCGCCACCTCGGCTCTTGATGGTACAGGGCTTCTTGCCTAAGCAGGGGGTTGGACTAGAAGACCTCCAAGGTCCTTTCCAACTCTGGGATAGGATAGGATAGGATAGGATAGAATAGAATAGAATAGAATAGAATAGAATAGAATAGAATAGAATAGAATAGAATAGAATAGAATTCTTTATTGGCCAAGTGTGATTGGACACACAAGGAATTTGTCTTTGGTGCATATGCTCTCAGTGTATATAATTATGTGTGTTATTTTGTATACCTCACCCAGCGGTAAAAGAATCAGCGTTGGTCTTAACTTGATCTCCTGGCGATTTAGTTGTGCCTTAACTTCCTTTGTCTTTTACAGCAAGTTTCCTTTCAAATTAAAAAAAAAAAAAGGATGTGAGTCAGAGGAGGACTTCCGATACTTGTTCGCTTCAGAATATTTTTTTTCTTCAGCTAGCCGGCCCTGGGTAAACAGGGACGGCTAAGATTCCTTTTCTCAAAAGCAATTCATTTCATGTCAAAAGGATCCTGTGATCTGCCATGTTTCAGTCACTGCTGGTGCCGTTTCCTTTCAAAAACATTTCCTCTTAATCCTGTAGTGATCCACTAAGAAAACTCTGGGTTTCAAGCTCTTGTCATCCTGGGTTTGGCTTTCCCCAAAGAACCAGCTGGCTGCAAAAACAGATCCTGACATTTCCTCAGACTTGAGACTGCTCTGTAGCAGGAGGGGCCTTTGGATGTCTTTGTGCTAACTTTCCACAAGACTCTGGTGTTTTTTTCAGACTCCATTTTGGCTTCCGTAAAAGCTAGCGAACGAATGACAACACAAAATGTTTGTGGGTCCGTAGCCTGCTTTGTCACAGTCCTTTATTTTTACACTCATTCTTTCAGTTTATTACCTATCGTGATATTTTAGAACAAGTACATGCCATATAAAGCATTCGTAAATTTAAATAATTGGACTTTTATCCTGGCCTTCTTACTTTAGAAGTAACTCAGTATGGTGAACATATCTAATGTTCCTTCCTTCCTCCTATTTTCCCTATAACAATAATCCTATAAGGTGGGTTGGGCTGAGAGAGAGGGTGGTTGGCCCAAAGTCATTTCCTGCCTAAGGGGGAACTAGAATTCACCGTCTCCTGGTGATTGGCCCAGAGTCCCTCAGCAGGCTTTCATGGCTAAGGCGGGACTAGATTAATAAATAGATAGAATAATAAAAAATAGAGCAATGGATGGAAACTAATCAAGGAGAGAAGCAACCTAGAACTAAGGAGAAATTTCCTGACAGTTAGAACAATCAATCAGTGGAACAACTTGCCACTAGAGGTTATGGGTGTTTCATCACTGGGTGTTTTTAAGAAGTGACTGGACAGCCAGTTGTCTGAAATAGTATAGGGCAGCGGTTCCCAACCTGGGGGTTGCGACCCCTTTGGGGGATGAACGACCATTTCCCAGGGATCGCCCCGGCATCCTCAGCTCCCCTCCCCACTGCCACAAGCCTGGCCATATCACGCCCCACAACCCGCACCCCGCAACCCACCCCGCCACTGCCATTTGGGTTCATTTACCCTATGCGCATGCACAAAGCATTCTGCGCATCCGCAGAGGGTGAAAGAACCCAAATGGCGGCGTCCGGGCGAATTCTCCAGATCCGGGCGAGGTCTCCGCTCGCTTCGCGTGTTGCCTCTGGGAGCTTTTTGAGCCCCATCGCGAAAGGCGTGCACGACTTCGGCGGGGCTTGGACAGGCGGCTGCCCGGAGAGAGCCACCCCCTTTGCCCTGAATGCTACAGGTTGACGGGAGAGACTCTGTGAAAGGCGTGCGTGACTTCGGCGGGGCTTGGACAGGCGGCTGCCCGGAGAGAGCCACCCCCTTCACCCAGAACGCTACAGGTAGACGGGAGAGACTCTGCGAAGGGGGTGGCTCTCTCCGGGCAGCCGCCTGTCCCGGCCCCGTCGAAGTCACGCATGCCTTTTGCGACGGGGCTCGAAAAGCTCCCAGAGGCAACACGCAAAGCGAGCGGAGACCTCGCCCGGATCTGGAGACTTCGCCTGGACGCCACCATTTGGGTTCTTTTATCCTCTGTGCATGCACAGAACGCTTTGCGCATGCGCAGAGGGTAAAAGAACCCAAATGGCAGCGGCGGGGTGGGTCGTGGTGGGGGCGGGGCGCAGCATTAGGAAGGTTGGTAACCGCTGGTATAGGGTTTCCTGCCTGAGCAGGGGGTTGGACTAGAAGACCTCCAAGGTCCCTTCTAACTTCGTTATTCTATTATTGTGAACTCGCCATCTCCTGGTGATTGGCCCAAAGTCACCCAGCCGGCTATCAATAAATCAATAACAGTCACCCCAACCAGAGGTGGGTTCTAACTTACCTCATTGCCGGTTCACTTCCTCCCGCGCCGTGTGGGTGCGTGCGCAGTTTGCGCGTGTGCGCATGCGCAGTGGGAAAAATTAATTTTTTTTAAAAAAAGCCAAAAACAAGATGGCGACGCATGCGCAGTGCCGGAAACTCGGCTTCTGCACATGCTCAGAAGAAAAAAAATCAAAAAAATAAAATAAAATAAAAAATAAATAAAAAATAAAAAAAGATGGCGGCGCCCACGGACCAGCACCGACCGAACCGGTTCCGTGACATCATCGTGATGTCACCAGTGGGTCGCTACTGGTTCGGGCAAACTGGTCCGAAATGGGAGGAACCCACCTCTGGCCCCAACCAATAATCACATTCTCCAATCTCCTTCCATGCAGGTGCAGGGGCGCAGAGACAAAGGATGACCTTTGCTTTTTTAGAAAGGAATTTGTTATGGCTACTTGCTAACAACCTCATACTATCCCCCCTCCCATTTTCCCACCATAGAAAATGCATGATGGAATAGTATATAGTGTGGCAGGCCAAAGACTCCAAATAAAATGGCTTCGGCCTGACACAGACGTTTCATGACCCAAACTAGGTAAGATAGCAATGACGATGCTATCTAGCTTGGGTAATGAAACATTGGCCAGTCTGGTGAAGAGAAGGACCAGGGGTGACAGGATAGCAGTGTTCCAATACTTGAGGGGCTGCCACAGAGAGGAGGGGGTCAGGCTGTTCTCTATGGCACCAGAGAGCCAGACAAGGAATAACGGATGGAAGCTGACCAAGGAGAGATTCAACCTGGAAGTGAGGAGAAACTTTCTGACGGTGAGAGCGATCAACCAGTGGAACAGCTTGCCAGCGGAGGTCGTGAGAGCCCCAACACTTGCGACCTTCAAGGGGAGACTGGACTGCCATCTGTCTCAAATGGTGTAGGAACTCCTGCTTGAGCAGGGGGTTGGACTAGATGACCTACAAGGCCCTTTCCAACTCTAATAATAAATCTAAAAATCTGCAAGAAAGCAACCAAGATCAGAGAGCAAGAAGACCCCCACAGTCGTTCTCCTCCTCCCCTTCCTCCTCTTCCTCCTCTTCCTCTTCCTCCTCCTCCCCCCCATAAACCCTGTTCCCTTCTAGCACTGATGATGTTACCTAGTTGAGTCATGAAATGTCTGCAAGGAAAGCACCAAGCTCAGAGAGCACCAAGAACCCCAAGGTCCTTCTCTTCCTCCCCCTCCCCTTTCCTCCTCTTCCTTCTTCTCTCTGGAAACCCCCCTCTCTTCTAGCACTGATGATGTTACGTAGCTGAGTCAAGAAACATCTGCAAGAAAACAAGCAAGCTCAGAGAGCACCCAGGACCCCTCACAACTAATTCCATCAATCATTCATCATAGGGTTTAGCTTGCAGGCCCCTGATCATCTCTATTGCTCTTCTCTGCACTCTTTCTAGACTCTCAGCATTTTTCTCATATTCAGCCTTGAGGGTTATATCCTGGAACAGGAATAAATATATTTTATTTACAGGTAAGGATAATAAAAGAATACCTCAAAGAAAACAAGGCATAGAAGGCACAGATCACGCTAATTACATTGAGATGAAAATATACATTTATAGAGAGAGAAATTCTTGGACCGGTGTTCTGCTACCAGCTCTCAGCTGCAAGAGTTTCCTCTTTATATAAAAAAGCAGGAAATCCTTTTGCAATTGGAGGCCACACAGAGCTGCGAGAAAATTGGCAATGCGGGCCTGGAATTTTTAGACCCCACTTTTTTTTTCTCTGTGTTTTAGTTAAAGAATTGTGATTATCTTGTTGGATGCTTTAAAATTCCTCTCAATTTTGTTGTGTGGTAGGGGATTACGGAGAGGAATTTTGTGCTGTGTACAGGTTATAGCTCAGAGATTGTTCACCTCATCACACAAGGACGAAGTTAGGTTTGCAGGCTGAGTATTTAGGTGACTGATAGATTGATTGATTGGATGGATTGACAGGTGATTTATACAAACTAGTTGAATGGATCCACAAGGGACTAGAAATAATAGAATAAAGATGAAACAAATGCCTATTGATGTCCATTTCAACAAGATCACTTTCAGTGCTATAGAACCATTTTTAATAGTTAATAAAACATGGAAGACAGATAGTCCTCCACTTACAACCACCATTGAGCCCAACATTTCTGTTGCTCAGCGAGATACTTGATAAGTGATTTTGGTCCCATTTTTTGACCTTACTTGCCAAGTGAATCATTGCAGTTGTGAAGTTAGTAACACAGTTGTTACATGAATCTGGATTCCCCCAATCACTTTGCTTGTCAGAAGGTCACAAAAAGGGGATCGGAGACCCCGGGGACACTGCAACCGTCATAAGTACGAGTCAGTTGCCAAGCATCTGAATTTTGATCACACAACCCATGGGGATGCTGCAACGGTTGTAAGTGCGAAAAATGGTCCTAAATCACTTTTTTCAGTGGCGTTGTAACTTTGAACGGTCACTAAATGAACGGTTGTAAGTCAAGGACTGCCTGTACGTATTTTTTATTATTATTAACGGATTGGGGGTGGGTGGGAAGTTCAACACAGCTGTTTATCTGGGGCAGTTTTGCTCCAGCTGCTGCAAAGTCGAAAAAGAATGCAGAGTTTAGCTTCTTGTGTTTTGAATTCCTTGATTTCTCATCAAAAACTAGTCAGGAAAATTGAGGCTACTAATTATTTGTGGTGTGGAAATTGTGGACAGAGCAAATTTGGGTCATGGTTGGAACTGGGAGTTCCCTTCAAGCGAGGTGTTGTCGCACTTCAGAAATCTTTGTGTGCACTGCACACACAATCAAGTTGACCTTGAGGAAGACTTAGCAACGCAGGGCGGCTTTGCGGAAGGGAGGAGTTGCTTCCCACGGCTTGCGTGAGCACTCGTGAGCACTCTTCAGGCAGGTGCATCATCGGAGTAGGACTCTGGTCGTCCATTCAAATGAAAAGGAAGAATATTATAACTAAACAGAAGAATAGAGTTGGAAGGGACCCTAAAGGTCTTCTTGTCCAACCCCCTGCAAAAATGGTTCCAGACAAATGGCTGTCCAATCTTTTCTTAAAAACCTCCAGTGATTAAGCACCCACAACTTCTAGAGGCAAGTAGTTCCACTGGTTAATTGTCCTCACTGTTAGGAAGATTCTCCTTAATTCCAGGTTGCTTCTCTCCTTGATTGGTTTCCACCCATTGCTTCTTGTCCTGCCTTCTGGTGCTTTGGAGAATAGCTTGACTCCCTCTTCTTTGTGGCAGCCCCTCAAATACTGGAAGGCTGCTATCCTGGCACCCCTGGTCCTTCTTTTCATTAAACTAGACATCCCCAATTCCTGCAACCATTAACAGAAAACAGAGTTGGAAGGGACCTTTGAGGTCTTCTAGTCCAACCCCCGGTCAAGCAGGAAACCCTGTACCATTTCAGACCAAGCAGAAAAAGCTCAAGAAAGTATACCGGCATTTGCTGCCATCGGATATGGGGCTGTCTGTGAAAAAGAGCTGCATAAATTCCTATGGGTTCAGCCAGGACTCTTGATGACTTTGGGGCTGCTTATGACCTCCTTCGCCGTATCCCTAGCCACAACACCGGAAAGGGATGCTTCTCTGCCTCTCCGTGCTAACGACTTCCTGAATGCGCAAGATTGATCCTGAATGAGACAGAACGCTGGACTGGATAGCACATCGTCCTGATGCCTTGCTTAATCTTGTGTTTCTCAACCTTGGGAACTGGAAGAAGTGTGAACTTCAACTCCCAGAATTCCCCAGCCAGCTCTGGGGATTCCACACAGGTTGAGAAACACTGGCTTTGTTAAGGAGTTATTGTGCTGTTAAGCACATACACAGCGAAATGTGTTGTAGTAATGGTGTTGCAATTTGATATGAATGCTATTCAGTCAATAAACAGAATATTTTTAGTATGTACAAAGTAGTTTTTACTTGAATAGTAGCAAAGTTAAATAGGAAGTCCAAGTCATACATAGTTATTCAGTCAATGCGAAGTTTCTTCTTCTTGCCTATCTTTGTTTTTAACTCACAAACAAAGATTACAGCTATCTCTCAATTCTATACTATCACAGACAGTTACTTCTTCTTCTTCACAGCAATTTCACACAGCCATAAAGTAATCTACTCATCAGTAAAGCAGCACAGAGAGTCTTCAATCCGGAACACACCGTCAAACACCACTCACCACACTAAACCACCAACCACACTGAACCACCAACCACATTGAGCATGCTCTCTTGCTTGCTTATATTGTAATCATCCACAATGCATTTAAAGCAATATACACATAACAATGATTTGTGGCTTAATCATATATTAACACACCCAATCGTTTGAACAGGGTTCTAACAGGCTTAATCCATTGACAGAAGCTCGGGACAATCTTTGTTTACCAGCGCTAAATTGTGTGAAATTGCAGACCTGCAATCTTTAGCCTTTGTGTAGATCTAAAAAACACAGCCGGTGTTTCCGTGGTTTTTGCATTGATTGTCTGGATCCCTTTACTTTATTAACAGGTTTTGTAAGCTCATGAGGTTCCTACAAAGGTATGTATTACTTAGAATGGCATCTCCTGATATATACAGCAAGCAGCAGCTTTTCTTTTGAGTTTCCAAAATGTAAAAAAATATATATAAATGGAATGACCTCTGCAGTCCTGTGAATCATAATTTTGAGGAGACTGGGAGAATGCACAGCATGAGCTTTGTTTCTTTACTAAGCACACAACTAAACTTCAGAGATCAAACCCCACCCCCTTGTCATACTGATGATGTTACCTAGGTGGGTTATGAAAGGTCACTAAACAGACCACCGAGCTCAAAGAGCAATAAGGACTCCACAGTAGCAGCTGTAGTACTCTTCGCAAACCCCACTCCTTTCTAGCACTGATGGTGTTACCTAGTTGGGTAATGAAACATCTGCAAGAAAGTCACCCATCTCCGAAAGCACCAAGACCCCACAGTCGTCCTCCTCCTCCTCTTCCACCACCTCCTTTTACTTCATTCTGCAAACCCCTCTCCCTTCCAGCACGCCTTCTAACTAGGTTATCCAGATGATAACCCAGAGCCAAGGTGGCGCAGTGGTTAAAGTTCAGCTGACTGCTAGTTCAACAGGTCAGCGGTTCAAATCTCACCGGCTCAAGGTTGACTCAGCCTTCCATCCTTCCGAGGTGGGTAAAATGAGGACCCAGATTGTTGGGGGCGAATATGCTGAACTCTGTAAACCGCTTAGAGAGGGCTGTAAAGCACTATGAAGCGGTATATAAGTCTAAGTGCTATTGCTATTGCTATGATACCTAGTTAGTCATGAAAGGTCTGTAAGAAAACAACCAAGCTTAGAGAGCACCAAGGAGTCCATCAGATAAACAACTGTCTGTAAGTTCGGGAATTCAGTTAAAGTGGATCAAAATAAATAATTGCTCTTTTTCATTTAGGAAAAAAAAAAGTGATTCGGTTGTTGAATTTGTCTGCCCAAAATGCACTGAGGTCTTTGCATTCTGACGCGATGCTATGCAGGTCCTCTTTCTGATACCTTATTTCTTTTTCTTTTTTTCTCCCTTTCTGAAAAGCCGTAACCAGCTCTCAACGTTGCCCGTCCACTTGTGCGGCCTGCCCTTAAAAGTTCTGATAGCCAGCAACAATAAACTGGTCTCCATCCCAGAAGAGATCGGACATCTGAGACACCTGATGGAGCTTGTAAGTGCCTACGTCTTTCCCGACCTCGGCCTTTGATTCTTTGCTATCTGCTGCTTTATGGGTTTAGATTTGATGGCTGAAATTTAGTTCTGTTCAGAAAGAACTTCTGTCTACCATGAAGTCAATTGTTTTGTTCAAAAAAAAACCCCCCAATTGACTTAATGGTGGATAAAAATTGTAATGGTTTACCGAAAGTTGACCTAGTTTGCCCTGAAATGCAGATTGTTCTGGACTTACGACCATTTGTTTAGTGACTGAATTTAGACCGGCATTGAAAAAAGTGACTTATGCGCTTAGAACCCATTGCAGCATTCCCATGGTCACATGATCAAAATTTGGACACTGGGCAACCGGCATGTCTTTTTGACGGTTCCAGTGTCCCAGGGTCATGTGATCCCCCTTTGCGACCAAGCAAAGTCCATGGGGAAGCCAGATTCACTTAACAACCGTGTCACTAATTTAATAACTGCAGCGTTTCACTTAACAACTGTGGCAAGAAAGGTTATAAAATGGGGCAGAATTCACTTAACAACTGTCTTCCTTAGTTGTGGAGATTCGGGGCTCAGTTGCGGTCGTAAGTCGAGGACTACCTGTAGCGGTATTTCATTTTTAAAAAAACAATCAGATTAAGTGTTTCTGTTCCTCTGTCGATATCGTGACTTTGATGAAGGTTACCCACTTTGCATCCCAGGACTGATATTTATTGCCGTTAACATGCTCTGACTTTCAATCCTCATATGTTGCTTCTCTGAGGTTTTAATAGCCAGTGGGATATCTGCCACATTTTTGTGGTTTTTCATTTAGTTTCACGATGCTGTTTAAATAAGCATTGAGGTTATTTAAACAGTGAGATGGTGATTCCTGAGAGAGAGAGAATGGCAGATCAGTTTTAATCATATATTCAGGTAGTCCTCCGGGAATGCTGATCATGGCAAGGGCCAGGCGATCTGAGAAACCGGCTCACCCCCTATGGGATTGGCCCACCCCACTTGTGCCAGCAGAAGGGGCATGCTGCGAACCCCGTCAGCCAAGAAATTCTGGACGGCATGGTCCAGGACAGAGCCTTTTCTGCTGTGGCTCCCACCCCCCCAGATCCGCTCTCATCCTTTTGGCCTTCCAAAAGACAGGGCTGTGCCAACTAGCCTGGGGCCCCAATGCGGTGTGGCACGTTGGAGGTGGCTGATGGAGTAGAGAACACCCTACCTCATCCCTGTGCGCACCTGGCTCCTTCCCTCTCCATCCTGCTGAATTATATTTTGACTGAATTTTTCCATTTAAGATGTCTGTCTGTCTCTGTCAATCTGTCTGTCTGTCCGTCCGTCCACCCACCCACCCACCCACCCACCTACCTACCTGCCTACCTGCCTACCTACATCTACCATCGAGCTATCTATCTATCTATCTATCTATCTATCTATCTATCTATCTATCTATCTATCTATCTATCTATCTATCTATCTATCTATCTATCTATCTATCTATCTATCTACCTACCTACCTACCTACCTACCTACCTACCTACCTACCTACCTACATCTACCATCTAGCTATCTAGTTATCTATCTATCTATCTATCTATCTATCTATCTATCTATCTATCTATCTATCTATCTATCTATCTATCTATCTATCTATCTATCTATCTATCTCTACCTACGTCTACCATCTAGTTATCTTTTTTAAAAAAATTTTTTATTTTTTTAATTAAATACACAAAACTATACAACAATACAACAGTGACATACACAACAACAAATAAACATTTTGGGCTTTTCTGTTTAGCCCCTAACTCCAGTAAACTATCCTCGGAACTTTGCATAATTTAAGTTACATTTTTTTACCATAATAAACAACTATATCCGTATTATCTATATAGCCTTTTAAATCTATAGTTTTTACTTATATTAATATAAGTAATATTATTACTTATAATATTACATATATATATATGTATATATGAATTTTTACACACTAATATCTTATATTATTCAGAGTTGACAGATATACATTTTATGCATTCCTTCTTTTTCTTAACCAATCATAAAATTTGTTCCATATTATATAAAAGTCTGATTCTTGTTTATCCTTTAATTCCTTTGTTAATTTGTCCGTCTATCTATCTATCTATCTATCTATCTATCTATCTATCTATCTATCTATCTATCTATCTATCTATCTATCATCTATCTATCTATCTATCTATCTATCTATCTATCTATCTATCTATCTATCTATCTATCTCTACCTACGTCTACCATCTAGCTATCTAGTTAGCTAGCTATCTTTCTCTCTACCCCTCCCTCCCCCTCCAGCTATCATCGGAGTGGGCGGCATAGAAATCCATTAAATTAAATTAAATTAAATTAAATCCGTCCGTCCGTCTGTCTCTGTCAAAATATATCTGGCAGCTTGACTCTCTCTTAGTGACTCCAGGGGGCTTACAAAGATAAAAAAAAACCAATATAAAAACAATAACCCCTCACTCCTGCGCCCCTGGCGACAACAGTCCAATGAGTCGCTTGATGAACTCTGCGTCCCTCTGGGGTCCCCAGGGTCCTTTTCAGAATCAGGTCTTTAGGGCTTACGCAAGAGTGTCAAGGTGAGGGCCAAACTTACCTCTGCAAGGATTGATGTTCTAGAGCAGGGGTGTCAAACTCAAGGCCCGGTGGCTTAAATCTGGCCCGCAGGACCACCCTGGAAACAGCAAAGGACCGGCCCACAGTGCCTCTCCCAGCGAAAACGGAATTCGGGCCCAAGCTCCGTTTTCGCAGGAAGAGGGTTGCAGGAAGCCGTCGCAGCCAGCACTCAGGCCACCACAGGCACCTCCGACACGAGTGATGTCGATCTGGCCACACCCACCCTGGCCATGCCCTCCCTGCCCCCCCCCCGAGGTCAAACACAACCCTGATGCGGCCCTCAATGAAATTGAGTTTGACACCCCTGGTCTAGAGGGAGGGAGCCCCCCACAGAGGAGGCCTTTCTTCTTGATCCCATCAGATGGACCTCCTTAGGAGACGGGACCCGTCTGGTGGGTCGGGGAGATGTGACCAGGAAAAGATGGTCCTTCAAATAACATTGAACCTGTGAAGGGTTGCTTTCACGTCAATGCAGACCATGAGGGGTGGGTGGGAAATTGACATTTTTAAACTGAGCTCTCCTCTGTTTTCCAGGATGTCAGCTGCAATGAAATCCAGACAATCCCTCCGCAGATCGGCCATCTAAATTCCTTGCGGGATCTCAACATCAGGAGGAATTACCTGGTACATTTACCTGAAGGTAAAAACATGCGCATGCACACACAGAGACACAAGGAGGTTTTAATGTCACTGCTCTTTTGCGGAACATTAGTTAAAATGTGCTCGTTTTTAGATGCTAACCTGGTTTTAGGACCAGGTTACCTCCGGGACTGCATCCTACCTCACACTTCCCTTCTACCGGTCAGGTCCCACAGAGTGGGTCTCCTCCAGGTCCCGTCAACCAAACAGTGCCGACTGGCAGGGCCTAGGGGGAGGGCCTTCTCTGTGGGGGCCCCTGTTCTCTGGAACCAACTACCCCCAGAGATACGAATTGTCCCCACCTTGCTGGCCTTCCAAAAAGCCATCAAGACATGGCTCTTCCTGCAGGCGGGGCTTTGAGACAACTTCATCTTGGTCTTCCCCATGTATGTAAGATTTTGTGTGCCTTTTTTAAAATGTATTTTAAATTGTTTTAAATTATATTGTTTAGTGGCTCTTCAAATGTTGTACACTGCCCTGAGTCCCCAGGGAGTAGGGCGGCATATAAGAATTCTAAATGAAATAAATAAATAGGTTATGCATGTCTTATTGCTTCCATAATTAGTTGACCTATAACATTTTTATTGTGTTGTGTGTGTGTGTGTGTGTACACCTGCAGAGCTTGCCGAGCTGCCTTTGATTCGGTTAGATTTCTCCTGCAATAAAATCACAACAATCCCAGTGTGTTACCGGAACCTCAGGCACTTACAGACAATCACCTTAGATAACAACCCCTTGCAATCTCCCCCTGCCCAGGTAATGTATTCCCCAAGTCTTAAAATTTAAATTGTGACTAAAACTGCAGTTTCTGTGAACCCAATCGCATAATTTCATTGGAGAAAACTTGGCTTTTAGCTTAATGCGCGCCTGCTAGTGTTTTTGCTCTGTTGCATAGCTGTTAAGACTGTGGCATTAGATATGTGCTTTGTGGGCAAGGTAGAATTCACCTTGGACAAGAGACAATCCAGGGAAATGCATCCTACGATTTAAATCTCAGAACCTGGAGGCTAAAAAAAAAATCACTGTACAGTCTATTATTTTGCTGTTGCTATGAGTTGTGGTAATTGATGCTGTCTGTGCAAGTGTATAATGGCCCTATTCAGAAATAATGCTTCAGTGGCCTGCTTATGAGGCATGGGGCCATCCCCCAGAATTGCATACAGTATGTGTCAGTATACATTTACAAATCCCCAACCTCCTCTTAAAGGCTTAGTACCCTCCACCTAATCCGAAGCCCTCAGCTATCACGAAACGAAAGCCCAAAGAGTCTGCTTGAGGCTTTGGCATTTGAAGTCCAAAAAGGAAACTGCAATTGGTAGCTGATTAAAACAGATTATTAAATCACATTTGAGACTAATGGTATACAGGGCAATCGGGTAAAAAATCGAGGAATGTTAGCACAAAGGCTATTCGAAGCTGGAGCCATCAGAGAAACACTGGAGAATTTAGTACTTAGAAGAGATTATTTGTAGCTCAACGTTGAACTGACTCGTCTAAGCTTTGTTGTTTTCTTAGAGACATTTCATTACCTGACTAGATAACATCATCAGTGCTAGAAGGGAGTGGGATTTGCTCTTTGTTTATATACTAGTGGCTTGCCCTGTCAGTGTTATACAAGTTGGAGGGAGGGAGGGAGAGAGGGAGAGGGAGGGAGAGAGAGAGAGAGAAGATTAAAATACTGAGCATTAAAACTTCAAAATTGACATTTATGTCCTTTTATATAGAAAATGTTCTTCCATTAAAGACGTATTTGACTTTAACCACCTGCCATCATATATTGAACTGGATCAATTTATTTCTTTAAGAGCCATACTAGAATATGGTGCTGTAATCTTCAGAAAGAATTCAAATTTATTGTCAAAACCAGGGTGTACTTTTTCAGTGGTGGTTGTATATCGCTCTGAATCTCTGGGTCTGATCTTTTTTAATCACTCTGGAGAAAGGACAGGACATTTACTTGGCCAAACTTCTTAAAAATAGCCTTGTGTTTCATATAGACTGCATTGCTTTCAAAATGTATTTATTTACATACGAAATACATGTATGAAATTTATTTGCCGCCCATCTTGTATCCAATAACTCTGGACGGCTTACAGCCTACAAACATTGAAACATTAAAGGACATTTAAATCAACAACCGTAGAATATAGTGGATAAAACCGTTAACAAATAAAAAATGCTTTGTCTCCCCCCCCCACTTTCTAGATATGTATAAAAGGAAAAATCCACATATTTAAGTATCTGAACATGGAAGCGTGTAAAGTTGTGCCAGACCTTCCCGATTATGATAGGCGACCGATAGGCTTCGGATCTTGGTAAGCAGCCAGACATTTCAAATTCATGTTGAACTTTTCGCCTGAATTAAGAAGGGTGGACTTCAACTCCCAGAATTCTCTGCGCTGACTGAGGAACTCTGGGAGTTGAAGTCCACCCGGCCTAAAAATTGAGGTTGAGAAACACTGCTCAGGGTTCTTAACCATCTCCTGATGGTTGGCTCAAAGTCACCCTGCGGGCTTTCATGCCTAAGGCGGGACTAGAACTACCAGTCTCCTGGTTGCCTCATCACAACCTCCTTCAACGCTGTCGGAACAGCGCCCTCCTGAGGTGAAGTGTTGAAGCCTCCTGGATCTAGCTTCTCACACCTGTACCTGCTGCCCCAGAGGCCCGAGGCCCCGTAGAATGGAGCTAATGCAAACGTGGAAAATAAAACAGAGAGAAACCTGCCTTGTTCACCAGGGTGGATTAAAAATCGATGATTTTTTAAAAATATATATTAAAAATGGATTTTTTTATTTAAATCGGATTTGTCTTGATTGTTATCAAATTTATTTTAATAAAATGTTTTTGGAGTAAAAATCTAAAGATAGTTTTCTATTTAAGGTACATTAATAATTTAGTTTATTCAGCATGAAACGGAGTTCAGTTGTGTAGCCTGAGGCTGCATATTCTGCAATATTGGGACTGTCGGTGAGTCAACAGCGGGTCAGATGAGGAGCGGCTGCAGGACGGAGATGAGAGTTGCTCTTTAGAAACAATGACTTAAATCGATTTGATTCAAATCAAGCCTTTTTACTAGGGATTTAAATCGTGACTTAAATTGACTTGATTTTTTTAAAAATAATTTTTATTGAATTTTCCTTTAAAAACATAACAATTAAATACACACAACAAAAATAAACACAACAGAAAAAAACAAATACAAAAACTGTAGAAAACACTACAGTAAGCAAATATCATATGCAATCAACTACAAACATAACGCCGACTAATACAAACCATAAAAGTGAAATCATGCTTCTTTGACAGCCTATTAGCTATTAATACTAATCTTTATGCACTCGATTATATATTATATCTATATTTATACATTATAGATCTTATCTTCTTATAAACTATGTCTTAAATTGACTTGATTTAAATCAAATCCACCCTGTCTTTCACACACCTGGTGTCAGCTACTTGGAAATGCACCAAAGGTCCACACTGTGAAATGCACTTTGGGTCATACATCCCTTCCTGAGATGTCCGTTGCTTCCGGTTGCGGCATTTTCAGAGACCGGATGCCGTAGAAATGAACAACTTTGCAAGTATTACTTCTGCCACCAGTGAGATGCCTTTCAAAGCAAGTGACAACCAGCCAGGGACGGTTAGCAAGGCCTGGGTGAAGCCAAGTTGTCTACTTGTTGTTGTTACAGACCAACTGCGGATTTCCCTAGGGCCTCAGGGCCTGGGGGACAGAGGATGCTTTGTTAAATGTCCGCTGGCAGGGGGTCCGGGATGTCCTTTGTTACAACGGGGTGCTGACGGAAGCACTTTTTAAAATAAGGCATCTCTAAAGTCACTGTGTTGAGCTCTCTGGTCACTGTGCATAGGGAGAGGTCTGTTTGTACTCATTCAGCCCTTAATAGCTTCATGTCACGGCTCTGTCTATAGCAGCGGTTCCCAACCTTCATAATGCCGCGACCCACGCCCCCACCGTGCCCCACCCCACTGCCGCCATTTGGGTTCTTTTACCCTCTGCGCATGTGCAAAGCGTTCTGCGCATGCGCAGAGGGTAAAAGAACCCAAATGGCGGCGTCCGGGTGAAGTCTCCAGATCCGGGCGAGGTCTCCGCTTGCTTCGCGTGTTGCCTCTGGGAGCTTTTTGAGCCCCATCGCAAAAGGCGTGCGCGACTTCGGCGGGGCCGGGACAGGCGGCTGCACGGAGAGAGCCATTCCCTTCGCAGAGTCTCTCCCGTCTACCTGTAGCGTTCGGGGTGAAGGGGGTGGCTCTCTCCGGGCAGCCGCCTATCCCGGCTCCACCAAAGTCGCGCACGCCTTTCGCGACGGGGCTCGAAAAGCTCCCAGAGGTAACACACGCGAAGCGAGTGGAGACCTCGCCCGGATTTGGAGACTTCGCCCGGACGCTGCCATTTGGGTTCTTTTACCCTCTGCGCATGTGCAGAACGCTTTGTGCATGCGCAGAGGGTAAAAGAACCCAAATGGCGGTGGCGGGGTGGGATCGTGGGTTGTGGGGCGCAATATGGCCAGGCTTGTGGCAATGGGGGGGCAGCTGAGGATGCCGGGGCGACCCCTGGGAAATGGTCATTTGACCCCCAAAGGGGTCGCGACCCCCAGGTTGGGAACCGCTGGTCTATAGTGATGGAGTCAGTTTTGTGGATAAAAGCTACCCCCTTGGCATGTCTGGAGCTCACTGGAGATGGATCTCCAGTACTCTGTAAATTTAAGTGGTCCTCGACTTGCAACCATTCATTTAGTAACCATTTGAAGCTACAACAACACTGAAAAAATGACGTAAGGCCGTTTTTCACACAACCGTTGCATGCATCCCCGTGGTCACATGACTAAAATTCAGACGCTTGGCAACGGACTCATATTTATGATGGTTGTGGCGTCCCGGGGTCACGTGATCCCCTTTTGTGACCGTCTCACAAAGTCAATGGGGAAGCCAGATTCCTTTAACAGCCTTGTCACTAACTTAATGACTGCAGCGAATCACTTAACGGTGGCAAGAAAGGTAGTAAAATTGGGCACAACTCACTTAATAACTGTCTCGCTTAGCAACCGAAATTGTGGCCGTAAGTCGAGGACTACCTGTATAGTGAAATGATGGCAGTGCCTGCAAGATAACTTTGAATTGTAAGCTGCCCAGAGTCATTGATTGTGATGGGCAGCTGAATAATAAAATAAACTAGTAAAATACAATACAAAAAAAATAAAATAAAATAGTAAAATACAACCCAACACAACCCAACATATAAAATAATAAAATAAAATAAAAAATATCAGTTGGCTGATACCTTACGCAGTTGACCAGTGCTTCTATATGTAGTAGCCCAAGCTAATAGAAGTGCAATAATGGTGTAAGGAAAAAAGAAAAAAAATGCTTCTGTTGTAAGAACAAGGCCCCTCTTGTAGGATCACCTTCAGTGTAGAAAGCAGCCTGAAAAGATCAAATGTGTCCTTTTGTATTCCTGCCTAATATCAGATGTTTCCCTAAGAATTTCTCCTTTCTTTCTCTGATAGCCATGAAGACCTGTATTCGAGTCGACCGTATGGAGCACTGGATTCCGGGTTCAACAGCGTAGACAGCGGAGATAAGAGGTGGTCAGGAAATGAAGTAAGTGTGCTTGGTTTGCTTTTGGCTGGCAGATAATTGTAACTTAGGAAAGGGAGGCGGAACAAGGCAGAATTGGCATTTCGGAGAGCTGTAATCTTGAAGCATCTTATTTTGCTCTTGCGTCTCACTTTTCTTTCTGAAATTGCAAAAAAAAAATTGGAGGCTGGGAAGCCACTAATCAAAAGCATCCTTTTATGTCACTTATCGTAAGTCAAGGAGGCAGGAAGCTATCAAATATTTGATTCCGATAAAAGTCTAGTCAAGCAAAGACAGTTGCAAAGAAAAAGAGAGAGAGAAGGGTCATTCGAAATTTGGCTCAGTTCATTGAAGGCATTCCCTTCCAGAGGAGGTTCCCCCCCCCCCTGCTAATAGTCCTGAAATCGAACAAATTGAAATTGTTCCTCTAATGGTGAGAACCTGGATGCAGTAGGTTGAAATATTTTTTTGATAGGAAGTAAAGTACAGTATATTAACCACGTTGAATTGCTATACAGCTACCATATTTTTCGGAGTATAAGACGCACCGGAGTATAAGACGCACCTTAGTTTTTGGGGAGGAAAATAGGGGAAAACAATCTGCCTACCAGGTATTCATCTGGCTAGCATCCTTAGTCTGGTCAGCTTCAGCACATTATTTTATCCCCTGGTTAGGACTTTAAAAAACCTTCTTCGGAGAGAGTAACAATGAAAGAGCCTGCAAGGTAAGAGCTGGGAAGATCTGTTAGCACCTGGTTAGGGCTGGAAAAAAAAGCTACATTCAGAGTATAAGACGCACCCAAATTTTCAGCCACTTTTAGGGAGGAAAAAGGTGCGTCTTATACTCCAAAAAATACGGTATACCAAAATGAGGAATGTCCTTTGAAGTGGATCCTAAATTCTCCCAAGTCTGGAGGTAGATTTCTGCCACTTTTCTGACATTCAGTTTTAGGGGTCCTTCAGAAATTCACTGAACTGAGCCAAGAGATAAAACCTAGAACTGAATTTTGCTGCTGAGTAAATCTTTATTTACTAGTAATAAATCTTGTATGCACTGTTCGGGTGTACGTATTTTTAAAACTCTCCCTTGACTAAAGTTCAGCTTTTTTCCAGGACAGAATCTTATAAAGGTTCTGTCTCAAAGGTTTAATCAATACAAAAGGGGTTTTGTTTTTATTTTTAATGCAGCCGACAGATGAGTTTTCCGACCTTCCCCTGCGAGTGGCAGAGATCACAAAAGAACAGAGGTTGAGAAGAGAGAGCCATTATCAAGAACACCGAAGGAACTCCTTGGTCACAAATGGTGGAGGTAATAGCTCTCATTTGGTGGCTTGCTTCCAAATGCAGATTTTTAGGTGATTTGTGTTTGAGCATTGCATGTTAAACTGAACCAGACCCCTGCTCCTATTTTTCAAAAGTTGAGAAGTTTTGAGAATTATGGATAAATAGTGCACTAGTGCTTAGCGCTTGGCTGTTTTCTTGCAGATGTTTCATTACCCAACTAGGTAACATCACCAGTGCCAGAAAACCACACTCCCTTCTAGCACTGATGATGTTACCTAACTTGGTAACGAAACATCTGCAGGAAAATGACGAAGCTCAGAGAGCACCACGGGCCCTTCAACTCTGAGCTAGAAATATTCTTATATATTTGAAGTCTTTTACCATCTCGGGGTGCCTTGAAAATTAAATAGAAGCACATAAAACTTTGGTTGTTTTCTTCAGCTGCTCCCATTTATGGGAAATAATCTCTTAAAACAACTGATCTGCTAAGACTGGTAGTCCTCACTTAGCGATCCCTCGTAAAACAACCATTTGCAGTGACAACGGCAATGAAAAAAAACCCCAAACTTTGTGACTCACCCTTGTCAGTTTGTAAACCAAAAGAAAGTCAGATCATATGCATAGTTGTGGTCGCAAAGCGACCGCTTCGCTTGACGACCGAGTCGCATTCCCTGTTATGGTTGCTAAACGAGGACTACCTTTACCTTGAAAATAATTGGACGATTTTAAAAGTCTGTGGAGATTCTCAGTCATCCAGGCGATGGTTGTCCCAAAGGTGCTTTTCCAAGAGGCAACTGGACTTTCTGGGTTTTTTCTTTTGAAGATGTTTCGCTTCTCATCCAAGAAGCTTCTTCAGCTCTGATTGGATGGTGGGGAATGGAAGGATTGATGCTCCTTGCAGCCAGCAAGTCATTTGCATCCTTTTAGAGCAGTGTTTCTCAACCTTGGCAGTTTGAAGATGTGTGGACTTCAACTCCCAGAATTCCACAGCCAGCAACGCTGGCTGGGGAATTCTGGGAGTTGAAGTCCACACATCTTCAAACTGCCAAGGTTGAGAAACACTGTTTTAGAGAGTCCTGGAGGTTTGTCTGTGTCCTCAGGGTCACCTGAGTGGTGCAAATGGGTGGGGAGCCTTCTTGGAACTTCTGTAAGGACTGTGTTGTTGACTGGAGATAGATAATGTCGTATTCCCCCCCCCCCCTGTTGAAAGCGGGCTGTTCAATTTCCATTCCCCACCATCCAGTCAGAATTGGATGCAGGATCCAGCTCCTTGGATGAGAAGCGAAACGGCTTCAAAGAAAACCAGAAAGTCCAGTTGCCTCTTGAAAAACAAGCACCTTTGGGACATGGTTTTAAAAGCTTTATAATTTGCTTTCGGTTCCTTGATGCAGTGGTTTGGCTCTGGGGTTAATTGTAGGCCCAGTCAACCGAAGGATGAAATAGAGCTATGTTTTATTAGATACCCGGGGCAAATGGCTGGCTTTAATCTGATTGCATCTTCACCTTTCAACTTTTGTGCTTCCAACACTCTGTCCTAAAAAGAACAGCCCTGAACTTGCCAAAATATCAGCTAAATCTTAGTTTGGCTCCTGAGAGCTCAAGACATTAATAATAGGTTTTTCCACGAGTCCTTGGTTAGTGCAGGGAATAATTTGTTGACTGTAACAATTTTGTTAAACGTTTTACAAAACGTACAAATAAAAACTAACAGAAAGTAACAGAAAGAAAGAAAAAGAGAAATAGAGGTTCCACTGGTTAATTGTTCTCACTGTCAGGAAATCCTCCTTATAAAAAGCTGGGAAAAAGTGATTGTTTAAAGCCCTTGATGATTTAAAAAAAAAACCTCTAGATCAACCGCATTCTGTAAAACATAATTTTAGGATCGCCACCCAAGTGATAAACCTGTTACTCCCAAATAAATGAATTCTTCTGTGCCAAAGCAAAGATTACACACATACACAACCCCTGGAACTCTGTTGTTATGAATTGCTATAAAACCTTCATTTCTGGTTTCATGGGTAGCTATTAAATCTTCCAACTTGGTAGTTGGAAGGTTTAATCTCCACACACACACCCACTTTATCTTCCAGTGAACCAAATTTATCTTTCAGGGTGGAAAGTTTCACTTTTTGGCAGCATTCCTGTTTAGAGAGAATCTAGATAAGGATGTCGCAGCGGTGGTGATAAAAGCCAGTGTGCAGCTAAAGATTTCTTAATCTGATGTTGAATAAATGTCAAAGCCTGGGGGGCTGTTCTGTGAGAAAAACACCCCCCCTCTTTTTTTTTGGAGACTTGGCTCTTCTGAATGTGCCTGATGTTATAACTCTTTCCCTTCTGTGTGTCCAGTGGAGCAAGATCTGGATCAAATCGACTTTATTGACAGCTGCGCCACTGAGGAAGAGGAGGAAGAAGTGAGGCAGGCCAAATGTCCGGAGTCAGACAGCCTCAGCACGCAATTCATGGCCTATATCGAACAACGCCGAATCTCTCACGAGGTGACGCTTCCTTTTTTAACTGGGGATGTGGGTCAGCGGGTGGGTTCTTGCATGCTGTCCCTTTGCCGCCAACTCAGTTGATCTTTCCCACCTGATGGTTCTAACGAGCAGCATGTCCAACGTTTGATTCGATTTTTAAAACCCGAGGTGAATTTTAATGAGGAAAAAAGTAACGAGGCTAATCTTTTACAAAGTGGTCCCCCAACCGAAAGGAACTCCATTGAGCAAACAAAATTTCTGCTGCTCAACGAGACAGTCATGAAGGGAGTTTTGTCCCATGTTATTCCCTTTCTTGCCACGGCTGTTAAGTGAATCACTGCAGTTGTTAAGTTATGGCTTGGTTGTTAAGTGAACCTGCCTTCCCCCCTCCTTGACTTTGCTTGTCAGAAGGTCACAGAAGGGGGTCACGTGACCCCCAGGATATTGCAATCGTAATAAATATGAGTGAGTGGCTAAGCGTCTGAATTTTGATCACGTGACCATGGAGATGCCGCAGCGGTCCTAAGTGTGAAAAACGGTCATAAGTCGCTTTTTTTCAATGCCGTTGTAACTTCACATGGCCACAAAATGAATGATTGTAAGTCAAGGACACATGATACAGCCTTTGGTTTTCAGAGAACGGATTGTACGTCATTGTGGTTTCATCTTTGCATTATCCAATCTGCGACCCAGATTGTCGGGGGCAATATGCTGAACTCTGTAAACCGCTTAGAGAGGGCTGTAAAGCACTATGAAGCGGTATATAAGTCTAAGTGCTATTGATATTGATATTGCTATCTTGAGCTTTTGCAGATAACGGCATATTACATTCAGCGCTTAGCTTGGATAATATTTACTATTTCAGATTTTTATTTGAAAGCAAATGATATTGAGCAGCCTCAATCGGGGTTAAAACCCAGCAAAGAAAACAGATGCATTGTTCGAAGAATACAGTCATCTCCATTATCTGCTCCTCGTTATGAGATGGCTCTCAGAATGCCTGTAGGCAAAACTGAACACATTGTGTGGGTGTGCTAACTGAACAATTCTATGATATTAATAATGTTTGGCATATCAAATTATTGGTTGCCTTAATAAGGCAGCCACGAAGAGAATAAGTAGGGTGAGGCCTTTTTGTATTTTAATTTTTTGATTGTTTCACATTTTGAAACACTCCCCATTTCTCTCCTCTCCTCTACAGCTAGTCCTCAACTTACGACCCCAATTGAGCCCAAAATTCATGTTGTTAATTGAGACATTTGTTAAGTGAGTTTTGCCCCATTTTATGACCTTTCTTAACACATTTGTTAAGTGAATCACTGCAGTTGTTAAATTAGTTAACATGGTTGTTAAGTGAATCTGGCTTCCCCATTGACTTCGTTTGTGACAAGGTTGCAAAAGGGAATCACGTGACCCCGGGATGTTGTGACCGTCATAAATACGAGTCAGATGCCAAGCGCTTGAATTTTATTTACGTGACCATGGGGATGTCGTAAGTCTGAAAAATGGTCCTAAGTCCCTTTTTTCAATGCCGTTGTAACTTCAAGCGGTCACTAAATGAACTGTTGTAAGTCAAGGACTACCTGTATTTGTAAATTGGTCAAATAAAATGTTAAAAGGAAAAACTGGAAATAAAATTGGAAAAAGAGGCAAGGATAGTTAAAATCCCAGATTAAAAGTCAATTAAAAGGCAGGAGGAATTTCTTGCCTCTGGGGGGAGAAGATTCCCAAGGTTTCCCTAGATGAGACAGCTTCCACATTGCACACCCTCAAATAGAAAATTTTCT
The DNA here is from genome assembly GCA_023053685.1 of Diadophis punctatus similis. Taxonomy (NCBI): domain Eukaryota; kingdom Metazoa; phylum Chordata; class Lepidosauria; order Squamata; family Dipsadidae; genus Diadophis; species Diadophis punctatus. Next base: position 80,282,453 of record JALIGW010000005.1, on the reverse strand, counting down.
GTTTCCTTAGACGGAAATTTGTTGTCACCGTAAAAGAAAATGAAAGTGTGCATCCTTTTAAAATAGGTTGGGAGTAGCTCTGTTAAGGTTCAGGCAGGCCTTGAGTTACGACTACAATGGAACACGCCCATTATGGTTATAACTTGTGATGGCCGTAAGGTGGTTCAATTGTTTAATTATGTACAAATAATTCAAGGCGGCGAACATATCCAAAAGATCTCCTATTTCCCCATAACAACAACCTTGTGCAGCGGCTTGGACTGAGAAAGAGGGACTGGCCCAAAGTCATCAGCTGGATTTTGTGCTTAAGGCAGGACTAGAACTCACTGTCTCCTGGTGATTGGTACAAATTCACCAGGACGGCCTTCAAGCCTAAGGCGGGACTAGAACTCACTATCTCCTGGTGATTGGTACAAAGTCACCAGGACGGCCTTTAAGCCTAAGGCGGGACTAGAACTCACCGTCTCCTGGTGATTGGTACAAAGACACCAGGATGGCTTTTAAGCCTAAGGCGGGACTAGAACTCACCGTCTCCTGGTGATTGGTACAAAGTCACCAGGACGGCCTTTAAGCCTAAGGCGGGACTAGAACTCACCGTCTCCTGGTGATTGGTACAAAGACACCAGGATGGCTTTTAAGCCTAAGGCGGGACTAGAACTCACCGTCTCCTGGTGATTGGTACAAAGTCACCAGGACGGCCTTTAAGCCTAAGGCGGGACTAGAACTCACCGTCTCCTGGTGATTGGTACAAAGACACCAGGATGGCTTTTAAGCCTAAGGCGGGACTAGAACTCACCGTCTCCTGGTGATTGGTACAAAGACACCAGGATGGCTTTTAAGCCTAAGGCGGGACTAGAACTCACCATCTCCTGGTGATTGGTACAAAGACACCAGGATGGCTTTTAAGCCTAAGGCGGGACTAGAACTCACCGTCTCCTGGTGATTGGTACAGAGTCACCAGGACGGCCTTTAAGCCTAAGGCGGGACTAGAACTCACCGTCTCCTGGTGATTGGTACAAAGACACCAGGATGGCTTTTAAGCCTAAGGCGGGACTAGAACTCACCGTCTCCTGGTGATTGGTACAAAGACACCAGGATGGCTTTTAAGCCTAAGGCGGGACTAGAACTCACCGTCTCCTGGTGATTGGTACAAAGACACCAGGATGGCTTTTAAGCCTAAGGCGGGACTAGAACTCACCGTCTCCTGGTGATTGGTACAAAGTCACCAGGACGGCCTTTAAGCCTAAGGCGGGACTAGAACTCACCGTCTCCTGGTGATTGGTACAAAGACACCAGGATGGCTTTTAAGCCTAAGGCAGGACTAGAACTCACCGTCTCCTGGTGATTGGTACAAAGACACCAGGATGGCTTTTAAGCCTAAGGCGGGACTAGAACTCACCGTCTCCTGGTGATTGGTACAAAGACACCAGGATGGCTTTTAAGCCTAAGGCGGAACTAGAACTCACCGTCTCCTGGTGATTGGTACAAAGACACCAGGATGGCTTTTAAGCCTAAGGCGGGACTAGAACTCACCGTCTCCTGGTGATTGGTACAAAGACACCAGGATGGCTTTTAAGCCTAAGGCGGGACTAGAACTCACCGTCTCCTGGTGATTGGTACAAAGTCACCAGGATGGCTTTTAAGCCTAAGGCGGGACTAGAACTCACCATCTCCTGGTGATTGCCCAGTGTCACCCAGTTGGTTTTCATGCCTAAGGCAGGATGGGAATTTACTGTTTCCTGGTGATTGGCCTAAAGTCACCCAGATGACTAATAAGATAAGGCAGGACTAGAATTCACCATCTCCTAGTTTCTAGCCTAGTGCCTTAACTGCTAAACCAAACAAGCATTTCATCCTGCGACGGGCCAATTTTAAGTCCTCCTTGAAGGGTCCATCATAACTTTGTACGATCACTGAGTGTCGCCAGTTGACGACTACCTGTAGTAAAACTTTTGAAGAGGTTTCAGTCGTGGGTCACAAGCTTCCCCCACCCCATAGTGCCCCAGAACTTCCGAAGCCCCAAGGGAAAGCCGAAATAAAAGCGATCCTTCTACCGGTAAACGCTGGGCTTTTCTTCCCGAGAAACAGAGGCATTCAATCAGCTACGGAGTTTATTCTTAGAATGTAAATTGGAACAAAAGGCGGTTTTATTGGTTGGCATTGGCCTGAGGGTATTGGCCTGGGAAGGCGACAGTGGTTGCAGTGTTTCCTGTCCCGATTCTCCAGCTAGTTTTCACGGAAAAATGCTAGAACGCAAAAAAGATGGCCCTGTCTTGTGTGCTAATATAATTAAATGCAGACACAAATTAGACCTCCTATTAATGGCATTGCAATGAAACTTTAAACGCTAGCTAGGTTTGACGAAGGAAGTGGACTGAGTTTTGGTCTTACTGAGAAAGCTCAGCCATGCTGGAAAGGCTTAACCATGATACATGGTGGTTTCCATCTCATTTCGGAGGGAGAGCTGCAGCTTCTCCAGGGTCTGCCAAGTCTGGCCTCCCAACGGAGAGAGAGCCTGCAGAGCATGGGTCCTTGGTAGTACAGCAGTAGTGGGTTCTAAAACCCCTTGCTACCGGTTCGTGCTCACGCTCACGTCCCGGGCGGGTGGGCGGAGCATCCCGCTGCCGATGGTACCATGGGGGGGGGTTGTGCATGCATGTGCGGGAAGAGGGCATTGCATTATGGGTGTGGGTGTTCGTGCTATCGCGCGCGCGCACCCTTTTAGCACCTGAGCAAAAAAAGGTTCGCCATCACTGGCCTAGAAGATCTCTAAGGTCCTTTCTAACTCTGTGATTCTTACTACCTGTACTGACTTTGGACCAATCACCAGGAGACTGTGAGTTCCAGCCCCACCTTAGGCCTGAAGCTGGTTGGTCGACTTTGGGCCAATCACCAGGAGACTGTGAGTTCCAGCCCCACCTTAGGCCTGAAGCTGGTTGGTCGACTTTGGGCCAATCACCAGGAGACTGTGAGTTCTAGCCCCACCTTAGGCCTGAAAGCTGGTTGGGTGACTTTGGGCCCGTCCATCTCATCCCAACCTACCTCACAGGGTTGTTGTGATGGTGAAAATAGGACGAGTATACGGTTATTTTACCGCTTTGAATTATTAGCTACTGCCCAGCTGTGTCAAACACTGAAGCAAACATGAATGCTCTACTTCGCCCTTTCACAGATCTAGTTTAGCTGGCAAAGCTGCTGAAAATGTTCAGTGTTTGGTGTTCATGCATGCAATTGGGTCAGCATAATCTTTTGGCGCTAGCTATATATATAAGATTATATATAACCCAAAAGATTATGCTGACCCAATTGCAGCCATCTAGACCAGAAAATTTAGATTTATATATATATATATATATATATATATATATATATATATATATATATATATATATATATATATATATATATATATATATATATATATATATATATATATATATATATATATATATATATATATATATATTTCACAGAGAAGGGAGGGACATATACAGGTACCGTATTTTTCGGAGTATAAGACACACCGGAGTATACGACGCACCTAGATTTTAGAGGAGGAAAACAAGGAAAAAAGTATTCTGAACCAAATGGTGCAGTAATATATTATTTAATAAAATACCAGTGTAGCAGAATACTTTTTACAATCATGTATACTTTTTACAACCATGTATACTTTTTACAAACTTCAAACTTGACAGCTTTAAGACTAGTGGACTTCAACTCCCAGAATTCCTCCTCCAGTCATGCTAGCTCAGGAATGGGAGTTGAAGTCCACAAGTCTTAAACTTGCCAAGTTTGAAGACCCTTGCAACGCTAACCCCTAACCCAGGGGTCTTCAAACTTGACAGCTTTAAGACCAGTGGACTTCAACTCCCAGAATTCCTCCTCTAGTCATGCTAGATGGGGTAATTAGAAGGCAAAAACGCCCCAATTTTTACAAAAAAGGCCCGTTTTTCGCTTGTTTTTTTGCAAAAACAGGGCATGCAAAGGATCTGGGAAGCCTGCAGAGCACTCCTAGGGGGTGGGGGAAGGCAAACCCCCCCATTTTTGCAAAAAAACCAGCTCATTTTTTGCAAAAATTGGATGCGGGGGCGAGGCTTCGGGAGGCTAAAAATTGCTGTATTCGGTGTATAAGACGCACCGACATTTCCACCCTCTTTTTGGGGGCAAAAAGGTGCGTCTTATACTCCGAAAAATACGGTAGTTGCTGCTTTACAACAGTTCAGTTAATGACTGAATAAAGTGATTCATGACCGTTTTCCACACTTATGACCCTTGCAAGCATCTCCCATGGTCCCATGACCCAAATTCAGATACTTGGCAACTGGTTCATATTTATGACGGTCGCAGTGTCCCGGGTCACGTTTTGCGACCTTCTGACAAGGAAAGTCCATGGGGAAGCCGTTTCACTTAACAACCGGGTGACTCATTTAACAACTGCAGTGATTCATTTAACATGGCAAGGTAAGTCGTAACATCGAGCACACTCACTTACCAAATGTTTCACTTAGCAGCAGAAATTTTGGGCTCAGTTGTGGTCACAACTTGAGGACTTCCTGTAGATGGTTTTGTTCTCCAAGCACAGAAGCATAAGCTTCCTTTTAAAATTTCCATTATTTATTAGGAGCCGAGGTGGCGCAGTGGTTAAAAGCAGCACTGCGACCTTCAGCTGATTGCTAGTTCAGCAGTTCAGCTGTTCAAATCTCACCGGCTCAAGGTTGACTCAGCCTTCCATCCTTCTGAGGTGGGTAAAATGAGAACCCAGATTGTTGGGGTCAATATGCTGAACTCTGTAAACCGCTTAGAGAGGGCTGTAAAGCACTGTGAAGCGGTATATAAGTCTAAGTGCTATTGCTATTACAAGGTGAATTTACCATTTCTCGAAGGGGATGTAGTGATAGTGTGCAATTTAATCCTCACCCTTTTTTTAGTTAGATACTTTGAATAACTTTATTGTCAGTTTGAATGTACCCTAATCGGCATACATTAACATGAAATTTCATTGCATATATACACTGCATAAACATGACAGAATAAATAAATACAAAATTATGCACATACCCACATATAGTATATGACACAGAGAAACAACACGTTCAAAGTGACAATAAAGTTATTCTAAGTATCTAAGTTGCCCTTTAAATCAGGGGTCTCCAACCTTGGCCACTTTTAAGACTTGTGGACATCAACTCCCAGAGTTCCTCAGCCAGCTTTGCTGGGATGAGGAATTCTGGGAGTTGAAGTCCACAAGTCTTAAAAGTGGCCAAGGTTGGAGACCCCTGCAATTAATGAAGAACCCTTGCCCTCTAAATTAATGGGTTTGGTTTTGGCTTCTTAACTGACCAGGCATACGGAGGGCAGAATCTCTCCCCTGCTGTGAATGACTGGATGCTAGGAGATGAAAGGGCTCTTAATAAGCCCAAAATAAAATTAAAGCAATGTTACTGCATTGTATTTGCTCCCCTCCCTGGCTCTCTGATCTGCAGCGAATACGGCAAGAGGCTTGCATCAACATGTCTGTTAGAGGCATACGATACCTTCTGCTCTGTGTCAGCGTGTCCTGTGTCCAAATTTTTCTCTTTTGTCACCCAACAATATGTAGCTGGTCTAAAGAAGTCCCTTGGGGCAAACATTCCTCTCCTCCCTCCCGGGCTCCCTGCAAGTCTTTCACTTTATATCCCATCATGCACTCACAGCCTTCATTATTCATTCAGTGTTAAGCGGTAATTCGATTTGTTGTTCTTTAATTGCTCAGATGATCTTTCGGTTAAGCAGGCTGGCCTACACACACACACACACACACACACACACACACACACACACACACACACACACACACACACACACACACTCTCACTCTCTCTCTCTCTCTCTCTCTCTCTCTCTCTCTCTCTCTCTCTCTCTCTCTCTCTCTCTCTCTTTCTCTTTCTCTTTCTCTTTCTCTTTCTCTTTCGTTCACTCCGGGATAATATCCTCATCTCTGTTGCCCAACTTAATTACAGGTAGTCCTCGACTTACGACCACAATTGAGCCTACAATTTTGGTTGCTAAGTGAGACATTAGTTAACTGAGTTTCGCCCCATTTTACGACTTTTCTTGCCACATTTGTTAAGTGAATCACTGCGGTTGTTAAATTAGTCACACGGTTGTTAAGTGAATCGGGTTTCCTCATTAGCTTTGCTTGTCAGAAAGTGGCAAAAGGGGATCACGTGACCCCAAGACACTGCTACCGTCATAAATGTGAGACAGTTGTCAAGCATCCAAATGAAAATCGCGTGACCATGGGGGTGCTGCAACGGCATTGTTCATAAGTGTGAACAATGGTCGTAAGTCACTTTTTTCAGTGCTGTTGTAACTTCGAACAGTCACTAACTGAACCGTTGTAAGTCGAAGACTAGTTGTACTGCTTGTGCGGAAATAGGCTAAAAGGATCCTTTATATTTCGAGAAAATTTCCATTCTTGAAATTGCAGTGGCTCAGAATCCTCCTGACCCTCTACAAGCAGTCCTCGACGTACGATCACAATTCAACCCAATTTATTTATGTTGTTAAGTGAGTTTTGCCTCATTTTACGACTTTTCTTGTCATAGTTGTTAAGTGAATCACTGCAGTTGTGTAAAGTTAGCAACATGGTTGTTACGTGAATCCGGCTTCTCCATGGACTTTGCTGGTCAGAAAGTCTCAAAAGGGGATCACACGATCCCCGAACACTGTAACCATCATAAATATGAGTCAGTTGCCAAATGTCCTAATTTTGTTACAATGGTCGTCACTGTGAAAAACGATCAAAAGTCCCTTTTTTCCAGTGCCGTCGTAACTTCGAACGGTCACTAAATGAACTGTTGTAAGTCAAGGACTACCTGTCCTTGGAGCTGAGATAGCGCAGTGGTTAAAAGCAGCATTGCGACCTTCAGCTGATTGCTAGTTTAGCAGTTCAGCTGTTCAAATCTCACTAGGCTCAAGGTTGACTCAGCCTTCCATCCTTCCGAGGTGGGTAAAATGAGGACCCAGATTGTTGGGGGCAATATGCTGAACTCTGTAAACCGCTTAGAGAGGGCTGGAAAGCACTATGAAGCGGTATATAAGTAAAGTGCTATTGCTGTATTACCTCTGTAAACCAGTTAATGAATCCAAAGGAACACACACACACACACACACACACACACGTGTCGCTCAAGGAAGCACACCCAGTTCTGGAACACACCACAGGCTATTAAAAATATAAATTTCCTTTTTGGAAAAAAAAATCAAAGGTAGTTAGCAAAATAACACTAGTTCTTCATTAAATAGTGAATGGGATAATTGCAAATGAGTTGGCCAGCCGTGGAATTCAATCTGTAGGTAGTCCTTGACTTGCAACCATCTGTTTAGTGACCATTTGAAGTTACAGTGGCACTGAAAAGCTGACTATTTTCCACACTTACGACCGTTGCAGCACCCCCCCGTGGTCACGTGATCAAAATTCAGACGCTTGGCAACTGACTCATCTTTATGACGGTTGCAGCGTCCCGGGGTCATGTGATTTCCCCCCCCCCCTTTTACGACCTTCTGACAAACCAGATCAGTGGGGAAGCCGGTTTCACTTAACAATCGTGTCACTAAATTAACAACTGCAGTGATTCACTTAACAACTGTGGCAGGAAAGGTCGTAAGACGGGGCAAAACTCAATGTAACAATTGTGTCATCTGGCAAATTTTGGGCTCAATTGTGGTCGTACGTCGAGGACTGCCTGAGGGCAATTCTAGGGCCGGCCATTTGCAAACCCAGCTCTATTGCTGAGAGAAATCCTAGCTCGTAGGAGCAGCTGCAGCAGAAGGGAAAACCTTTTTCCAGTAGGGTATAAACAAATCCATTTGAGGATCATCTTACATAGCTTATTTTAATTCCGCCCGTGAATTGAAGATGCCAAGTGAGATTTGAGCGCCTACCCAGAGCAGGGCTAAACTTTGTCCAGCTAGCAGGCCCACTGCACAAATTTGTATTTTAATGTCTCTCATTGCTTGCCATGATTGAAAAATAATGGACTCCTTTCTCTGAGAGGAAAATGGAAGAATGCTGTTGCCGTTTTATGAAGAACTGTTATGAAATTCTTGATGGCCTCTGAGCTTCGTACTGTTGATGTTACCTAGTTGGGTCATGAAACGTCTGAAAATCACCAAGCTCAGAGAGCACCAAGGACCCCATACTCCTCCTCCTCCTCCTCGGACCTGTCCCAGCTAGCCCCTCGGGAAAGCAAGACTTTTTTTTTAATTCAAAAAGTTTTATTAGTACAAAGTACAAACATTTTTCTCTTCCCCCCCTTCCTCCCAGACCCCCTCCCCGCCCCCCTTACCCTCCCCCCGACTTCCCAGAAAAAGCACAGGGTATAGTATTCAGTAAACATAAGATTAAAGTATACTAACAAATTATTAATTTCAAAATTTCTCTACTTCTTTAACTCCTTGTTACTCAAAACCTTTTAAACATAATCTAAAAATTAAACATATATCATTATTAGACTATTTGTATGGGAAAGCAAGACTCTTGATTCCATTGAGTTGAATCAAAACAACTTTTACTGTGTGGTTCCAATAAAGTCAGGCGAAATCTGAAAAAGCCCGAGCAAAGTACAAAACAATACTTCCTTTTCCCCAAACCTAACCCCCCCAACCAGTCCACTGGCAGCCAATGTGATGCTGCAACGTTGTTTTGAGAACTCCAAGGCAGATAACGGTTCACTCTGAGGACAAGACGGCCTTGAAACCAGGCTGGAACAGTCTGCTGTGTCTCGGAAGACAATCCCCCCCTCCTTAATTCCCAGCAAAAGCAAAAGCACAGGAAAAAATGCCAGCAAGCCGTCCCTCCCTCTCCCCCCCTTCCAACAGAATGCCTCCTCTCCGCAAACCCCACTCCCTTCTAGCACTGATGACGTCCCCTACTAGGGTCATGAAACGTCTGCAAGAAACAACCAAGCTCAGAGAGCACCAATGGTCATAAGTGTGAAAAAACAGAAGTCACTTTTTTCAGTGCTGTTGTGACTTTGAATGGTCACTGTTGTAAATTGAGGACTACCTGTATAGAGATTCACTACTGTTGGAAGCATTTCTAAGTCCAGAATGCCTTAAATCAGGGGTCTCCAACCTTGGCAACTTTAAGACTTGTGGACTTCAATTCCCAGAGTTCCTCAGCCAGCTTTGCTGGCTGAGGAACTCTGGGAGTTGAAGTCCACAAGTCTTAAAGTTGCCAAGGTTGGAGACCCCTGCCTTAAATCATATTCGTAGTTGGCATCTGTACATTTACGTCCTCACATTAAGGCAGTTGGTGAGTGTTGTTCGTGACCAGGGCAAGTGACCCTTTGTAAACTTAACACAGCTCCTCCTCGACTTACAAGCACTCCTTTAGTGACCATTCCAAGTTCCAACGGCATTGAAAAACGTGACTTACAACCAGTGCTCACACTTCCAACTCTCCCTGGGTCATGTGATCACCAGTTGGGATCGTCCCGGCCTTCTTCCAACACGCAGAGTCAACGGGGAGGGCGGGAGAGATGGAGTCACTTAATGATTGTGCAATTCAGTTGACAACTGCAGTGGTTCGTTTCTCAGCTGTGGCAAAAGTTGTAAAATCAGGCATGATTCACTTAACAACTGTCTTCTTTAATGGAAATTTGTGGTCATAAATTGAGGACTACCTGTACATGTCCTCTGTATGTACATATATACTGTACTATATAACAAGAAGCAAACTGAATTCATTCTCTGCTTGCTGATAATTTGTGTTTGCTTCAGATATTTCAAAGACTGAATATAGTCAGTCGAGACTGACGAAAATGGAAGATTTCATGGGAGTCAAAAGTTTTTGAGGGGGGAGCTTTTTAAATGTTCTTAAATGTTGATTGCACTATTCTATTTCCCCCCTCCCTCATTTTATGAAGGGTTCACCCGTAAAACCTACAAACAACCGAGAGTTTCCTAGGTCGGAAGATGCAAGAAAATACCTCCATCAAAATAGGTGAGCATTTTTATTTCATAATACTTTAAGAACCTGTGAGGGAGAGCTTAAACTTAATATATAACATAGAAGTTCCAACTCGCATTTTTTAAGATATAAGAGAGTCACTTTGGTGTAGTGGTTAAGATGCTGGCTTAGAAACCAGGAGACCGTGAGTTCTAGTCTCGCCTTAGGCATGAAAGCCAGTTGGGTGACTTTGGGCCAATCACCAGGAGACAGTGAGTTCTAGTCCCGCCTTAGGCATGAAAGCCGGTTGGGTGACTTTGGGCCAATCACCAGGAGACAGTGAGTTCTAGTCCCACCTTTGGCATGAAAGCCGGTTGGGTGACTTTGGGCCAATCACCAGGAGACAGTGAGTTCTAGTCCCGCCTTAGGCATGAAAGCCAGTTGGGTGACTTTGGGCCAATCACCAGGAGACAGTGAGTTCTAGTCCCGCCTTAGGCATGAAAGCCGGTTGGGTGACTTTGGGCCAATCACCAGGAGACAGTGAGTTCTAGTCCCGCCTTAGGCATGAAAGCCAGCTGGGTGACTTTGGGCCAATCACCAGGAGACAGTGAGTTCTAGTCCCGCCTTAGGCATGAAAGCCAGCTGGGTGACTTTGGGCCAATCACCAGGAGACGGTGAGTTCTAGTCCCACCTTTGGCATGAAAACTGGCTGTGTGACTTTGGGTTAATCACTAGGAGATGGTGAGTTCTAGTCCCACCTTTGGCATGAAAGCCAGCTGGCTGACTGGGCCAACCACTAGTAGATGGTGAGTTCTAATCCTACCTTTGGCATGAAAGCCGACTTGGTGACTTTGGGCCAAACACTAGAAGATGGTGAGTTCTAGTCCCACCTTAGACATGAAAACTGGCTGGATGACTTTGGGCCAATCACCAGGAGACGGTGAGTTCTAGTTTCCCCTTAGGCATGAAAGCTGACTGGGTGACTTTGGGCCAGTTGCTTTCTCTCAGCCCAACCTACCTCAGATGTTTATTATGGGGAAAATAGAGAATAGAATAGAATAGAATAGAATAGAATAGAATAGAATAGAATAGAATAGAATAGAATAGAATTCTTTATTGGCCAAGTGTGATTGGACACATAAGGAATTTGTCTTTGGTGCATATGCTCTCAGTGGACATAAAAGAAAAGATACATTTGTCAAGGAATATTGTGTGTGTTCTCCACCTTCAATTCCTTCTCAAAACAATAAAAGCAGCAAATAAATAAATAAATCCTCAAATTGGTGTTACTCGGGAGCAGAATGCAGGCGTGATACAGTAGAATTTACAATGGATCATAAAACTCATTGTGAAGTTCCCATCGCCTTGTGCTTTGCATCTCTCATCTAGCCTCTTTTGCTGGTAGCTCCAGTTAGAAATATAGATACATGAGAAAGGAGGCTGTTTATTTAGACTCTTTACATTCTGTGGGCCATGCAGTACTTTCCCCCACCCCCACCCCCGGCGGCATGCACAGTTAAAAAAAAAAGTCAACTGTAGTGCAGTGCACCGATACAAATAAGCACTTCTTGCAACAACGGAATTCAACAGCTGTGGACACCCAGCAGCCGCATCAGGGCCTTCTCCACCAGCTCTGCTTATCTGAGCACGGATGAAGGCAGCCCTCTGTAGAGTCCAGAAATCAGTCCAGTGGGAGAATGATAGAAGTGTCACCACGGTTGAAGTGATGGCTTTTTTGTCCAGGAATATAGATACGCTGCTATATCAACTGATAAATGCACGGGTTGTCTCTCTAGGGCTGTCACGTGTGAATATTGTCAGTTGTATGTCTATGCAGGGTGATGCACCCCTATTCTAATATTATGGTATATTCCAATACAAGCAGAACACGTGATATGATCTTGTACGCATGTCCACATTCCTGATCCACCATTACTTTTCTTCTGCCTTAGCTGTCGACCTGAACGGTCATGTTTTTCTTAGCAAAGATGTAATTACTCAGGATTTATTGTTTTTGTACCGAAATAAATATTTCTATTAAACTTTTAATCCTGGCTTTATTTCTAACTGTCTGAATTCCAAGCAAAGATCCAAATCACCTCTATGAGATTTTATTCTCACCCCAACAAGGGCAGTGTTTCTCAGCCTTGGCCACTTAAAGATGTGTAGACCTCAACTCCCAGAATTCCCCAGCTTGAGGAATTCTGGAAATTGAAGTCCGCATATCTTCAAGTGAGCAAAGTTGAGAAAGACTCCCCTGGGCAGTTAAATCCTTCAACAATTGACAATTGTGTGAGCGTTTCCTCTCAACCCTGCAAGCAATCATCACCCTTCTCTCTGGTGACAACTCCTCTGTTTCTTCTCCTTGACCTAATTGATCATTCCCGTCCAGATCCTACCCCAAAGTAGCATAACCTGATTAAAATGCAGAGAAAGGAAGCATTTTAATGTAAGGTGTATGCCAAATGACCCTATTACATCTGAAATAATGGCGTCTCAGTGGTTAGAATGCAATAGCAATAGCAATAGCACTTTACTTATATACCGCTTCATAGTGCTTTACAGCCCTCTCTAAGCGGTTTACAGAGTTCAGCATATTGCCCCCAACAATCTGGGTCCTCATTTTACCCACCTCGGAAGGATGGAAGGCTGAGTCAACCTTGAGCCGGTGAGATTTGAACAGCTGAACTGCTGAATTAGCAGTCAGCCTGCAGTCGCAGCATTTAACCACTGCACCACTTCAGCTCTGCAGGCTGACTCTGCCGACTGCCAGCAGTTCGATCCTGACTGGCTCAAGGTTGACTCAGCCTTCTGTCCTTCTGAGGTCGATAAAATGAGGACCCAGATTGTTGGGGGCAATAGGCTGACTCTGTAAACTGCTTAGATAGGTCTGGAATGTACTGTGAAGCGGTATATAAGTCTAAGTGCTATTGCCCTGCCCTTCCTTCCTTTCTTCCTTCCTTTCTTCCTTCCTCCCTCCCTCCCTCCTTCCTTCCTTCCTTCCTTCCTTCTTTCTTTCTAAAACCATAGGACTACAAGGGACCTCAGAGGTCTTCTAGTCCAACCCCCTACTCAAGCAGGAGACACTACCATCACAAACAAGTTGCTGTCCAATCTCTTCTTGAAAACCTCCAATGATAAAGCACCCACAACTTCTGGTGGCAAGCTGTTCCACTGGTTAATTGTTCTCACTGTTAGGAAGTTTCTCCTTAATTCCAGGTTGCTTCTCTCTTTGGTTAGTTTCCATCCATTTCCTCCCTCCCTTCTGTGGTGGCACAGCAGTTAGAATACAACATTGTAGGCTGACTCTGCGCACAGCCAGGACTTCGATCGTGACCGGCTCAAGGTTGACTCGTCCTTCCGTCCTTCCGAGGTCGGTTAAATGAGGACCCAGATTGTTTGAGGCAAGAGACTGACTCTGTAAACTGCTTAGAGAGTGCCTTATAGCAGATATTTCCAACCTTAGCAACTTTAAGCTCTGCCGGCTGGGGAATTCTGGGAGTTGAAGTCCACAAGTATATAAGTCAACCTAGTCCTTCATAAGCTAGAAAAAAGCGGGATAGACAGCTACACAACCAGATGGATTAACAATTGGCTGACCAACCGTACCCAGCGAGTAGTCCTCAATGGCTCTAAGTTCACATGGAGAGAAGTAAGCAGTGGGGTACCACAAGGTTCCGTCCTAGGCCCAGTACTCTTCAATATCTTTATAAATGACCTAGATGAGGGAATAGCAGGAGAACTAACCAGATTTGCAGATGACACCAAGCTGGCGGGAGTAGTAAACACCCCAGACGACAGACTCAAAATCCAGAGGGACCTCGACAGACTCGAACACTGGGCCCAAACCAATAAAATGAAATTTAACACAGAGAAAAGTAAAATTCTGCACCTAGGCAAGAAGAATCAAAAATACACATACAAACTGGGCGAAACCACACTCAATAGCAGCGATTGCGAAAGGGATCTCGGAGTCCTGGTAGACAGCCAACTAAATATGAGCCAGCAGTGTGCAGGAGCAGCAAAAAAGGCCAACGCAGTCCTGAGCTGTATAAATAGAGGGATACAATCAAGGACCAGAGAGGTACTAGTACCACTCTATAAAGCCTTAGTTAGACCACACCTAGAGTACTGCATCCAGTTTTGGTCACCACACTACAAAAAAGACATTGAAACCCTAGAGAAAGTGCAGAAGAGAGCAACCAGGATGATAAAGGGTCTGGAAAATAAAACATACAAAGAGCAGTTGCAGGAACTCAGCTTGGCCAGTCTGGCGAAGAGAAGGACTAGGGGTGACATGATAGCAGTGTTTCAATACTTGAGGGGATGCCACAGAGAGGAGGGGGTCAGGCTGTTCTCTATGGCACCAGAAAGCCAAACAAGGAATAACGGATGGAAGCTGACCAAGGAGAGATTCAACCTGGAAGTGAGGAGAAACTTTCTGACGGTGAGAGTGATCAACCAGTGGAACAGCTTGCCAGCGGAGGTCGTGAGAGCCCCAACACTTGCGACCTTCAAGGAGAGACTGGATTGCCATCTGTCTCAAATGGTGTAGGAACTCCTGCTTGAGCAGGGGGTTGGACTAGATGACCTACAAGGTCCCTTCCAACTCTAATAATAAATCTAAATCTAAATCAAAGTCTTAAGTGCTATTGCTAAAAGGAGGAGGAGGGAAGCTGTGTGCGCCCTCCATGCATCAGACCAAGCTGATGACTGTTCGCTTCGGCCCGTTTGCAAGACAGGCAGCGTTTTCTCTGCAACAGATGTGACTGCCACAATCTGACCACCTTAGAGGAACCAGCTATTCTTGAGGCAGAAACGAAAGAGTTCCTCCATCCAGCTACAGGGATGCCTTCTCATTCTCCATATATGGCAATATTGCTCCCAGCTTTTTACTGTGCTAGGAGCTTTCCCTGGTGACCGGCAGCATATCCAACAGCATTAGAGAGGGGTGGGGGTGGGGGTGGGGGTGGAGCTGGCCTTGTTAAGTGGGCTTTGAGAAGTGATTCTTCAGTTTGTTGGAACAGGAGAGGCGATTTAATATATGATATTCCCTTTGGATTATAATGGAACACTTTGCTTTAAGATGGGAGGATTCCGTCCTCCGCACCTGATCCAGATGCAACAGAGATTGTGAAAGGCACAGGAGGAATTTAAGCCAGGGGTTGAAAAGTTTTTAATTACCTAACCAAAAATGGTAACAATGGTGACAGTCCTGACCCAGGATCTGTGATGCTTAATTTAGAACAAGCGAACGTGTGGGATGCGAAGATGGCTTTTTATTATAAATCTGCATTGGGCATCAGTATGAAAATAGACCAGGTCAACCAATGCCAGATAAAAGTTTCTTCATCTTTCGCACAAGCATTTGTTTAGTGACCGTTCAAAGTTTACAACGGCACTGAAAAAAGTGACATGGCTGTTTTCACACTTACGGCCATTGCAGCATCCCCGTGGTCACGTGATCAAAACTCAGACACTTGGCAAGTGACTCATATTTATGACGGTCACAGTGTCCCCGAATCACGCGATCCCCTTTTGGATCCTTCCGACAAAGCAAATAGCAATAGCACTTAGCACTTAGACTTATATACCGCTTCATAGTGCTTTCCAGCCCTCTCTAAGCGGTTTACAGAGTTCAGCATATTGCCCCCAACAATCTGGGTCCTCATTTTACCGACCTCAGAAGGATGGAAGGCTGAGTCAACCTTGAGCCTGGTGAGATTTGAACAGCTGAACTGCTGAACTAGCAGTCACTGAAGTAGTTGCAGTGCTGCTTTTAACCACTGCGCCACCTCGGCTCCTCAGTGGAGAAGCCAGATTCACTTAACATCCATATTACTAACTTAACAATTGCAGTGATTCATTTAACAACGGTGGCAGGAAAAGTTGTAAAATGCGGCAAAGCTCACTTAACAAGTGCCTTGCTTAACTATGGAAATTTTGGGATCAAGTGTGGACGTAAGTGGAGGACTACCTGTACTTTTCCCCCCCCTTTTCCCGACCCTGATAGCCCACACTCGTTAAATGTTAGTAGCTAAGAAAAAAATTTGATTAAAAAGGGAGTCACGAATGCTGTGAGGACTTAACAAAATGGGAAGTCCACATGTGTAGATGGCACAATTAACCAGTGGAACAATTTACCTCCAGAAGTTGTGGGTGCTCCATCAGTGCATGTTTTTAAAAAGAGATTGGACAACCATCAGTCTCAAATGGTGTAGGGTCTCCTGCTTGAGCAGGGGGCTGGACTGGAAGACCTCCAAGGTCCCTTCCAGCTCTGCTCTGATTCAATTGAAGAAGCATTACCCTATAGACGTGACTTGCTAATGGAGTGGTGTGCCACTCGCTTAATGTCCTTGTAAAGGCTGCATCCATGTGGGACAATTGGAGGAATGCTGTTCATTGCTCCCTTACACGAAGGAGAAAGTAGCGAGACTGAATGCAAAATCTGCAGGGGCGTCAAATTTGATTGAACAGGCTTGGGAATGTGAGGTCTGCCATGTAAATTATCAAAGGACGCTTTTAAGAAGATGTTGGATAACCATTTGTCTGAAGTAGTGTAGGGTTTCCTGCCTAAGCAGAGGGTTGGACTAGAAGACTTCCAAGGTCCCTTCCAACTCTGTTGTTGTTGTTGTTGTTGTTGTTGTTGTTATTAAAGGCTAAACGGTTGTGTTTTACAAGGACAGTGACGTCATGATTGCAAGGTTTAAAAAATAACAACCATAAAGGCTATTTTACGAGCAAAGTCAATGGGGATAAAAAAAAAGCATAAAAAGAAGACTAAAACATAGGAACGGTGGCAGGCATTGGGTATGTGTAGTCTAGTGGTGCTTTCGCAACTTTAAGACTTGTGGACTTCAACTCCCAGAATTCATCCATCTGGGAGTTGAAGTCCACAAGTGTTAAAGTTGCCGAGGTTGGAGACCCCGGTCTAATGAAAAGAAGGACTAGAAGTGACATCATACCAGTAGCACTCTTCCATCTATTCATGATGGTTTGCTGAAAACTGGCACTTTCATTTTTCGGCAAAACCAAGCCCATAGTGAACTGTTGGGTTTGCTCAACCGCTGCGGCACTCAATGTCCTGTGGGGTTTAACTTCAATGCAGCCTTGTTGGCTTAAGGAGTGCCGCCAAAAAGGTCATAAAATTGGCTTAGCCACATGCATCCAAACAAACAACATTCATACCAACCTGCACCATATAAAATGTTATTTAAAGGCCAGTGGTCTCACAGACGAGCACAACTCAAAGCCCACTAACGATGTCTCCTCGAATGGTGATGAAACATTTGCAACCAAAATGCCAAGCTTGGAGCTCAAACCAACAGTCTAACTACCAACCCGAGGTGGCGCAGCGGTTAGAGTGGGGTACTGCAGGCCACTTTAGCTGACACTGATCTGCAGGTCAGCGGTTCAAATCTCACCGGCTCAAGGTTGACTCAGCCTTCCATCCTTCCGAGGTGGGTAAAATTTGGACCCAGATTGTTGGGGGCAATATAAATATACATTGCTTACTGGTGTAAACCGCTTAGAGAGCGCTTGCACTGTGAGGCGGTATATAAATGTCACTAATAAATAAACCCGAGCTACTAATATTTGAACACATTTTAGTCAGATGTCGCTGGAGCAGCCTCCATTATAGTTTATGGCGAGGAATACCTGTAAGCTATTTTTTAAGCTCTATTTCCTTTGAGTCATCTCTCAAACCTTTAATTTCTTTGGCTTCACTATCCCTCACTCTGTTTCTGCGCTCTTCCCGATGCTTACCACAAAAGAGAATCGTTTTCACTCTCTTATGGGACTTATTTTATCCACTCCTATTTTCCCATCGTCTCCTCTTTGCTGTATTTATGTGTTTGCAGAGATGCCGAGGAATTAAAACGGCCCGAAAGTCTGAGTTTAATGCAAGATAGGGAGCGGCCGCAAGGATTAAGGTGCTTTGTAGATCGGTCAGAAAGGTAAGGAATCTGAAGGGGGAAAATATCCTTTGCTAAATAAAGTACAAATCGCCATGTTAGAGAAAGTTTTCTTTAAAAAAAAAGAAAAAAGAAATACTTTCAATAACTTTATAATCTTCCCAGAGCTTAGCTATTAGACTTAGAACTTAGAATAACTTTATTGTCACTTTGAATGTAACCTAATCGGCATACATGAAAATGAAATTTCATTGCATTCCGCTCTCAAAGGGTCGCCACCTCCAATATACAATAAACATGACAAACATATAAATAAATAAATATTGGGTAAATGACAGGCATCCTAAATAAAGCAGGTTTTGGATGCTAGCTGTATTCATAAAAATTTCAGAACGATGCTGTGTAGCATGCGGTGAATTATTTTTCATTTATTTGTTGGACTTTCTTTATCCTGCCTTTTATTGTTTTATAAATAAGTTAAGGCAGCAAACGGAATATTCCTTCCTCTTCCTATTTCTTCACAACAACAACCCTGTGAGGTGGGTTGCGCTAAGAGAGATTGTCCCAAAGTTAACCAGCTGTTTTTTATTTATTTATGTATTTATTTATGTATTTATTTATTTATATTTATTTATTTTTGTCAAGTACATGTTGGTAATATACATAGATATAACATTGTTTATATACATAAGATGGGTACTGATAAGAGGGAACATTAGGACAGGGACAGTAGGCACGCTGGTGCACTTATGCACGCCCCTTACTGACCTCTTAGGAATCGGGTGAGGTCAACAGTGGACAGTCTAAGGGTAAAGTTTTGGGGGTTTGGTGACGAAACCACAATGTCAGGTAGTGAGTTCCAGGCATTTACCACTCTGTTGTTAAAAGTCATATTTTCTACAGTCAAGTTTGGAGCGGTTCACTTTGAGTTTGTATCTGTTGTGTGCTCGTGTATTGTTGTGGTTGAAGCTGAAATAGTCATTGACAGGAAGGACGTTGTAGCAGATAATTTTATGAGCTATGCTTAGGTCGTGCCAAAGGCGACGTAGTTCTAAGCTTTCTAAGCCCAGGATTTCAAGTCTGGTTGCGTAAGGTATTCTGTTGCGAGTAGAGGAGTGGAGGACTCTTCTTGTAAAGTATCTCTGGACACTTTCTAATGTATTTATGCCCGATGTGCGGTGTGGGTTCCAGACAGATGAGCTGTATTCAAGGATTGGTCTGGCGAATGTTTTGTATGCTCTGGTTAGTAGTGTGATATTACCGGAGAAGAAGCTACGTAAGATTAGGTTAACAGTTCTTGAAGCCTTTTTGGCGATGTTGTTGCAGTGGGCTTTGGCACTTAGGTCATTTGATATGAGTATTCCAAGGTCTTTGATAGAAGGTCTTGTCTGTTCAGCTTGTATTTGGTGTTCTGATTTTTTTTGCCAATGTGTAGGACAGAGCATTTGTTGGTTGAGATTTGGAGTTGCCAGATGTTTGACCATTCTGACACAAAGTCAAGGTCTTTTTGGAGGATAGCAGTGTTGTCAAAGAGTTTTACATCATCATCGGCAAAGAGAATGCAGTCGCTTGTAATGTGATCGCAAAGGTCATTTATATAGAGTATGAAGAGTGTTGGTCCTAGTACGCTGCCTTGGGGAACACCGCTGTTAACAGGTACGGGATTTGATAGGGCAGTCCCTATTTTGACCATTTGTTGTCTGTTTGACAGGAACGCAGTTATCCAGTCATGTAGGGGTCCAGAGATGCCGTAGGATTTCAGTTTCAGAAGTAGTTTATCGCGAACCACTGAGTCGAAGGCTTTACAGAAGTCTATGTAAATTGCGTCTATTGTTTTGCCCTGGTCAAGTTTTGAGGTCCATATGTTTTTGCAGTGTAGTAGTTGTAGATTGCAGGATAATTTTTTTCTGAAACCAAATTGCTTTATGGCTAAGGCGGGACTCGAACTCATCATCCCCTGCTGATTGGCCCAGAGTCACCCAGTCAACTTTCATGACTAAGGCGGGACTAGAACTCCCCGTCTCCTGGTGATTGGCCCAAAATCCCCCAGCTGGCTTTCATGCCTAAGGCAGGATTAGAACTCAATATCCCCTGCTGGTTGGTCCAGAGTCATTCTGCCGGCTTCTATGCATAAGGCGGGACTAGAACTCTCCATCTCCTGGTTTCTAGACCGGCACCTTCACCACTACGCCCAGTGGAGTGCGCAAGATGAAATCCCTGCGAGCATAGTATCAATGCTCCAGTCTGTGGAACATCTGGCACAACGTAGAGTTGTAACACCCTACATTCCTCTCTTCCTCCAGGGGTTGCCGAGACTCTGCTGCCCATGGGTCATCGTCCAATGCTCACCATCAGGTAAGTGTGGTGTTTGACTGATTTCTTTCACACTGAACCCCTGGCCAACTTCCGAAGGACGCAGCTTGTGGTTTTCCTTTCAGTTCATTCTCCCTCTGTATCTCCCCCAGAACGTTCCCGCAGAGGCTGAGCCGCCCAAACGGCGTGAGCCCTTCATGGAGTGGACGCGGAGGGAAGCGCAGCTGGCGGCCCTGCACTACGAGGAGGAGAAGAGGAAGACGAAACAGATTCAGAAGGAAGCCGTTCTTGATTTTGTCAAAGTAAGGACCGCCTTGAAGCCACCTGTCCGCCCTCCCAACTTGGTCAGTTAGAAAAGAAAGACTTTCGGCCCATAGTTAGTTTCCCTGCTAGCACTGCCTCCTAACACTGATGATGTTACCTAGGTTGGTAGTGAATCATCTGCAAGAAAACCACCAAGCTCAGAGAGCACCAAGGACCTGATTGTCTTCTTCCTCCTCTTCCTCCTCCTCCTCCTCCTCCTCTTCTTCCTCCTCTCTGCAAACACCCCTCCCTTTTAGCACTGATAATATTCCCTAGTTGGGTCATAAAACGTCTGCAAGAAACCACCAAGCTCAGAGAGCACCAAGGACCCCTCAGTATAAACCATGTCCCAATTCATCAACTTTTCAACAGCAGGCTAACCTCCTTGCCAACTAGTAGAATTGTGTTTTTTTGGAAACGCAATTGGGTGTGAGAGCTTAAGATAATTGTCCTCTAACAGGTG
Organism: Diadophis punctatus similis; assembly: GCA_023053685.1. NCBI lineage: Eukaryota > Metazoa > Chordata > Lepidosauria > Squamata > Dipsadidae > Diadophis > Diadophis punctatus. The sequence goes on along the minus strand of JALIGW010000005.1, from coordinate 80,261,521 downwards.
CTTCCCCTTCACTTCAGGTCTAGCATTCTGACATAAATTAATTCACCATTTGTCATCCTGTCCCTTGGGATATTCTCTAGCCACACCATGGGATGATCCCTTCCAGAGGTGGCTTCAGAAGCTCTTGAAGCAGAAAACAGAAGACGGTGGAACGGAAGAATCTGGGTTTCAGTTGAGACCCAGGAAACCATCTTACCTTGAGTTAGAACAAGGATCTCCAAACTTGGCAGCTTCAGTACTTGTGGACTTCCAACTCTCAGAATTTCTCAGAAAAGCCAGCATGGCTGGCTGAGGAATTCTGGGAGTTGAAGTCCACAAGTCTTAAAAGTTGCCAAGTTTGAAGACCTCTGATCCTGGTCATGGTTGTCCCAAAGGTTCTTTTTCAAAAGGCAATTGGACTTTGGTTCTTCCTTGAAGACGTTTCGCTTCTTCAGTTCTGACTGAATGGTGGAGAACCGAAGGGTTTATATTCCTTGCAGTCCTCTGGTCGTTGGCACCCTTCCTGGGAGTCATTGAGGCCATTGGAAGTGTTATCTGTTCCTTCAGCAGTTCCAAGAAGGCTCCATACCCATCTGCACTACTCAGGTGACCCTAAGGGCTGTCAAGATAAGAATAACTCTCATCAGAGGCGAAAATAGATCTTTTCCTGGAACTCTGACATTAGAAAAGAAACCGCAGTTTAAAGTTCTTAGTAGAAAATATTTATTTCGGTACAAAAACAATAAATCTCATTAATCACATCTTTGCTATAAAAAAACACGTCTTGCTTCCACAGAAGCTGGAACAGAAGGAATGATCAAAGAAAGGAATGTACACATGCGTACTAGGAACATATTAATCAAGTGCTCAGGAATAAACCATTATATTTGATAGGGATGCAGCTCCCTGCATATACATGTAACAGGCAATATAAAAGCACTGCCTGACAAGGGCACCACAGATAAACCTCCAAGTGGCCTCTGGGGCTCTCAGAAAGAGTGCCAACAAGGAATGCAAATCCTCTCCACCGTTCTGGGAGAACTGAGGAAGCTTCTTGGATGAGAAGCGAAACGTCTTCAAGGAAAAACAAAGAAAGTCCAGTTGCCTCTTGAAAAAGCAAAGTTCCACCATCCAACTATTGATAATGGAAGCTCATAATGGGGTGGGTGGGTGGCTGGAACAACCCCACTCATTTAAACCACAAATTCTAAACAATGGTAAAAACCGTTTGTTTTGCTGGAAAGAAGCCCTCTCGAATTTCCACCCATTAGCATAACAGTGACCATCATCCTTACCCTCTTCCTTTCTAACCCTTGTCCTTGGTTTCTCCTCTGGTTCAGCGATTTCTTTTTCTTCTTTCCAAAGCTCAAGGCGTCCCAGAGTCCACGGAAGCAGAACCCTCTGGAGAACGAGGTAAGCCTGGATGGACGTTTCTTACCCTTTCCTTCTTTCTACTAAAAGCTTCCTAGGGAGATGATTTGCCCCTTAGGGGCTCTGACCATCATCAGCAGGCTTCCCAGGAAATGCCCCCTCCCCATGTGCCAGTGGAGCTGCCTGGAAAGCAAAGAGGGTCATTACGAAAAGGCAGCATTTGATCTAACAATGCTGCCTTTTGTTGGGTCTTAAGCCCTTCTTCCCCTCCTCCTGCCTTGGTTTTGAATTTTTCCTGGAAAGGGCAGAGAAGGAAAGTTGGAGCGGATAAGAAAACTGGACTCAGCGAAGAGAAGGTGCCAGCGATCGTCCTCTCCCGACTCTTCAGCCATTTCATTAACAGTAAATGCTCCTGCTCCTGAAATCTAGGGTGGTTGGCCACTCGCCACCTGGCCGTTCCATTTCTGTTGTTTGAAACCATTGGAGATGTTTCATGATCCAACTAGGTGACAACATCAATGTTAGAATAAAGATCACGCCGTCCTAGCACTGATGATGTTACCTACTAAGGTAATGAAATGTCAGCAAGAAAACAGGTTCAGAGAGCACAAAGGACCCCACAGCCCTTTTCTTCCTCCTCCTCCTCCTTCCTCCCCCCTTCCTTCTCCTCCTCCTCCTTTTCCCAAACCCCGCTCCCTTCCTGCACTGATGATATTATCTAGTTGGGTCATGAAATGTCAGCAAGAAAGCAGTCAGGTTCAGAGAGCACAAAGGACCCCACAGCCCTTCTCCTCCTCCTCCTCCTTCCTCCCCCCTCTTCCTCCTCCAACCCACCTCTTCTTCCTCCCCCCCTTCTTCCTCCTCCTCCCAAACCCCACTCCCTTCTGGCACTGATGATGCTACCTACTAAGGTAATGAAATGTCTGCAAGAAAACAGGTTCAGACAACACCAAGGACCTCACAACCCTTTTCTTCCTCCTCCTCTTCCTCCTCCCCTCTTCTTCCTCCCCCCTCTTCTTTCTCCTTCCCCCTCTTCCTCCTCCTCCTTTTCCCAAACCCCAAACACTGATGATATTATCTAGTTGGGTCATGAAATATCTGCAAGAAAACAACCACACTCAGACAAAATCAAGGATCCCTTCTCCTCCTCCTCTTCCTCCTCCTCCCAACCCCCCTCCCTTCCAGCACTGATGACGTTACATAGCTGGGCAATGAAACATCTGCAAAAAAGCAACCCAGCTCGGAGAGCACCAAGGACCCCACAGTGCAACCCTGAGCTACAAATATTCTCTTCTATTGATAACAATTGAAAAGCCTGGCTCTGCTTGGTGGTGTTGCACCTTCCTTGCACACGCACTCCCTTCGGAACACACCTGCTTCACAAGCATGGGTCTATCCTCTGAATTTTGCCAGCCACAGTCCGCTTGAAAACCTTGCAACCACTCAAGGCTGATGCCAGTTGGTTCTCATTCCAGTCTCTTCCCCATTTGACATTTGCTTTTTCCTTGCAATACGTTTTTCTACATCGGTTGGACAGTGTTGGTTTTTTTTAAATTTTTAAATTTTTACTAATGGAAAGTAATTTTGATAACGTGGGGTGGCAGATCAAATCCTTCACCCTATAAAGCTTTCCAGTCTGATTTCAGTCGTCTCGTTTTTTCTTTCATGGTTGTTTCAGTGCCTCCCAAACTGTCTTTGTGTCTTGGTGTGCCTTCCTAAATATTATGTTGCAAAAAGTGCAGAGAAGAGCAACTAAGACGATTAAAAGCCTGGAGACTAAAACCTATTTATTTATTAGTGAGATTTATATACCGCCTCAACAGTGCAAGCACTCTCTAAGCGGTTTACACCATTAAGCAATGTATATATTTACATTGCCCCCAACAATCTGGGTCCTCATTTTACCTACCTCAGAAGGATGGAAGGCTGCGTCAACCCTGAGCCGGTGAGATTTGAACAGCTGAACTCAAATGATCACAGTCAGCTAAAGTAGCCTGCTCTCTAACCGCTGCGCCACCTCGGCTCTTTGAAGAATATGAAGAACAGTTGCAGGATTTGGGTTTGGCCAGTCTAGAGAAAAGAAGGACGGGGGTGGGTGGGACATGAGAGCAGTCTTCCAGTATTTGAGGGGCTGCCCCAAAGAAGAAGAGGGGGTCACCCTGTTCTCCAAAGCACCAGAAGGCAGGAGAAGAAACAACAAATGGAAACTATCAAGAAGATGAGCAATCTGGAATTAAGGAGAAATTTCCTAACAGTGAGGACAGTTAATCAGTGGAACAGAAGTTGTGAGTTTTTAAGAAGAGACTGGACAGCCATTTGTCTGAAGTGGTGTCGGGTTTCCTGCCTAAGCAGGGGGTTGGACTAGAAGACCTCCAAGGTCCCTTCCCGCTCTATTGTCTTCTTCGCTGGAAAAGTTTGGAATGTGGAGTTGTGCTACATTTTGGGGGCAGCCGCAGCTCCGGGATCAATTGCAGATGGGCCAAAGGCTGAGATTTATTAAAGAGCTAATGGGGTTCCTCCCCATCCCCCAAGTCAGGGTTTCATTCATACCCCGCTGGCGAGCGCTTATGTGCCTTCTTCTTCCCCATAAAAAGCCTTGTTAATTCCAGATGTCTCTGCTTGTCTTCCTACGGTGTTGTTTGTGTTCTCTGTCACTGACACGGACATCTCTCCCGCATTTCCCAGTGCCCCTTTCCGTCCAGAAGGTCTCAGCACACTGACGATAGTGCCTTGCTGGTGGTAAGAATCCTGCACGCCGTAGCCTGCGTGTGTGTGTGTGTGTGTGTGTGTCTCAGCATCCGAGACCAGAATTAGCATGCCAAACGAGGCCGTTCATCAACGCAACCCCAAATAGCATAAAACATGGCTGTCCCTCCTTTTCCTAATCACATCGGTCCGGTAAACCGTGATTATAGAATTGGCTGCAGCCAACATTCACAGTTCCTTTTTTTTTTTCCCTGAGCTTTTGATTTGGAGCCTGCAAGGCCGTCCTGAGAGATGGTGGGTTTGTTTGCCAGTGCAGGTAGTCCTCGACTTACGACCGCAACTGAACCCGGGAATTTTGGTGATGTTGAGATTATAAGTCGATTCACCACCTGACCGGATTCGATTTTAAGGCTGCTTTTAAGTTGGTCAATAGGCGAGCAGCCACTGTCGTTAAGTGAATCACATGGTTGTAAGTCCGAATCCCACTTATGCAGTGGGCAAATTTTTGCTGCAAAATTGATCACGTGACGGCGGGGCACCAGTTGGGAATGTGAGCCAGTTGCCAGGCGACCAAAAAATGGCCACATGGCTGTGGGGGTCATAGCCAAACACCCACCCACCCTCACATCTGTGGAAAACAGTTCTCCATGGAACCAGTTCCTGGTGCCCGAAAGCTTGGAGGCCACCGTGTTAAGTGAATCACTGCAGTTGTTAAGTGAATCATGTGGTCATTAAAGGAATCTGGCTTTCCCCCGTTGATTTTGCTTGTCGGGAGCCAAAAATTGGGCCAGAACTAAAATGGATACACATCTATTATTCCAGTGTTTCCCAACCTTGGCAACTTGAAGATGTCTGGACTTCAACTCCCAGAATTCCCCAGCCAGCTTTGCTGGCTGGGGAATTCTGGGAGTTGAAGTCCAGACATCTTCAAGTTGCCAAGGTTGGGAAACACTGTATTCTGAAAACCTTTCCATTGCTTTGATAGGGCAAGGTGATATTGATATTGATATTTGATATTGGCCTTGTGCTTGAATGTGATACTCTCCTATTAGTGTTTCTCAACCTCGGACCCTTTAAGATGTGGGCACATCGACTTCCAGAATTCTTGCTGGCTAGGGAATTCTGGGAGTTGAAGTCCACGTATCTTAAAACGGCCAAAGTTGAGAAACACTGCTCTCTACTTTTATCCAGATCACCTTCCAAAGAGACTAAAAAGTTTCCGTTGTAAGTTTTGTGTGTGTGCTTGTAAAAGTCATTTCAGTCATTAATGTTTGTCACCAATTTGGGTGATCAGATCTGTCTAATGAAGACTAAACACTTTGTTTAAATCAGTGACATCATTGCTCTAATCCAGATCCCATTTTTTAAGATTGTCCACTGTTCACGTAACCCTATTTTTCCATGTTTTATGCTATTTCCTTCCTGCTTTAAAGATCCTTTGGGATCTTACAAATAGCTGCTGAAACCCAGCTGCTGTGACGTAGAAATCTGCTTGCTCCTGCATGTTTATGCCTTGCATGCGTTCAGTGTTGTTGTGTTGTGTTGTGTTTTTGTCTCCTTTTCACTTAATGCTTCATATCGTCAGACATCTCAGCCTGATCCTGGAAAGAAAGAAACCGTCTAAATAACATTCATCCCGGCCCAGTTGCTGCAATGCAGCACTGTCTTTCTTTCTTGCAAAAGTAGAAAGAGGTTGGAACATGGTTTCAAATTTCAGTTGACAGAATGCCGGTTTAGTCTTAGCCCTGATTAAGCTGGCTAGCGTTTTAAATCTTAATCATAGTTAGGAAAAGTGAAGCCAGTTAACACCAGAAGATTCATGCAATTCACTATAGACCACTGAATTAAGGAACGAGATATGTTACAACTCATTACCTCCCTCCCTCCCTTCCTTCCTTCCTTCCTTCCTTCCTTCCTCTACCTACCATTATCCTTCAGTCCACCCTCCCTCTCCTTCCTTCATCTTTTCCTTCCTTCCTTCCCTTCTTCATGTTCTCCCTCCTTCTCCTTTCTTTTTTTCTTTTCTTTCCTTCCCCTCTCCATGTCCTTCCTTCCTTCCTTCCTTCTTCTACCTACCATTATCCTTCAGTCCACCCTCCCTCTCCTTCCTTCATCTTTTCCTTCCTTCCCTTCTCCATGTCCTTCCTTCCTCCGTCCCTCCCTCCCTCTCCTTCCTTCATCTTTTCCTTCCTTCCTTCCCTTCTTCATCTCCCTCCCTCCCTCCCTTTCCTTTCTTTTCTTTCCTTCCCCTCTCCATGTCCTTCCTTCCTTCCTTCCTTCCTTCCTTCCTTCCTTCCTTCCTTCCTTCCTTCCTTCCTTCCTTCCTTCCTTCCTTTTGTTCTTTCTATTTATAAGACTGCCCCAACTCAGACAGTGTGACTCTGGGTGACATACAAGATAAATATATACCAATAATAATAGTGACTGTGCAAAAGAAAACAAAGATGGTAACAGCAGTGCCAGGCAGCTTGGGTGCAACCCCAAAACATCTGGAGCACCACTTGAACACCATCGGCATTGACGAAACCGCCCTCGGTCAATTGCAGACGGCAGCTTTGCTTGGAACAGCTTCCGGTTTGCAATGATACTTTGAACACCCCCAGACATCAACCTCTGCCTCTTCCGGATCATTTGGAAGGGCTCGATAGGCGGACAAAAAAGCCAAATCCAGTCTAAATATCTGGCTGACTGCAACCAACCAGTTTAGAGATACCGGTAGTAACAACAAGCAATGGATAAGTTGTGTGTCTGTGTATTTATGTGCCTTTGAAGTCAGTCTCTGCCTGGACCTATCCTTGCAGTTCTCTTGGCAAAGTTTTGAGAGTGGTTTGCCATTGCCTTTTTCCTAGGGCTGAGAGAGAGGGACTGGCCCAAGGTCATCCAGATGGCTTTGTGTCTAAGACAGGACTAGAACTCATGGCCTCCCAGTTTCTGATGCCCCAACGACTGCATCCAACTGGCTCGCTCTATATAACTACAAAAACTGACATGTAAAATGGCAACCACAGAACAAAACGAACCCACCAGACGAAGCCCTAATGCCAGGTCCTGGCGCCTTTCCTCAAGGCGAGCAGAGTTGGGACTTGTCATATATTGGGTGGGGGGGGGGGGAGGATTGCTCCGGGGTGTGTGTGACAACCATAGAAAAAGCAGCCTTCCTAGGTCCAATAAGATGACAAAGCTTAAGAAACCCTATGGGAGCACATGGGGCAGGCAGATATTTGTGGGGGGAGGAGGCTGCTTAAGTAACCTGGTCTTGAGCCAGTTTAGTCTAATGGTCAATATACCAGGCTACAAACCAGGATGAGGAACCCACCTGCCAGGTGAGTTGGGCTGAGAGAGAGTGATTGCACCAAAGTCACCTAGCCGACATTCACCGTTTCCTGGTGATTGGCCCAAAGTCACCCAGCCAGCTTTCATGCCTAAGGCAGGACTAGAACTCTCTTGTCCCCTGGTGATTGGCCCAAAGTCACCCTGCTGCCTTTCATGCCTAAAGCGGGACTAGAACTCACCACCTCCTGGTGATTGACCTAATAATATCCAGTACACTTTCCTGCCTAACGTGGAACTAAAACTTGCCGTCTCCTAGTGATTGGCCCACAAGTCCCCCCAGGCAGCTTTCATGCCTAAGGCACAAGACTAGAATTCACCGTCTCCCAGTTGCTAAGCCAGCGCCTTAATCACTCCACCGAAGTTTTAATTTTTGTTTTGCAAACCGTTTTGCTACCGATGGGACTTGGGCAATGCCAGCTCTTTCTAGCACCCGTGGGGGTTTTTTTTGGATTGCTTTCCGTCTCTTGGCACTTTTGTGCTGGGGGTGGGGGTGGCAGGGTTCTCCCAGCATAATGGACCATTGTCTGGCCTTCCTTTGTTTTCCACTTCCCTTCTTACATCACAGTGCCTGGCCAGCCAAGAAGTTTCCCCGGCCCCGAACAAAGATTTTAGCTCTGGGGTAAGGAAATTGCCTGAAACCAGATCCGACGAGCCAACCATACAAAACCATCTGGGTCCTTGCAGCCAGCTCCACATTCTGCCCGTTGCATGCAGCGAAATAAAATTGTGGGTGTGTAGTCGCCTCCCTCCACACTTAGGGTCCCCGGCAGGCTTTCTGGTTGCCTGTTATCGTAGAGTCCCTGCAGTGGCTAAAATTATCGTTTTTGGAAGCATTCTGTGCTTTTAGCTGCAATTAACTCTGTCCTTCCCCCAGTTGTGCAAAACTGCATTGCCATAAATCATCTGGGGATTAAGAGTTGGGTGTGTGGGGTTTTTTGTACACGGACAAGAGAGGGGGAGGAGAAAGGGCTGAAGAGGGATTTGGATGTCGCACTGATCGGGGTTTTCCAGCCCTGCCCCACTGCTGCTGCTACTACCAGAGTAAAATTGTTGCAGTGTCACTCCAGTTGAGACCTCATTGCAAAGAATGCAGGTAGTCCTCAACTTACGGCCACAGTTGAGCCCCAAACTTACGTTGCTAAGCGAGATAGTTGTTAAGGAAGTTTTGCCCCATTTTACGACTTTTCTCGCCATAGTTGTTAAGCGAATCGCTGCAGTTATTAAGTTAGTTGCACGGTTGCTAAGTGAATCTGGCTTCCCCATTGGCTTTGCTTGTCAGGAGGTCGCAAAAGGGGATCACGTGACTCCAGGAATACTGCAACCGTCATAAATGTGAGTCAGTAGTCCAGCATCCGAATGTAAATCATGTGGGGATGCTTCAACGCTCATAAGTGTGAAAAAAGTCACTTTTTTCAGTGCCGTTGTAACTTTGAATTGTCACTAAACGAACTGTTTTAAGTTGACTATTTATGACCGGTTCTTCCTTAATGATTTTATGTTTCTGATTAAAAGGGGACGCTTGGTTAGCACAGAGGTGGGGGACGATGGCCCCTTTATGACTTGGGGACTTCAATTCCCAGAATTCCTGAGCCAGCCATGCTGGCTGGCTCAGGAATTCTGGGATTTGAAGTCCCCAAGTCATAAAGGGGCCATCGTCCCCCACCTCTGGGTTAGCAGAATGGGTAGGCTTTGCTTTACTCAAAACTGGGCCCAAAAATTTAGAATTGGGGATCGATATTCTGTGGTAAAGAAATACATATTGATAGATCTTCTACTATCCTCCTTCACCTTGGATTACAGCTCTCATCAGCCCCAGCCCAATCAACATTGACTGGGAGTAATGGGAGCTGTAATCCTGCACATGGGGAGACGATCAGGTTGAGGAAGGTTGGTACGCACATTTGCTATTTAACCCTTAATTATTTTTTAAAATTGCATCCTGGCGTCCACGGAGCTATAGAGGGAGGTCAGCTGGCATCTAGTAATGGTTTTGTAAGCCTCCAACAGAAATGGTGGAATTAATTTTGCAACCCGGACTGTCCCAACGTGTTGGCTTTGGCTTTGGTGAAGGTTTTGTACTGTATATAATCAACAGTTGCTGCTCTATTTTACTTTTATTTATTTTTTCCTCGCAGTAATTAGCACCCGCTTTTCTCTGGCTGGCTTAGCAGATTCTCTTTTCTGTTGTGGCTTTTTGTTCCTCAACATTCGATCTCAAAAGAGAATGGGATGTTGCTCTCCATTATTAAACCGCTGAAAGAGTTGGCAGAAAGTCCTTATTCTCTTCAGAGAATCTGCGTACCCCAAAATGATATTCTGGGGGTGCTTTGTCCTTCATTTGAGCGTTTGCTGAATGTCCGAGAGCTTCACTCCCCCTTCTCTCTTTCTCTCTCTCCGATCCACAGAGCGACGACCGATCCACCATCTCACCAAGTTCACCTACTTCTCAAACAGGTAAACAAGGAAGTGACCGACAGCAGATTCATAAGGAGGTCAGGGGAGGGTCCTTGTCAGGATTCGGGGTCTTGTCCGGATGATAATACGGGTAGAACCTCGACTTAGCGGCCGCAATTGAGCCCAAAATTTCTGTCCCTAAGCGGAGACAGTTAAGTGAATTTTAGCCCCATTTTACGACCTTCCTTGCTGCAGTCGGTGACTGAATCACTGCCATTGTTAAATTAGTCACATGGTCGTTAAGCGAATCCGCCTTCCTCATCGACTTTGCTTGTCAGAAGGTTGCAAAAGGGGTATCGCACGAGAAGGCAACCGTCATGAATATGAGTCGGTCTGAATTTTGATCACGTGACGCTAGAGATGCTGCAACGACCGGTCGTAAGTGTGAAAAAGGGTGCCGTCTCTTTTTTCAGTGCCCTTGTAACTTTGAACGGTCACAAAATGAACTGTTGTAAGTTGAGGACTGCCTTTAATGAAATTGTCCATCCCTGGGCCTGGGGGAGAGGGGGGGTACATTTTCACATCATCCTTGTGAGTTAATATGAGACAACCTAATGTACAAAGGGCAGGCAGGGCGAACCTCTATCCTGGCCTTGGACACTTGTTTCTTGGCTGGCACAAACAGCCCAGCAGGCTTCCCACGGCTTCTCTCCATCGGCCTTCAGGGAGGGTGGTTGGAAATTGCCACAACCACATATCTGTGACTGGCTGTCCCATGAAATGAAAATGGTCCCCCCTGAACATTTTTGCCCTCCCAAATGCCTCTTGGCTCCATATTTCATTTATTTCATTTATTTTTTTATTTCATTTCATTTTGTTTATTTATTTTATACTTTGTTTTTTATTTTATTTTATTTTATGTTTTATTTTTATTTTTTATTTTTTTATTTTTTATTTTATTTTTTTATTTTTTATTTCATTTCATTTTGTTTATTTATTTTATACTTTGTTTTTTATTTTATTTTATTTTATGTTTTATTTTCATTTTTTATTTTTTTTTTATTTTATTTTTTTATTTTTTTTATTTTTTTTTAGTTTTTTTTATTTTTTTTTTATTTTTTTATTTTTATTTATTTATTTATTTCATTTCATTTTTTTTAAATTTTATTTTCTTTCTTTTCTTTTCTTTTCTTTTATTATTTTCTTTTCTTTTTCTTTTATTTATTATTTTATTATTTTATTTATTTATTTATTTTATTTATTTATTTTATTTATTTATTTTATTATTATTTTATTATTATTTTATTTTTCATTTTTTATTTATTTTTTATTTTATTTTTTATTTTATTTTATTTTTTTATTTTTTTATTTTATTTTTTATGTTATGTTATTTTTTATTTGTTTTATTTTTATTATTTTAGTTATTTCAGTTATTTTAATTTAATTTTATTATTATTATTGTTTTATTATTTTATTTTATTATTTTATCCCGCATTGACATCTTTATAAGTAACTCAAGTCAGCGAGCATACTTAATACTCCTTCCTCCTTGTATTTTCCCCACGACAACAACCCTGGAGTAGGCTGAGAGAGGGACTGGCCAAAGTCACCCAACTGGCTTTCATGGTTAAGGTGGGACTAGAACTCGCAGTCTCCTGGCAATTGATCCAAAGACACCCAGCTGGCTTTCATTCCTAAAGCAGGACTGTCTCCCGGTTAGCTCCTTTGGACCTATTGCTCCAAAGGCTCCAACCGGCTTTCATGTGCCCTGGGAAGTTTGCAAATGGCGATCACATCACCCGGGATACTGCAACCAACATGCTGGTTGCCAAGCATCCAAATTTTGATCATGTGACCATCGGAGGTGCTGCAAAGCTCATAAGTGTGAGGACCAGTTCTAATTCAGTGCCATTATAACTTCGAATGGTCTGTAAACAAATGCTTGTAACTCTAGTCCTACCTATAGTTTGGTTCTGTTTATTTAAATTGTCGTAATAAGGATTTTGCTTTTCTCCTCCCCATCCTCCTTCCCTCCCCCAACCCCGCCGCCTCCTTCCATGTCCCCGTTTAGTTCACCTCTCTGCCCCATATCCTGGCCCAGCCGCCACCCCTTCCTACAGAGCAACTCCCCAGCGCCCCGAAAGCTTCCTTTTCCGAAACGCCACCAGAGAAGAAGCAACCAAAGGTAACTTGAACAGCCTCTCAGTTCAGCCATGGGGTCCAGGCTGCGTCCCTTTAAAATGTTTAATTCTAAAGCCGAACACTTAAAACTAGCTGCAAACAGATAAGAGCAATCTTGCCTGAACGAAAAGGGTGGATTTTGGCTGCTGGTTGAAAGGAAATGTAGGCAAGCTAAGACAGTTGGGATACAAACTTGCATAGAGATGCAAAGGTATTGGTTTATTTATAACTCATCTTCATTATTTTTATAAACCAGTCAAGTTGGTGAACATACATAATACTCCTTCCTCCTATTTTCCCCACCACAACCTTGTGAGGTGGGCTGGGCTGAGAGAGAGAGAGAGGGATAGGCCCGAAGTCATTCTCCTGGCTTTCATGCTTTCATTAATTTTAAAGATTAATATTGCTTTTTTAAAAAAAACCCAGAACTTTTAAAAATTGGAACTCACGGATGATGAGTGGTATAGGGTCTCCTGCTTGAGCAGGGGGTTGGACTATGTGACCTCCAAGGTCCCTTCCAACTCTGCCTGTATTCTGTATGAATTAAAAAGGATTTATGATGGATGGGTATTGTGTAGCGCAATGACATAAGAATAATGATGTTCCCACATTGGAAAAATGGACTGTGAAAATGTCGGAATTTGCAGAAATGGCAAAACTGAACCGTTTGGTCAAACAATTAAAAAATATTTTTTTTAAAAAAAATGAATTGATTATGGATTGGACGATTAAGAAAAGGGCAGATTAAATTAACACAAAACAGTTAATAGGGAGGCTGTTAAGTGGACTGAGTTGCCTAGGCTGAGTTGTAAATATCCTCTGAGTTGTCATTATTCCCGTGCGGGCTGGGGAATTCGGAGAGTTCAAGGCCACATACCATATTTTTCGGAGTATAAGATGTACCGGAGTATAAGGCGCACCTTAGTTTTTGGGGAGGAAAATAGGGGGGGAAATCTGCCTCTTCAGCACATTATTTTATCCCCTGGTTAGGGCTTAAAAAAACCTTATTCGGAGCAAGTAGCAATGAAAAAAAGCCTGCAAAGTCTTAGGGCTGGAAAAAACCACCTTCGGAGAAATGAAAAAGCCTGCAAGCCGGTAAGAGCCGGGAAGACTGTTAGCGCCTCGTTAGGGCTGGGAAAAAAGCTTCGAAAAAGCTACATTCAGAGTATAAGACACACCCAAATTTTCAGCCTCTTTTAGGGGGGGAAAGGTGCGTCTTATACTCCGAAAAATACGGTACTTTAAGATTGCTAAGTTTGCAAAACACTGGTTTAGATCAGTAGCGAAGAGTTTTGAAGCTCCTTCGATGGACGTGACACTACAGTGTGTCGTTAATCTACCTGCCCTATCATGAGGGTGGTGATGGCAGTGATACTGAGCGTTCATGGTGATAATTTTGCCTTTTCCAGCCGTGACCTCGCTGCCTGCTTCTTCATCAGCCCCAGTTAATTGCACAGATGACGTCAGCGATCACCATAATTCCACCTTGCCGGAAGAAGACGTTTTGGTGATAGAGCAACTGCGAAAAGTACGTAATTGAGGAGGCAGTTATTTTGTTGGAACAGAACATTTGGTGGGCTTGGTTTATGGCTGACTCTGATATCCAAACTCAACTGGGACATAGAAGTGAGACCCAGCGTGTCTCTGCCCATCAGTCCAAATCAGTGTTTCTCAATCCATCGTTGATTGTTCTTACTGTTACGAAATGTCAACCGTTTTACAACCTTTCTTGCCACAGTTGTTAAATGAATCGCCACACTTGGTAAGTTAATAACACGGTTCTTAAATTAATCTAGCTTCCCCCATTGTCTTGGCGTGGCAAAAGGGGATCACATGACCCTGGGACACTGTGCAACCGTCACAAATATGAGCCAGTGGCCAAGTACCCGAATTCTGAGCACGTGACCACGGGGATGCTGCCACAGTTCCTAAGTTTCATGCACGACGGTCATAAATCACTTTTTTCAGCGCTGTTCTAACTTTGAACGGTCACTAAATGAATTGCTGTAAGTCGTAAAGCACAGGTAGTCCTCAACGTACGACCACAATTGAGCCCCAAATTTCTGTTGTTAAAGTGAGACATTCGTTAAGTGAATTTTGTTCCATTTTACGATCTTCCTTGTCACAGTTGTTAAGTGAATCACTGCACTTGATAAGTTGGCAACCCAGTTGTTAAGTGATTCTGGCTTCCTCATTGACTTTGCTCGCCAAAAGATTGCCAAAGTTAAATTACATGAGCTTGGGGCGCAGCAAACTGTCATATATATATGAACCAGTGGCCAAGTATCTGGATTTTGATCACATGATCATGGGGATGCTACAAACATCGTTAAGTGTGAAAAATGGTCATAAGTCACTTTTTTCAGTGTCGTCGTAACTTTGAACAGTCACTAAATGAACTCTAAGTCTGGGACTATCTGTATTTAGCCTACTTTTGTTTTAGCAATCATTCTGCCCTCTATTTTCTAGAACATTGAATCCCGGTTAAAAGTGTCTTTGCCGAGCGATCTCAGTGCAGCCTTAACGGACGGCGTGGTGCTTTGCCATTTAGCCAACCACGTGCGGCCTCGTTCTGTCCCTAGTATTCACGTGCCCTCGCCAGCTGTCGTAAGTATCCGGGGTAGTCGTGTCGGGCCAGTTTGGGAAAATTGGCTTTTCTTTTTCTTTCCTTGGAATTTTACTGCGCTCCATATATTCATGATTGGACTGTATTTTTGTAATAAATGAGCCGAGGTGGTGCAGTGGTTAAAGTGCAGCACTGCAGTTCAGCTGTTCAAATCTCACCGGCTCAAGGTTGACTCAGCCTTCCATCCTTCTGAGGTGGGTAAAATGAGGACCCAGATTGTTGGGGGCAATATGCTGAACTCTGTAAACCGCTTAGAGAGGGCTGTAAAGCACTATGAAGCGGTATATAAGTCTAAGTGCTATTTCTATTGCTAAATGAATATGTAGAAAGCAAAGTCAAATAATTACGAAATGCAAGTAAAATAAATTCGTTTTTGGAGGTTACAAAACAGCGTCTCCCATTCTTGCCTTAATGGTGGTCAATCCTGGTTCCACCCCCACACTGTATGACTTGTCATCTTTGACACACGTGTTGTAGGTCCTCCATCGCTACCAGAGACTTAACAATGCTGCTCCTGGTGAATGCCATGTTCTTCTTTCTCCCTTCTGCAGCCTAAATTAACCATGGCCAAGTGTCGACGGAATGTGGAAAATTTCCTGGAAGCCTGTCGAAAAATAGGGGTGCCTCAGGTACGAGAGGAAGCCTTCCAATTTTTCTTCATACTCTGTGGACTTACTTCATAGGGCCAACTTTTTAGATAACCGTGGGAATCCTGGTGCTCTCTAAGCTTGGTTGCTTTCTTGCGGACATTACATTACCCAACTAGGTAACATCATCAGGACTAAATGGGAGGGGGGGTTACAGAGTGGAAGAGGAAGAGAAGGAGGTTGAGGATGAGGATTGTGAGGCCCTTGATGCTCTCTGAAGTGGGTTCTTTTCTTACGGACGTTACATGACCCAACATCAGGAGAAATTTCCAGACAGTTAGAACAATTAATCCGTGGAACAGCTTGCCTCCAGAACTTGTGAATGCTCCAACACTGGAAGTTTTTAAGAAGATGTTAGATAACCATTTGTCTGAAGTGGTGTAGGGTTTCCTGCCTAAGCAGGGGGTTGGACTAGAAGACCTCCAAGGTCCCTTCCAACTCTGTTATTCTATTCTATCATCATTGCTAGAAGGTAGTGAGGAGGGGGAGGAGGAGCAGAGCAGGAGGAGGACTCTCTGAGCTTAGTTATTTCCACACAGACATTTCATTACCCAACTATGTAACATCATCAGTTCTAGAAGAAAGTGAAGTTTGCAGAGAGGAGGAGGAGGATTGTGAGGTCCTTGGTGGTTTTCTTGCAGACATTTCGTGACCCAACTAGGTAACATCATCAGTGCTAGAAGGAAGGGTTTTTTTGCTGTCTTTGAAACCTCTTTGGGATGTTTAATCTCACCCATGGTTCACAGCACTAATTCAGAATGGAATATACCCTAAAATGGTACACCCACGCATCAAAAGATAGGTACAAAAGGAAGGAAACAACACAAAACAGAAAAAGCTCCCGGCCTCTTCAGCTACAGCTTGGACTACTGTTTCCATTGTCCTCAGCCAAAAGTGCAGTTGGACATGCTGGCGAGAGGTGATGGGAGTTGTAATTCAACACAGCCGACGACCAACAAAGTAAGGAAGGGCAGATTGTTTCAGATCTAATATCAGTGCTGTCTCCTGAATTGACGGGAAAACGCCCAGTAAAATTTAGATACGGTGGCATCTCGCCAGCCCGAGGATCCTGTTTCTAATCCGGTTAATGTCTTCGTTTCGCATCTTGCGGTCCTTGTGAATGGACGGTGGTTCTTGTGACAAAATTTCCAGTGCATGGAAAACTAACCTCTGATTTGTGGTTTTCTGAATTTCTCCTGGGTTCTCAGCTTTATAGGAGTGTCCGTGGTTGGACAAAGGGTGGGGGTGGGGACAACCCCTGGGAGCAATTCAGAAGACCTTTTCATGAAGCTGCCCCAAGTAGGATTTCTCCCCGTTGCAATCGGGTTGTGGGGTGAACACCGGGGAGCCATGAACTCCACCAGCACAGACCTGTTGCAATTGGCTTGTCCTTCAGCATCACCACAATTTTGGAAGGACCTGAGATAAAGTCCTGCTAAAGGGTTTGGAGCTGAATTCTTGCTCCTAATTGCTTTGCGCAAGATACAGGTAGTCCTTGAGTTACGACCACAATTTCCATTGCTAAGCAGGACCGTTGTTCAGTGAGTTTTGCCCCATTTTTGTGAAACGCCAAAGAAATCAGGAGATCCAGGCAACTGTTCTGACCTGGCTCCAAAACACGACAAACCATCTACAATTACATACCGTATTTTTCGGAGTATAAGACGCACCTTTTTACCCCCCAAAAGAGGGTGAAAACTTGGGTGCGTCTTATACACCGAATGTAGACCCAGCCACCCCCACCCTTTGGCCTCTGTCTTCCAGCAATTTACCTGTTTGCAGCAAAGAGGGAAGAGCCTGTAAAGCCAAGCAAGTCACTAGCATCTTCCCGACATACAGCTGATTAGGTTTGCCACATGGGAAAATGAAAGTGAAACTAGCTGCAAAGAGGCAAATAGCTGGGAGAGACTCGCAGATTTTTATTTTCTGCTGAACTGGATGGAAGGGGGTAAGTGAATAACTATAAATGTCTGTAGAATGTTCAAATTATTAGACTTATTTTTTAAAGACTGCTTTATTATTGTTCTAGAACCAGGGGTCTCCAACCTTGGCAATGTTAAGACTTGTGGACTTCAACTCCCAGAATTCCACAGCCAGCTTTGTTAGCTTTGCTGGCTGTGAAATTCTGGGAGTTGAAGTGCACAAGTCTTAAAGTTGCCAAGGTTGGAGATCCCTGTAAATCTAGACAACTTAACAAAATAAAGAAGCTTTTTAAAATAAATTCTTGCTCTGAAGAGGCCCAGTTCTCTTGTATCTTCTTTTAAATAATAGAGAATAATGTATACCTCCAGAAATTTTAATTAATTTTAACAGCTCTGTACAAGTATAGTCTGAAATGTAACAGTGTCCTGTTTAGTATTAGAGTTAAATCCTGACTTACCTTGGAGTAGATCTATTTAAATAATTGGGAGGAGTTAGTGTGACTACATTTAAGAAAACTTTCTGGCATAATGTACATTTCTCCAATTCTTTGCTATTTCTATGGGTCAGGCACACATGCACAGAAATACACAGCAAACAGTGTATATCATCTGTGCTGTTTGCTGTTTGGCAAATTGCTTGGAGGCAGAGGCCTTTTTCCCTTGTTTTCCTCCCCCAAAACTAAGGTGCGTCTTATACTCCGAAAAATACGGTAATTGTTCACTCATCCAAGAAGCTTCTTCGCAAACTGTGGGGCAACCGTATCACTCGCTTCCCCACTACCGTGATTCACTTAACAACGGTGGGAAGAGAGATTGCAAAATGGGGCAGAACTCACTTAGCAGCTGTCTTGCTTAGCGTTGGAAATTTTGGGCCCAGTTGTGGTCGTAAGCCAAGGACAACTCGTTACGTCTGCGCACAATAGCGGTTTCAAAAACGGAAGCGTTGCAACCTGGCGAAGAGCTTACCTTGGGCAGCTTCGCAGAATCCAGCATGCCTACTGACCGAGCTTCTACTAATTTATTTTCTGTCTGTTTTCCCTTCCTGCTGCCCCTTCTGGACAGGACAGCCTGTGTTCCCCTTCTGACATTCTCCAGCTAAACCTCAGCATTCAGAGGACTGTCGAATCCCTCCTTTCTCTCGGCAGAGATTCCGAAGAGCCTACTCTGGTGCTACTCTCTACTCAACTCTGTGCTTTCGCTGCTTTTTACTGTACTCTGATGCTTCTGGTCTGCGTGTTCTACCGCTGGGTCTTTTTCCTCTGAGAAAAACAAAACAAGAACGACAACAAACACGCACAAACCTTGCCGGTCACCTACGCCGGCTCCTCCGAATGGGTGGTTGCACGCTTTGCGGTTTGCAGGAGACGGCTGGGGTTCAAATCCATCCGCGAACGAGTTACGTCTCCAGAGCAGGGGTCGGCAACCGTTTGATCCCAAAGGGCCCAAATCCTGCCCCTTCTCTGCCTCTTGCAGGGTGGTTGGCAGGTCCGCAAACCATGGGGCCCGACAGCCGCGGGGATGGCGCTGCCCCGCCAGCCAGGACACCCCTGGTAGGCCACCCCTGTCCAGGAGACCCCAGGCTCTTCCCCTGCTCTTCCAAGGGGCTTGACTGAGGCTCAGGGCTGACCATCTGTCTCCAGCCAGCCATATTCAGCCTGCGGGCTGGATTTGGCCAGCAGGCCGCAGGTTGCTGACCCCTGATCCTAAACCCTTGTATAGTTTTAAAAACAACAACAACCACACCTTGCTGTGTTACACTGGAATGCTTTATGGAACTAAAAGGAAACGGGAACGCATGGATTTATTTTAACTACACGACTAGATATTTTTGTAAAATGGGAAGTTTCAGATTCCTGGAACACAGGGTAGAGACGATAAGGGAAATTTAGCTGTCGGGGTTGCGGGGGAAAGCCAATTAGTTTGTTAGGAGGTGAAGATGCTTGTGACATCTTCCTTTGGGTACCATCCAGGTTTTTTTTTTATATTCCCCGAGGTTTGAGCAGCTACAGGCTTTTCCAGGTTTTTCTTCCAAGGCCTTGGAATAAAACCCACCCTTTTAGAAAAAATTCAAAGAAAAAGGGGTTTTCAGGGGCCTCTGCCGCAGAGTTTTCCTTCGCCGCTCCTGGTGAAATTCCCCTAAAAGAGAGTCAAACGTTCCTTCGCGTCTCTGGTCATCCCAACATTGAAATAATAGCAGATTTTTAGAGCTGGCGCAAGGGGTCTCTCCGGGGACTTGAGCACAACGTTAGAAGAGGAAATTCCTCAAAGTTGGGCTTTTTTTAAAAACAAAAACAAAACCACCAACCCACACAATTTACAGAGTCTTCTTCCTGGGGTATCTCTTCCTTCCCCCCCCCCCCACTTGGCTAATTACTCAGGTAGGAAAATGTTTCTCCATAGAGAACAACCTCTGTAAACTCTCGGCCGGCTCTTGAGCGATGCCTCCGGGGAGAAGCCCTGATGAAATCCTGGCTACCTCTGCAAAGCTACGGCCAGCATCTTGGTCAGTCCAAGTCAGCCTTTTAAGTTACCTAATAGGTATCTCGAAGAAATGCAGATGGTCCTCAGTTTACGACCGTTCGGCAACCGGGGACTCGTTCCAGCCTGGAGGCGCCCTGTGCGCTGCATAACAGTTGCAGCATGGAGAGCCAGGGTTGCATGGGCATGCCTTTAATGACGGCAACAACTTACGACCGTAATTCTGGGCTCAATTGTGGTCTTAAGTCGAGGACTACCTGCCCAGGAGGCTGCAGAGCACCCCGTGTTCTCTTTCAAAGCCGGAGGATTTTCCTGTGTGGTTTCCACACAAAAAATATTGCATTTGCATCCCACCGGAAACAGCGTTTCTGCTATCCATAATCTGTTTATATCTGTAGTTTTTCATCTTGGCAATCACTGGCTGGGGAATTCTGGGAGTTGAAGTCCAGCCCTCTTGAAGTGGCCAAGTTTGAAAAACGTGGATCCATACTGTGGCTTTTAGATTTCTCGGGCTGTAAGGATTGAGATCTAAACCAATACAGGTAGTCCTCGATTTATAACGGTTCGTTTAGTGGCCGTTCGAAGTTACAACGGCACTGGAAAAAGTGACCCAGGACCGTTTTTTTCATACCTACGACCATTGCAGCATCCCCATGGTCATGTGATCAAAATCCGGACGCTGGGCAACCGACTTGTATTTATGACGGTCGCCGTGTCACGCGATCCCATTTTGCAACCTTCTGACAAGTAAAATAAGCAGGGAAGCCGGATTCACTTAACAACCGTGTTACTAACTTTCACTTAATAACCCTGGAAAGAAAGGTCGTAAAATGGGCCACAATTCACTTAACAAATGTCTCGCTTAGCCACAAAAATGTGGGGCTCTATTGTGGTTGTACGTCGAGGACTACCCGTATGTGAAGTGTGCAGGCCGTCCTTGACTTACGACTTGTCGCTTAGCGACTGTTCAAAGTTACGGCAGACCTATCTTGGGGCTACTTACAAGCTGGTTTCCAAGTTCTGCCCCCGTCTGGTCGCACGCCTGAACTGTCTTGCTTAGCAATGGAGAGTTTGAGCGCAATTGTGGCCGTAAGTCGAGGACTGCCGGAATCCCCCCTTTTCATTGCTTCGGTCTGATCCGAAGCCATGCTCAGCCCTGTCGGCTTCCAGGTTTGCCCAAAATAGAAACCCTGCTTGACTTGAAGGCATCACCCCAAACCTAAGCCTCTGTTGTCCCCCAACAAGGAGGGGGCGACAGCCGTGGGGGTCCAGTGGGATGAAGGTTGCTTTAAAGTAGGAGTCTCCAAACTTGTCCACTTTAAGCCTGGCGGACTTCAACTCCCAGAATTCCCCAGCCAGCAAAGCTGGCTGGGGAATTCTGGGAGTTGAAGTCCGCCAGGCTTAAAGTGGACAAGTTTGGAGACTCCTACTTTAAAGGGCTTTTTGACCCGAGCGAGCCCTCACCCTTAACACCAGCCTCTGCTTGGAGAAATTCTCAATCCTTGCCGAAAAATTTCTCCTCTCCACACTCGGCCTCTGATGCTCAGGTGAACACCAGGCTGAGCCTACTCAGCCTAATAAAGCAGAATTATTTGTAGCTCAGGGTTGAAATGAGGGCTCCTTGGTGCTCTCTGAGCTTGGTGGGTTTCCTTGCAGACGTTTCATTACCCAAACTGGAGTGTGCAGTGGCCTAGAGGTGGAGCTCTCGCCTCACAATCAGGAGGCCGTGAGTTCGATCCTAGGTAGAGGCGGATATTTCTCTCTCTCTCTCTCTCTGGGCACACTTATTTATTTATTTATTTATTTGGCAGTTTTTCTATGCCGCCCTACTCCCTCAGGACTCAGGGCGGCGTACAACATTTTATAAAAACTCCAAACAAATCATTAAAAAACAGCTTAAAAACAGTTAAAAAAGAAATATATAAATACACACCATACACGCATGGGGGAGACATCAGATATAGAATCGTCTCAAACTCACCACACTGAGAATATATCTGCTGAACAAAACTCCGCATTGGCAACAGGTAGGGCATCCGGCCAGTAAACACTCGGCTCCATTCAGTTGCCCAGACTCCACCCCGATGCAGGGGATTATGGGGTCGTTAAAAGATGATGATGATTTCATTACCCAAACTAACTAACCTCATCAGGGATGTATATATACAAAGCCCTCCCCCTTGTAACACTGATGGTGTTCCCTAGTTGGGTAATGAAACGTCTGCAAGAAGATCACCAAGCTGGGGTAAAACCAAAGGATTCCTACTCAGCCTTTTACTCTCTGTGGTGCTTTAGACTTTCTCAGGGAATCCTGTTGCTCTCTCTAGGCAGGAATCTGAAGGCTCCAGCAATTGCCTTTTGCTCAGCCGAAAGGACAGTCCTGCCTGGATTGCCCTGGCCCGGTGGGCTTCAATCGCAGGAGACCCCTCAGGGCTGGCCTCTCTGTTCACCCACTCCCTTTCGCTGGCAGCTAGAAGCTCAACAGAGGAAGAGCAGGGAGTCTGCTCCCTCTCTCCTCTTGCAGAGATCTCCACATTTCCAGCAAACTGACCATCAGGTGCTACTTGAACATGCAAACAGGATTGTACCGATAAAAATAGAATATTTGTAGCTCAGGCTTGAACTGTAGGTGCTCTCTGAGCTCGGTTGTTTCCTTGCAGATGTTTCATGACCCAACTGAGGAATATCATCCATGCAGGAAGGGAGGAGGAGGAAGAGGACTACTATGGGGTCCTTGGTGCTCTCTGAGTTTGATGGTTTTCTTGCAGATATTTCATTACTAGGAGATATCATCAGTGGTAGAAGGAAGTGGGCTTTGCTCTTTGTTTATATACCAGCAGCTTGCTTATAGACAGCAAATCTCACTCCCTTTTAGCTCCTGAAATCTCGGGTGCTTGGCCACTCACCACCAGGCTGTTCCATTGACGTTGTTTGACACCATTAAAGACATTTCTTGACCCAACTAGGTAACAGCATCGGTGTTAGAAGGGAGCAAGGTCCACTCCCCTCTAGCACGATGGTGTTACCTAGTTGGGTACTGAAACGTCTGCATGAGAACACTCAACACACCAAGGACTTGAAACACACTTGTTGAAGGTTTGCAAACAGGCGCAAGGGAATTCAGTGCAAACCTACTTTACATTAACCTCCCTTGCATAATTCCTGAACTGCATTATTAATAGACCGTTAATTATTTGGGATGTTTGACGGCCACTGCTTCTTAAATGGGAAACTCTATGGATTCCCTGCATGGTTGTGCGGCCGATAGATTTTTTTTCCTGCATATCCCTTGAGTTATATTTCTTTTCTGAGTTGGATCCTTAGCTCCGTAACACTTGATTGATTCTTGCTAGCTGCTGGTAAGCTGAAGCAGGCGACCTTGGCTTATCTGGAGCTGGCTGAACCAGGCCTGTTGCTAGGCTCTGCGTTTTGTCCCATAGCTCATACAACTTTAAATCCGAATTTATGGGGTTTTTTTTTCTCCTGAAGTCACATAGCTCAGTGAGGGCTGACTTCGCTTCCTCAGCTTGGCGGTGCCTGCCCTGTAATTTGGAAATTGCACAAGAGTAATCTGTGGACGAAAGCTGCCTCCCGGGGTCAGAGCTGGGTGCTCACAGACCTATGATCGGGTCTGTGCTGCCCCAAAGAAGGAAAACTCTAGATTACGCAAGGGTAGTGGATGAGGGGGTAGAAAGAACCAATCTGCATTGTCCAGCCAGCCAAGAAAAAAATAGGGCAATGGGTTAGTTAGCTAGTTTGTTAGTTCATTAGTTAGTTCGTTAGTTAAAATGCTGCCCATCTGGCTGTTAAGCAGCTCTAGGTATCTTACAACAAGATTAAAAACAACAATATACGTCAGGCACAAATGACCAGATCCACCCATGTAGAGTTCAAACTAGCTACTTTATTGTTCTCCGCCTATAATACAGGAATCTTCCCAGTTTTTGCCTGGGAAAAAACGAACTATAAGGCTCTAAGGCAGTGTTTCCCAACCTTGGCAACTTGAAGATGTCTGGACTTCAACTCCCAGAATTCCCCAGCCAGCATTCGCTGGCTGGGGAATTCTGGGAGTTGAAGTCCAGACATCTTCAAGTTGCCAAGGTTGGGAAACACTGCAGTCTAAGGCATTCGGACGTCCCCTCCAGCGAAGCTGGCTGAGGAATTCTGGGAGTTGAAGTCCACAGGTCTTAGTCAAGCTTGGATACCCTGCCTTAAGCTAAGAACCAAAGCCCCTTTTACCGTTTAGCACAGGGTCCTCTCAGAAATGGTGTAGGGTCTGCTTGGGCGGGCGGGTTGGACTAGATGACCGACAAGGTCCCTTCCAACTCTGTCAATCTGTATATAGCCTGGCTAATGGTGGGAAGGAGGCCCAGAGACCATGGGTCTCTGAAGGGGGTCTCCGTTTGTCATCAGCAAATATTAAAAATCAAGACGAGGCTGAAGTCAGCCCTGCGCATGTTCAGTTTTCTAGAATTGTTCCCAACCTTTTCTTCACCCCCTTTAAATACCTTTTGTGGCCACGGACCCCCGAGACTTAACTCAAGATTTAAATCCGCACCTTTTTTTCAAGCTTTCGCCAACCTCCTGTGATGACATCACAGCCCCCCCCAGGAGACCCACCGATCTAGGCCAAGCACTGTCTTTCTTGGCACGCCAAACACTTCTAGACGGGAATGTTTGCACATTGTACGGTTGATAAGAAGTGAGCCCCTGTGCGAATCTTCCAACTGTGCAGAGCAAGATGGGTTTATCCGCCATGCGGGGGAAAAAAAAGTCACTTTTGCACACCTCGCGGATGAATTCCACCAATGAGAACTCTTCTTCTCTCTGGCTTGTTTTCTTCGTACTTTGATTCTCCCTATAAAATCCACTGCTAATAAGAGTTTGGCTTTTTTTTCTTCAATGCTTGCTACTATGCACACCTGTTTTGCACGTTCTCTTTGTACGCCTCTTGTCGCCAGGCTGGTGCGGGCTCTGTTGCTTTTGGGCTTCGTTGGTTCAATAAAAAGTCACCTCCAAGTCCGGCTGGGTGGTCCTTGTTCACTTAGTCCAGCGGAGTCCGAAGAGGACAAACGGGGTCTCGGGTCATGAAGGCAAACCTCTGCGTGAGACTTGCACACTTGCACACAAGGACCCTGCTTGCACACCCCACCATGTGCAAGGAAGGCCGGAGAAAAATCCCTCTGATTTAAAAGACAAAAAAAAAACCACCCCCAAATCAAAATATTTGAATTGGGAGGCAGATTCGATGTTGCTCAACATACTTATTGGTCTGTTTATTTCCTTGATACTCTGACTGATGTTGTGTGATGGGATGTGCAGGCAGTCCTTGATCTACAGCAGTTTATTTAGTGACTGTTCAAAGTTACAACAGCACTGACTTAAGCCTGTTTCTCACACTTACTACCATTGTAGCGTCCTGATGGTCACGTGATCAAAATTCAGGTACTTGGCAACGGACTCGTATTTATGACGGCGGTACTGTCCCGGGGGTCACGTGATCCCCTGTTGAGAAAGCAAAGTCAGTGGGGAAGCCAGATTCACTTCATAACCGTGTGACTATTTTAACAACTGCAGTGTTTCACTTAACAACTGTGGCAAGAAAAGTTGTAAAATGGGGCAGAATTCACTTAACAGCCGTCTGGCTTAGCAAGAGAAATTTTGGGCTCGATTGCGGTTGTAAGTCGAGGACCACCTGTTTTGAGGAGGTGGATCCCCAGGAGGGAGGGCTGTGTTCCGGACAGGTGAGAGGCAACTCAGTGTGGGTATCACAGATAGTCCTCAACTTACAACCGGTTGCTTAGCGATTGTTAGAAGTTGCGACGTACCTGAAAACGGGAGTTACGACCCAAAGTTCTGACGGTCCTTCCCACCACTTCGGGCACTTAGCCACATTAGCTGCATTTATGGCCGTTTGTAGCATCCTGTGGTCATGTAATTACATTTTACGACGGTTTTGCCGGAAATTCAAAATCCCAGAGGTGCTTTTTTCAAGAGGCAACTGGACTTTTTGGTTTTTCTTTGAAGAGGTTTCCCTTCTCATCCCAGAAGCTTCTTCAGCTCTGATCAGATGGTGGGGAATGGAAG
The DNA here is from genome assembly GCA_023053685.1 of Diadophis punctatus similis. NCBI lineage: Eukaryota > Metazoa > Chordata > Lepidosauria > Squamata > Dipsadidae > Diadophis > Diadophis punctatus. The sequence continues at coordinate 80,235,797 of JALIGW010000005.1, read as the reverse complement.
CATTTATACTCCTTGCAGACAGCTGGTCATTTGCATCCTTTGAGAGTCGTTGAGGCCACTTGGAGGTTTCTCTGTGTCCTCAGAGTCACCTGAGTGGTGCAAATGGTTCCTATAGTCTGCAGTTTTTTCCTCTGGAAATCCATTCCTCCTCCCACCCCACTCAAAGGGAGTTCATCCCGAATTGTATAGCTAAAAACTCTGTAGAGATTCTCAGTCATCCAGGTCGTGGTTGTCCCAAAGGTGCTTTTTTCAGGAGGCAACTGGACTTTCTTGTTTTTTCTTTTTCTGTTTTGAAGACATTTTGCTTCTCATCCTGAGGACACAGATAAACCTCCAACTGCTTCAACGACCCCTATAAAATAATGCAAATGACCAGCTGTCTGCAAGGAATATAAATCCCTCCCTTCCCCACCATCCGGTCAGAGCTGAAGAAGCTCCTTGGATGGGAAGCGAAACATCTTCAAAAGAAAAAACCAGAAAGTCCAGTTGCCTCTTGAAAAAAAAGCCCCTTTGGGACAACCATGACCTGAATGACGGAGAATCTCTACAGACTTTCAAAAATTCAAAGTTACTTCAGGTTTTGGGCAAAACCGGCCCATAGCAAAGAGTGGGCTGGTTTAACTTTTTTTTACAACTGCCACATTCTCTTAACCACTGTCACACAAAAGGCGGCAAAATCAGGTGGATCATGTGATTGACCCAATTTATAATTGTCACAAAGGACTGTAATGGGCAGGCTCCATTATGATCGTATGTTGAGGACCACCTGTCTGTGTGAGAGAAAGAGGGTGAAGAGTATATTCTAGATGCAGATAGTAGAGTCCTCAGACTTACCTTGACTTATGACCCCAACTCAGCCCAGAATTTTTGTTGCTAAGCGAGATGGTCGTTAAGTGAGTTTTGCCCCATTTTATGACCTTTCTTGCCGCAGTTGTTAAGTGAATCTGGCTTCCCAATGGACTTTGCTTATCAGAAGGTCGCAAAAGGGGATCACGTGACCCCGGGAGGCTGCGACCGTCATAAATACGAGTCAATTGATTACGTGACCATGGGGATGCTGCAGCGGTCGTAAGTGTGAAAACAGTCATCAGTCACTTTTTTCAGTGCCGTCGTAACTTTGAACGGTCACTAAGCGAACGGTTGTAAGTCAAGGACTGCCTGTACATCCCGTCACAGGTTGGGAGCTGAAGACAATATCCATCGTGGTCCTTCCTTCCATTTTCCCAACCACAACCCTGTGAGGCAGGTTGGGCTAAGAGAAGAGCATCGCTGGCCCCAAAGTCTCCCAGGACCCCTGGGTGTCAAGAGAGGGTGGGCTGCTCCCCCCAGCCCCCTCTGCAAGGATTCAGAAGGAAGCCCCTTCCCCTTTTGAATCCCAGGAGGACAAGGAAGGGTCTTGCGTTCGAGTCTAGGGAGAGTCTCAATCATCCAGCTCATGGTTGTCCCAAAGGTGCTTTTCCAAGAGGCAACTGGACTTTCTTGGTTTTTCCTTGAAGAGGTTTCGCTTCTCATCCAAGAAGCTTCTTCAGTTCTTCAGAGTCCTTTGGGAGTTGGGCGGCATATACATTTAATAAATTAAATTAAATTCAGCTGAGGATGTTCCCAATGAAAAGCCAAATGGGTCATTGAAGCCCAGACATAGAAAGAGAGAGAAATAACCCCACAGAAAAGGAACCAGGCTTTGAACTACCACATCAGCCATGGACAATCCTGAATAGGATTTGCACCTCACACATAGTCTGATGGGACTCTCTGTATAAACAGCACAGTTAGTGTGACTTTGGGGTCCCACCTCAAACTGTAGATCACACAGTGACCGGCTATAAGCCGAGGTCAAATACCGATCCAGTATCTGATTTTTTGTTCATATAAACGATGCTGCACTTCAATGGTTAGATGGCCTAGAAGACCAGGGGTCCCCAACCTTGGCAACTTTAAGACTTGTGGACTTCAACTCCCAGAATTCTGGGAGTTGAAGTCCACAAGCCTTAAAGTTTTGCTGGCTGAGGAATTCTGGGAGTTGAAGTTCACAAGTTTTGCTGGCTGAGGAATTCTGGGAGTTGAAGTCCACAAGCCTTAAAGTTGCCAAGGTTGGAGGCCCCTGGCCTAGAACAGGAGTCCCCAACCTGTGGGCCACGGTCCACTACTGGGCTGTGGTCTAATTGCCACCGAGCCATATGAGTAACCAGCTGGGGTGCACGCATCTGCGCAAACCTCGCTGCGGGCGCTTGCGGCCCCACGCATGTAAGCACCACTGCAAACATTGCAGGCGTGCGCACGCACACCTGCGCCTGACCCACAAAATCATCCCCTGCTCCCCCCCCCCGCTCTGGTCCGCCAACCCGGAAAGTTTGGGGAACTCTGGCCTAGACATTCGTATATTTGATCATCAATCTTTTTTACCATTTATATTTCATTGCGTTCTATTCATCGAGATGACATGTTAATAACACATCTTGCCAGTCCACGCATGATAACACCATGCGCTGAATAAATAAATAGCCGAGAAAAACCCAGTTGCTTTTTGGAAAAGCACCTTTGGGACGCCTTGCATTCAACACCCCTCAGCCAGCATCCCATCCTTCGTCCACGCTCACCCTGTCCAAATTTAATTTCGCTTCCCTTTTTCCTATCCATTTTTCATCATCATCCTTTTGTTTTTTTTCCTCCCTTTTGTGCGTGTGTTGTGTGTGTCTTTCTCCCCCCTTGTAGGAGCGACTGTGTTTGCCTCTGCATATTTTGGAAGAGAAGGGGTTGACGCAGGTGGCAGAGACTGTTCAGGCCCTCCTGGAATGGGCTCCCCCAAAACAACAGCACCACCTGGGCCCTGCCTAAGGAGCCCCAAGAGCCTCTTCCCCGGGCTGACGGAAGGAGGCGAGTGCGGGTGCCGCCACTCCAAGCAAAGACAGTCTTTGTGTCCGAAGAGCGACCGCCGAACCCCCAAATTCCTGATGGGAATCCTTTGCCTTTTCGTTTCTCCACTTTTTTTTTTCTCCATCGGACTTTCGCGATTTGTAAAGTGGGTTTTTTTTCCCCTGGGGCGGAGGGAACTGGGTGAAAACTCCAGGAGCCCCTTCGGCTTCTTATTTAAATATCATCCTTGGGGGGGATTCTGGGCAGGGGAGAAAAAGAAGAAGGACTTTTTAATCCCACCACTATAGAAATGTGAGGTTCCCGGTAGGTTTAACATGTAGGAAAAATCCTTGCGGGGTTTGTTTTTTTTTTGTCTTGTTTTGTTTTTGCACTTCTGCTCTGAACAATCCCGCAGACAAGACCAGCTCCGGAAGGACCCCAGCGATGACGGTCCTTAGCCAGTCCTGAATCCTACTATTCTTTTGTTCTTTTGTTCTTTTCCATCGTCGCTTCCCATTGAGATGTTTCTGACAGGAATTTTTTTTTTTGAAAAAAAAATATGCATTCATGGGTTTGCAAGAGGTGCGAGAAATTCAGCACAATTCGATCCTAAATCAGCAAGTTGGATGCCTGAATTGGAGAGAGCCTGGTACGACTTTAATATCACCCCTCAAATGTTGTCCCGTTCCCCCCTGTTTAGCAGCACGAGGGAACTGAAGCTTGAGCGATAAATGTATCAATGATGCCTGTTAAGTGAAGAAGAATGGGGCACAGCTAGATGCCCTTCTGGGTGCTTGAAAGAGCAGATTTATTTCCCTCCCCCCAAGCAACTGACCCAATCCAGGTTTTTTTTTGCTTTCTTCCTCCTGTTCATCTTCCTAGTTTTCTTAATGAGCTTTTATAAAATATGAGATTGCAAACCACTTTAGCACTTACTTGGAAAGGGCAATTGGGAAGAACTCCGTATGTGAACCAGGCACAGTTTGGATCCGGTTGGAAAAGCAGCTGCAAGACCTTCAATCTGCCCGGAGCATAATTCTGTCCACGTGGAAAAGACAAAGCTGAATAAAATTTGGAGTTTTTTCATCCTGGAGATGGTGCGGCGGGCAGAACAAACGAACACCAGGCCTCTGCCGGTTGGCGAGAATTGTAGGCTGGATCTCTCCAACTGAGACCCTATTCAAATAGATCCTCTGTCTTGTTTTTTTACGTACGGTTTCCACTCTTGTGGACAATCCCAGTTAAAGCCACTTCTTGTGTTGCGAGTGGAAAAGCGTGCGCTCCGGTGTTTGAATAGGATTGGGGCAGCACTGTTGTGCCGTAGAGCAGGGGTATCCAACCTTGGCCACTTTAAGACTTGTGGACTTCAAGACAGCATACCTTAATCTCTTGTAATCCCTTCCTCTGCAATCTCTCCACTTCGTGGGTAAGAGAAAAAAAAACGGACATGGCTGACTGGGGAATTCTGGGAGTTGAAGTCCACAAGTCTTAAAAGTGGCCAAGGCTGGATACCCCTGCTGTAGAGGAGCCCTGTGTAATCCCTAAAAGAAGCCAGATGTTTAAGGTGCCAGGGAAGGGGTGTGCAATTGAAGGAGTTTGTAGCCATTAAATTCCTGATTAAAGTAGCAGGAGATGCATCGGCTGGGAAGTCAACATTTCGGTTGGCCGATTCAGCTGCCGGGGGATGAAGTCCCCGTTCTCGGTCGTTGCAGGACCGGAGAACTTAAAAAAAAAAACAACCACGCTTTGCACGTATCCCGGATTCATAAGTGAAGCCAAAGCTAGTGAAGGTCGCTCGTGACAGATGTGCAGTGTGAAGGAGGTAAGAAAAAGGATGGTTGGTTGGAAGGGATTTGGGAATTGATCCACAGCACCATAACTCTTAATTTTTTCCCCTATTTAGTTGCAGGGCCCCCACCTGCCCTCAGTTATTTCCGATCAACTCTGTTTGTTTTCAAGCTCCTGTTTGCTTCTCCAAAGCTACAAATATGTTTCCAGGCCTTTCCTATTTCTTTCCTCCTTGCCCTTTCCTTCTCCACCTCCATCGCTCTTTATTTTGACTTTCGTCCCTTCCTCGGCATGGCTGGCTTCCTGCATCGGTGAGATGCAGTTCAATTTTTTTAAGTTTATTTATTATTATTTTTAACCACTGGCCTCCCTTGCTAAGATTCTGTTCAAGCAGAGCATCCAATTGCAATCGGGTCCTGCGTTGTTTTCGTTCGGGCTGCTTCTAGCTCCCAAAGGGCTTGCGTTTTGCAGAAACAGCTTTGTAGGAAAAGAGATGCATGAAACCTCCCTTGCAGAGGGGCTCGGAGGGTCCCATTTTTACTTTAAAACCCGGTGGTTCTGCTCTTCGGGGACCCTCGACCCTTGTGAAATACGGTTTTTTGAAGGGACACAATGCCACGTTTCCAGAGTCTCATTTTGTAGGATTTGAGTTTTCGGGTTTAAATCTGCACACTCCCTATTCTGCCTTATTGCAGATTCTCCGCTGTTTGTTTTACTGATGGGTGGTTCTTGTGCTACTCGCACTCAGCTAGCCTGAGCAACTGAGAAATCTCGTCAGTGCGGGACTCTCTGTGAAAGTTCACCTTGTTTACGCCACGCTCCTGCACTGTTATAAGTTTGGAGCCTTTGAAACCCTAAACTCTTTCTTTGGGGGTCCATCAGGGATGCGGACGATGACGTCTTTTGAACTAGAAGTAGCTTGATTCAAAGGTCAACTGAGCAGGTTCCAGACAGAATCTCGAGTTCAAGATAACCCTGTTCTTGAGGTTGGAACACTATTTCAAGCCTGAGGCACTTCGAAAGTGTTAAAAAGGACATTTGGGGCAAATTTGGAGTGAAAATGGTTTGCTTTGAAGCTGTTTGTCCCTCAAAGTCTGTTCTTTGCCTAGGCCACTGTTGTTCAACCTTGACAACTTTAAGATGGGTGGACTTCAACTCCCAGAATTCCCCAACCAGCATAGCTTACTCTCTTGTAATCCCTTCCTCTGTAATCTCTCCACTTTAGGAGGTTAAGAGAAAAAGAAACCGACACGGCCGGCTGGCTGGCTGGGGAATTCTGGGAATTGAAGTCCACCCGCCTTAAAAGTTGCCACGGTTGAATAACACTAGCCTAGGCAGTTGAGTCGCGTGTCTTCGCTTGGAAAAAGTATTCCTTGCAGCCGAGTTGTGTGGATCGGCTTTGGTGTCAGCAAAAAGACGAAAGGAATGAACACACAACAGGTATTGCCTGCATCGTTGCAAAAGATGCTCACACCGGTGCTTGCCCATCGGAGTCGTGTTCAAGGGCCCAAAAGGGAACACAAGCCAAGCACTAATGTGTGGGACTCTTGTAGGACCCTTGGTGGCCTCTGGTGCAGGAACCGCAGAAGACATTCTTCAGGTGCAGCTCAGCCAGGCAGGAAAAGACGCAGTCCATCTCTCTTCCCACCCACCCTTGCCCGAAGCAGCACCGGCTTCGTTGCTCGGTTCGAGGCTGGCTCTTGCGTTTGGTTGCGCGTGGCATGAAAAAAAAATCATCCGTTCAACCAACATGATTTGGTTGCCATTACCCCAAAAGAAAAAGACACCCTCCGAACAAACAAACAAAATCTTTTTTAAAAAATATAAATTTCAGGTTTGAAACGGCTTGAGGAATTTGTGTTTTGCTCTATTTATGTGCAATTTTTTTTTCTTAATAGTTGATGAAAACAAAAAAAAAGTGTGTTAAAATTGTTGGTAGAAGCAACAACAGATGACGGTCTTATAATGAAGATTAACAGTTGGATACAGATCCTTCCTGGCCTCTGCACCCCCCACCCACCCCAGTATTTGCTGTTACATTAATTCAATGCTAGGATTTTTTTTATCAAGGAACTACAGATCTTTGCAACTGACATTAGGAGCCTGTCTTTTCATTGGCTGAGAGCTTCCCTGCTAGTATCCCTTTCGTTTGGGCGTGAATTCACATTCTTACCACCTGACATTTCCCTGGCCACGTTCTCCCCCATGACCAGGGATTGAGTTGGCCACAAACAAGTGAATCAGCCTGGCATCTCCTTTGGGTGAATGCCAGTTGGGTATCGATCAGTCATTGCTCATCCAGGCCATCTTAATTCCCTAAATCCTGGGTCAAACATCAAAGCAGTTGTGTGGAAAGCAGACCCACAATTTTGTTTTGCTGGATGGGATCTAAGGATACCTGCTTAACCAACTCGGCCTCCTAGAGGCTAGGGGTCTCCAACCTTGGCAACTTTAAGCCTGGTGGACAAAGCTGGCTGGGGAATTCTGGGAGTTGAAGTCCGCCAGGCTTAAAGTTGTCAAGGTTGGAGACCCCTGGCCTAGAGAAGTTGGCAAGCATTGCAGGGAAAGTAAATGACTTTATTCCTTCATTGAGTAGGAGGAAAGTTACTGCTTCTACTATCCCCAGCTAATCAATCAATCAAGCAGAGTCTCCCAGGAGTAGAATATTTGCACGGAGCATTCCTGAAGTTCCCTAGCCTGGAGGTTTTTTTTGTATTTTGCAAAATGAATTCAGTTCGACTGACGTTCACAGCAGTTCGATTCCTAACCAAGCTAGAGAAACCCTCCACGTCCCTTCTGTCGTAACCGGTGCTCCGTCTTGAGGAAATTAAAAAAGTTTTGTGTTAAAACATTGATGTTGCTCGGTAGAACGGTTGAAAAGTTGCAACTTGCATTTTCTCTAGGCCAGAAGATCGAGGCTTCCCCCGTTTCGTTGTTTCTGCCAACTCTAAAGTGTAATTTGGCTTTTCCCCAGCTAGTGCTGGGGCAGATGAATTGGACCACAAACACCTTAATCCCCCACCAGTTGCTGGCTCAGAATTAAGGGAATTGGTGATCCATCCCATCTGGAGGGTACCACGCTGGGGAAAAGCCGGTGTAAGTAGTAGCGTAGCCAAAGATTTTTTTTTAAATATTTCCTGTTTGTATGTCTGTAAATACATTCCATGGAGGATTATCAAATATAAATGTCATAATATCATGGGTTTTATTTTCAATTGCCTGTATATGTTACCAGACTGTTTCTAGCACACCTGATATTAATAAACTCCAAACCTGGGTGATTTGAAATAATAAATAAAAAAAGCTTTAAAACCTGCCTCTGAAAACAGAAGCGTTTATTCCGAAGCAGGTTTATCCGGTCTCTCGTATTTCGGTTTCTATCACGACTTTAAATTAGTTTTGCCGTCACTAAAAGGAGGGCTACACAATAATTTTACAATAAATTTGAAATTCTTCTCATCCAACACTTATCTTTTCAAGGGGATTTTCCAGTCAACCTTGGCTTTATCGCAGTGTTTCCCAACCTTGACAACTTGAAGATATCTGGACTTCAACTCCCAGAATTCGCTGGCTGGGGAATTCTGGGAATTGAAGTCCAGATATCTTCAAGTTGCCAAGGTTGGGAAACACTGCTTTATAGTAAAGACAGCCATGTAACTTCACTGGCTGCCTTCACAAATATCCAGGTTGCTAAAAGCCGTGGGGAATCCAGAGTTAATATCCTGTGGATGAAGACAAGCGATTTGGGGGGTTAATTTTTCATTTTATGGTGGCCAAAGAGAGCCCGAGGTTATTTGGTAGAGGTGCAGTATAGCTCCTACACTGAAGAAGCTTCAAAATTCCTTCCAATTCTCAGTCTGTAAATACTAGGATTGCACCTTCTGCTCTTTAATGGAAGAGTGCCTTTTGATGGACATTAAATACGGTAGTCCCTGAGTTACAACAGTTTCTTTAGTGACCGTTCAAACTTACAAGACACTGAAAAAAGTGGCCTACGGTGATTTTTCACACGATCACTGCAGCACCTCTATGGTCACGCGGTCAAAAGTCAAACTCTGGGCAACCGACTCGTATTTATGACGGTTGCAGTGTCCCGGGATCACGTGATCTACTTTTGCAACCACCTGACGAGTGAAATCAATGGGGAAGCCAGATTCGCTTAACGACCGGGTTTCTAACTCGACAGCTGCAGGGATTCACTTAAAACAGAGGTCTTCCAAGGGCTGGAGAATTCTGGGAGTCGAAGTCCACACAGTCTTAAAAGTTGCCACGTTTGGGGACCCCTGGCTTAAAAACTGTGGCAAGAAAGGGCGTAAAACAGGGATGAAACTCACTTAACTGTCTCACTTAGCAACAGAAATTCTGGGCTTAATTTGATCTCAAGTAGAGGACTAACTGAGTGACGTTTTTCCATCGACATTTCCAAAATTTTGAAAACCGGAGCGCATCAAGCTTCAAAAGTATGTGTTTCTCCTTGCAATTTTATTGAACTCTTTGAGACAAACCCACAATATTTGCACCCTCCTTTAGAATCACCAGTTTAATGTCTGTGCAGCCCCCTTGGACTTATTAGCCGCTTCCCTTTTCCCTTTAAAAAAAAGAATGAAAAAGTCATCGGCTTTTGATACCCCAAATGAGAGACGCAAGTGCTCGAAGAGAGAATATTTCTCATTATTTCGAATCCTCTGGGCAGACACAAAGCTGCTGCCTTCTCCGATGTGCCCACACTGGAGGTGAGGAGGGCAGTCTTGCCTCTTCCCTCACTTCTTCTTCTTCGGCCCCGGTTTCCCTTTCTTCCCTTTATCTTTGGTGACCGGCTCTTCCTCCAGCATTTTCTTGAGGTTTTTGTACGGACCGAGGAACCTACGCACCATCATGCCTCTCCACCAGGCCTGCAGCTGAAAGAAAAGACAAAGGAAAAATTGGATTCCCATCCCCTCCCGGCCACCCGAGCCCGCGTGGCACAGTGGACTCCTTCAACCGACACCAGTGCAAAACTCCAGCACTCTCTCTCTCTCTGCCTGGTTGGTACCCGGCACCCTGCTATCCACTGGCGTACTGCAAGGCAGCCCCAAGCTTGGTGCCCACATCAGGGCAGGTTGTTGCAAGGTCCATCTTACGTACACTGAGAGCATACACACCAAAGACAAATTCCTTGTGTGTCCAATCACACTTGGCCAATAAAGAATTCTATTCTATTCTATTCTATTCTATTCTATTCTATTCTATTCTATTCTATTCTATTCTATTCTATTCTATTCTATTCTATTCTATTCATCTACTCAACCCACCAGAGGAGGGAGGCAGGGGATGTTGGGGCTCCTCTCTCTTCTGGAGGTCCATCTGGTGGGACCAAGAAGAGCGGTCTTCTCGGTGGTGGCTTCCTCTCATTTCAAGGTCCATCTTTTCCACTTACATCTACCCGACCCACCAGAGAAGGGAGGCAGGGGAAGTTAGGGCTCCCCTCTCTTAAGTAGGTCCATCTGGTGGGACCAAGAAGAGCGGCCTTCTTGGTGGTGGCTCCCGCCCTTTGGAACATCATCCTTGCAGAGATAAATTGGCCTTCACTTTGACGGTCTTTTGAAAGACCCCGAAGACCTGGTTGTGCCAGTGGGCTTGGGGAGCCCAGGGTGGTAGGAAGCCGGTTAAGTGGTCGGTTTAATAGTTGTTGCCAGGGAAATCCATCGTTCCCCACCCCTGTTGCAGCCCTTCGAGACAGAAGCCTCCTCTTACCCTCAAGAGGCTCTTCATCTCCAGGGCGTCTTGCTCGACCTTCTTCCTGGCGTTCTCTTTCTCCTTCCGGTCCTCAATGATTGCTTGCTCGCACGCACGGCACTGCAGAAAGCAAGTGGAGGGATGGGCTTTGGAGTCTCTTCCCCTTCCGGAAACGGAAGCTTCCTAGCTGAATTCTTCTCTTCTTCTCTTAGTCCTTTGCTCCCATGTCTCCAGTGTGGTGGGGGTGGGGGGGGTCTTTCTCTGTTTCTCTCCCCAGTTTGAAAATATGGTTCGGAGTTTTTTTGAATTCGGGCCTGATGGTTGACCCAAAGATACCTACAGTAGCTAGCTTCCATGCCTAAGGTGGGACTAGAACTCACAGTCTCCTGGTGATTGGCCCAAGATCACCCAGCCAGCTTTCATGCCTAAGGTGGGACTACAACTCACACTCTCCTGGTGATTGGTCCAAAGTCACTCAGCTGGCTTTCATGCCTAAGATGGAACTAGAACTCACTGTCTCGTGGTGATTGGCCCAAGATCACCCAGCCAGCTTTCATGTCTAAGGCGGGACTAGAACTCACTGTCTCCTGGTGATTGGTCCAAAGTCACCCAACTGGCTTTCATGCCTACGGCGGGACTACAACTTACTCTCTCCTAGTGATTCACACACCATCAATCAGCCAGCTTTCATGCCTACGGCAGAACTAGAACTCAACATCTGGTGATTGGTCCAAAGTCACTGGGCCAGCTTCCATGCCTAAGGTGGAACTAGAACTCACCGTCTCCTGGTGATTTGCCCAAGATCATCCAGCCAGCTTTCATGTCTAAGGCGGGACTAGAACTCACTGTCTCCTGGTGATTGGTCCAAAGTCACCCAGCTGGCTATCATGCCTAAGGTGGGTCTAGAACTCTCTGTCTCCTGGTGATCAGCCCAAGTCACCCAACCAACTTTGGTGTCCAAGGTGGCATTAGAACTCCCATCCTCTTGGTTTCTAAGCCAGCACCTTAACCGCTACACCAAACACGGATATGCCACGCCCGTAAAAAAACAGATCAGGCCATTATGGCCACCATCTTTTCACCCCACCCTGCAGATGCCCCTGAGCCCACCCTGCCCTCGCCTCCTGCCCTTCTCCTCTGCCGAGACATTGGCAGATGCCAGTCCAGCTGCTCTGCATCCCAGCAGATGTTCCTTGTCACCCCCCCCCTTTTAAACGGGGGTGCAGATGGGAAGGGCTGATGGGTCCCTCCCTACCTGCTTGGCCAGTTCCTGCAGGGAGGCCTGGTCTGCCGCTCTTGAGGACTTCAGGTTGTTGAGGGCTTGCTGCTTGGCCTCGGTTTCCTTTTCGTACTTCTCCATCCAGTATTCCAGCTTCTCTTCTATGCTCTGTTTGGGAGAGGTATGGGGTCGCCGAGACATGTGGACTTCAACTCCCAGAATTCCCCAGCCAGTCATGCTACCTGGGGAATTCTGGGAATTGAAGTCGCAACTATTTTGAAAATGCCAAACTTGAACACAGGTCAACTTCCTTCACAAAAGCTGCTTTTTGAGTTACACACACACACACACGCACGCGCTATAGAACTCTTCTTCCCACCTCCCACACTCCAAATTCCTAACCTATCAACACCATGTTTTCTACCTCAGGTAGTCCTCGACTTACAACCGTTCATTTAGTGACCGTTCCAAGTTACAGCGGCAGTGAAAAAAGTGACTTGTGACCATTTTTCACACTTGTGACCGTTGCAAACGTCCCCATAGTCACGTGATTAAAACTCGGGTGCTTGGCAACTGACTCGTATTTATGACGGTTGTAGAGTCCCGGAGTCACGTGATCCCCTTTTGCGACCTGACAAAGTCAACAGGGGAAAGCAGATCCACTTAACAACCGGGTTAGTAATTTAACAACTGCAGTGATTCATTTAACAACCGTGGCAAGAAAAGTCGTAAAATGGGGCAAAACTCACTTCACAAATTTCTCACTTAACAACATAAATTTTGGTCTCCTTTGTGGTCGTAAGATGAGGACTACCTGTACAGGGGAAAGACGCAGGTGCCAAAGAACCAGGTTGTGGGGGGGGGGGAGGGACGAGGGACCGACCGTTTGCTGCTGCTTAAGGAAAGCCTCAATCTCCATGTGGATCCGCATCTCTTGATCCATTTCATTTCGCAGCTTCTGAAGTCGGGGAGGAAAAGAGAAGAGTTGGCATCAAACTGTAATGGGCTCTCCGTGGGACTGCTACCCTCGAAGAGATAGATAGATAGATAGATAGATAGATAGATAGATAGATAGATAGATAGATAGATAGATAGATAGATAGATAGATAGATAGATAGATAGATAGATAGATAGATAGATAGATAGATAGATAGATAGATAGATAAGAGAGACAGACAGACAGACAGACATAGATGATAGATAGACATAGATGATAGATGGACAGACAGACAGACATGGTAGATACCGGTAGACATAGATAGACAGACAGACATAGATGGTAGATAGACAGACACAGACAGACAGACAGACAGACATAGATGATTGATAGATATGATAGACATATATGATAGAATAGACAGACTTAGATGATAGACAGACAGACTTAGATGATAGACATAGATGGTAGATAGATGATAGATAGATAGACAGACAGACAGACAGATTATATACCTGTAGATGGATAGACAGATGACAGGCAGGCAGGCATATATACTGTCTGTCTGTCTCTCTCTCCATATATATATATATATATGTATGTATGTATGTATGTATGTATGTATGTATATATATATATATATATATATATATATATATGTATGTATGTATGTATGTATGTATGTATATATATATATATATATATATATTATACACACACACATACATACATACATACATATATGTGTGTGTAGCATTTTTTGCTGATAAATGAAAATAAAGGGATATACTGTATATATATATATACACAGTATATATATATATACAGTATATACACATACATATACATATATATATATAGAGAGAGAGTACATAGATTAAATATTTATTTATTTATTTATTTATTTATTTATTTATTTATTTATTTATTTATTTATTTATTTATTTATTTATTTATTTATTGTTCAATCTTATAGGCCGCCCAACCCAAGGGACTCTGGGCGGCGTACAACATAAAGTACAACAAAGATAGATAGATAGATAGATAGATAGATAGATAGATAGATAGATAGATAGATAGATAGATAGATAGATAGATAGATAGACTATTGTCACTTTAAATGTACACTAATTGGCATACATTAAAATGAAATTTCGTTGCATCCAGCTCTCAAAGGGTCACCACCTCCAATATACACTACATAAACATGACTAAATAAATAAATAAACAAATAAATACAAAGTTATGCATCTACCCACATATCTGGCACGGAGAAACAACACAGTTCAGGTGTATACATGTACATGGCAGGGGTGGGTTCTAATTTTCTTTGCTACCAGTTTGATTCCTGACGTGCCGCGTGGGTGCGCACATACACAGTGCTAAAAACCCAGCTTCTGTGCATGCGCAGAAGCAAAAAACAAGATGAAAGAGAGAAAAAATGAGAGAGCCGGTTCAGGGGCGTGGCAGGCCTGGGTCGCTGCCAGGTCCAGCGACCCAGGCCGCCAAGTTACTACCAGTTCTATAGAACCAGTCCGAACCGGGAGGAACCCACCTCTGGTACGTGGTGAGAGAAACAAATCTTGCAAGTTTATATTCAACATCACCAGGTTTTTATATACCTGTATGTATATGTATGTATATATATGTATGTATGTATGGAGAGAGAGAGAGAGAGAGAGAGAGAGAGAGAGAGAGAGAGAACAAACAAAATTTGGGCACTTGAGTGTCTCTCTCCCCTCCCCCCAAGAAAGCTCTCCTCCTCCACCCAGGAAAACGTACCTCGATTTCATTCTGCAGCTCATTCTCGGTCGCAGAGCACTTCTTCTGCGCTTGAGCCACTTGGAGATCGGTGTCCTTCTTGACGTAGCGATTCTCCATGTCCGTTTTGGCCTTCATCTCCTGAAGCTGGTCTTTGAGGTAGGCAATCATCTCGTTCCGGTTCTGTGAAAGAACCAGGGTGGTGGTAGAGGTGGTGGTGGAGCATAAAAAGGAAGAAAAGTTAGATCTGCTAGACGGGTCCAGTCGCTGGAGGTGGCCATCCAGACTGGACTAGGTTCTGTGGGATCTTTGGTGCTCTCTGTGCCTGGTGGCTTTCTTGCAGACGTTTCATGACCCGACTAGCTAACATAATCAGGGCTAGAAGGGAATAGGGTTTGCAGAGTGGGGAAAGGGAAGAAGGGGAGGAGGAGGAGGAAAAGGACTATCTCCTTTGTGCTCTGTTAGCTTGGTGGCTTTCTTGCAGACATTTCATTACCAGACTAGGTAACATCATCCTTTCTAGAAAGGATTGTATATAAATAGAGAGCAAAACCCTCTCTCTTCTAGTACTGATGATGTTACCTACCTGGGTAATGAAATGTCTGCGAGAAAACCACCAAGCTCAGAGAGCACCAAGGACCCAGAGTCCTTTTTCTTCTTCTCCTCTTCCCCTTCTCCACCAGTCACAAACCCCACTTCCTTCCAGTACTGATGATGCTACCTAGTTGGGTAATAAAATGTCTGCAAAAACCCCACCAAGCTCAGAGACCATCACAGTTCTCCTCCTCCTCCTCTTTCTTTTCCCCTTCTCCATTCTGCAATCCCCACTCCCTTCTAGCACTGATGCTGTTGCTTACTGGGGTCATGAAACGTCTGCAAGAAAACTACCAAGCTCAGTGGGCACCGAGGACCCCACCGTTCAACCCCTGAGCTACCAAGATTCTCTTTTGTTAGATCGATGGGTTTGCAAGAGAAATGGCGAGCTTCCCTTGTGGTGTTCCTTGGGTCTTATTAAATGAGGAAGACAACCTGAGCCAGGAATGGGCGAGTTGCTTTACAGAAGGTGAGGGCTCACAACCTCTCCAATGTGCAAACTTTTATTTGTTCAAGCGGTTTTATAAGTGCTGGAGTTCTCCTGGCTGCGTACTCCCATCGGCATCTGGAAATTATTTAGGTCAGGTCTGGCGACCCACTTCAAAGCTGATAGCACCAGGGAATAGGTTTTGAGTGATGTCATTCAGTAGCGCTTCTCCAACATCGGCTTACGAAAGGGGTTGAAGCATTTGGTGGGAGATCGGTGGCTTTGATGCAGTGGGGTCGCCGCTTAAGGCCATCTCCTGGGAGACCAGTGGTGGTGTGGCCTGTCGGCTGCCGGCCCCTCCAGCAGGTGACTCGGAGGAGGAGGAGGCGGCGGCGTGGGCCGTCCGTCAGACCCAATGGTGGGTTCCTACAGGTGTGGCCCACTCTATAGCACCGGTACCGTCCCGCTGGTGACATCACAGTACCGGTGCGGTCGGTTGCCGATGCCTGGGCGCTGCCATTTTAAAAAAAAATAATATTTTTTTTTTAAAACAACTTCTGCGCATGCCCAGAAGCCAAGCTTCCGGCACTGCGCATGCACTGCCTTCCTACCCCACAGTGAGTCCAAGTAGGGGAGGATGGCTGAGGGAGAGCGTGAGACACTGAAAGAACGGGCGGCAGGACCTATCTCCATTCCCCTCCCTTCAGCAGTCCGAGAAGCCACGAACGCGCGGTGATGATCCTAGGCATTTTCACACATTTGAGGCTTCTCGAGCTGCTGAGGGGAGGGGGAACGGGCAGCAGGACCTATCTCCCTTCCCTTCAGCAGTCGGAGAAGCCACGCCCACCTGGTCACATGTCCAGAAAGCCACACCCAAAAATAAGCCACGCCCACAGAGTGGTAGTAAAAAAATTAGGAACCCGCCCCTGGTCAGACCTCAGATGGAGAGTCAACAGCCCCCAGGTCTGGAGGTGGCTGATGAGGAAGAGGAGGAACAGCTGGGCCCAGTGCCTGACGTGCGATACGCAGAAGGCAGAGGAGAGGAGAGCAGTGGAAATCTATGGGCCGGTCCTTGGGACAGAAGAGCCACCGCTGCTAGCAAAGCCCCACCCTAGCTCTGGGGATAAAAGGCAGGGGGAAGAGATGAACAGGTGTGGCAGACAACGATTCATCTCCTGGATGGATGGACTTGTTAGCCTGCGGTGAGAGAGAAACTTTTTGCCGGGGCTGCCGGCGCTCCTAATTAAAGGAATCATTAACTTCAGAGGGTTTGTCGTGTTTGGGGAGCTGGGTCAGAACAAGTGGCCTATCTTGGGTAGCTGGGAGGTGGGCACCAGTGGCAGAGATGGGCCAGCTTATGTTCTTATTTCCCACCCAGGCGATTAGACCATTCCGATACCCCTAAGGCTGAGCCCTTTGAGGTATTGGAACAGGAACATCAGGGCTTGGGAAAGGTTCCTGGTTTCGGATCCTGACCTGCAGCTCGTAATCCTTTTCCTTCTTGACCTCCCCGATCTGTTTCTGGAGGCTCTTGATTTTCTTCCTTCCCATCTCTTCCCTGCAAATTGGGGTGGGGGGAGGGCAAGGGTTGGGAACAAAGGAGAGACCATTTTCGAAACCTTTTGGCTAGCAAGGTGTAGGTAGTCCTTGACTTACGACCATTCCGTTTAGCGCTTGTTTGAAGTTATGACAGCACTGGGGTGGTGGTGGGGAAATAACCGGCCGGAGATTTCTGGGAGTTGAAGTCCATAAGCATTTAAAAGTTGCCAGCGTTAGATACCCCTGTTTTACAACCTTCCCAAAAACACAGAATATGAGAAAAACAGCCTGTTGTTTTGGCCATGCAAGAAAAAATCTCTCTCTTCTCTCTCTCTCTCTCTCTCTCTCTCTCTCTCACACACACACACACACACACACACACACACACACACACTCACAAATTCTCTCTCTCACACACACTCTCACACATACATACTCACACATACACACTCACACACACTCTCAAACTCACACACTCACTCACTCACACACACTCTCACTCACTCTCACACACACTCTCTCTCACACACACTCTCTCACACACACACTCACACACACACACTCACTCACTCTCTCTCACACACACTCACACACACACACACACACACACACTTTCTCACACACACACTCAAACTCTCTCTCACACACACTCACACACACACACACTCACTCTCACACACTCTCTCACACATACACACTCACTCTCACACACTCTCTCACACATACACACTCACACTCACACACACTCTCAAACTTTCTCTCTCACACACACACACACTCTCTCACACACACTCTCTCACACACACACTCTTTGTCTCTCTCACACACACACACACTCAAACTCTCTCTCTCTCACACACACACACACAGAGCCCCCTCCCTGTTTTGACCTGCCCTCTCCAACTCAAATGAATGGTAGGCCATGTCTCTGGGAGAGACCCCTGGCAGAAAAGCAACCGGAGTCAAGAAGGACGGAAGGAAGGACCTGAGGACCAGGTTCTGAAGGTTGGTCTTCTTGTCCTTCTCCAGAATCACAGCCAACTGCAGGGTGCGGAAGGTCCCCAGCATCAGCATCTCATCCATGGTGCCTTCAAGCACATCGCTCGAGTATTGCCTGCCAGGAGGAAACAGGAAACGGGGGGGTCAGCTCAGAGGCCAAGCAGAAAGGGGGCTCAGAAGTATGGGTCCTTGGGGCCCTTTGAGATTAGTGGGTTTCTTGCAGACGTTTCATGACCCACCTAGGTGACATCATCAGGTCTAGAAGGGATAGTGAGGTCATGGGGAGGAGGAGGAGAAGGACTGTGGGGTCCATGGTGCTCCCTGAGCTGGTGGGTTTCTTGCAGACGTTTCATGACCCAACTAGGTGACATCATCAGTGCTAGAAAGGAATGGGGTTTGCTCTCTTTATGTATACTAGTGGCTTGCCCCGTCAGTCTTAGTGGGAGTGTTGTCGTTTTTCTTGATGGTTCTTTAGTTAGAGTATTGCTTTCTGCTTGATTTGTTTAATCTGATGTTAATCCCGGCTTATTCACGGATGATGTTACCTAGTTTGGTATTGAAACGTCTGCAAGAAAACGACGGAGCTCAGAAAGCACCAAGGAGCCCACAGTCACTTTGAAGGAACCATGACTGTGAGGGGGAGGAATAAATCCTCCAGAGGTCGATGGATCGAAACCATCCTCTGCTACCATGTGAGTCGTGACAATGACTTCGGCAAGGAATCTTCTAACGGCGCTCCAAGGGAGCAACTGGGTCTCCAGTCCTGCAGGGACATTCCCGATTTCCTTAGAGAGCTCCACCATCTTCCATGGGAAGCCCAATTTACACAAAAGCATCTTTTTTTCCCCCGAGTTGCATTTTTTTCAAGCAGAGGGTAAGCCCTCAAAACAAAGGATGGAGAATTGGATCTGGACAACGTATTAAGGGGACGTCACAATAGGCTGGGTCATTTCTGATTCAGGGCGTCATGGAACCTCGTCTCCACATGTGTGAATCAGGGCACTAAGTGAAGCTCTATTTAATCTACTGGTTTGGCCACAAGGAACCACGGATGGAAACTGATCAAGGAGAGATTCAACCTGGAAATAAGGAGGAATTTCCTGACAGTGAGAACGATCAACCAATGGAACCGAAGTTGCCTTTGGAAGTTGTGGGACTTCATCACTGGAGGCTTTCAAGAAGAGACTGGACTGCCATCTGTTAGAAGTGGTGTAGGTAGGGTCTCCTGCTTGGGCGGGGGGTTGGAATGGATGACCTACAAGGTCCCTTCCAACTCTGTTATTCTATATTCAAAGGAACAGAAGTTGCCTTCAGAAGTTGTGAGAGCTTCATCGCTGGAGGCTTTCAAGAAGAGACTGGACTGTCATCAATCAGAAATGGTGTAGGGTCTCCCGGTTGAGCAGGGGGTGGGTGGGTTGGACTAGATCAGTGGTTCCCAAACTTTTTCAGTCCATCGCCCCCTTGGTGCTACAAACTCATCCTCACCGCCCCCCACCCCACCCCCTCAGGTGGGCGTGGCTTAGTGATCAGGTGACCGGGTGGGCGTGGCCAACTTGTAAAGTGTGGTGAAACTCACTTAACAATGCTCTTGCTTAGCAACCAAAATGTTAGGCTCAATTGTGGTCATAAGTCTTTCTTTCATTCTTTCTTTTTCTCTAAATTCCCCCTTCTTTCTTTCTTTTTCTTTCTGTCTTTCTTCCTACCATTTTTCTTTTTCTTTCTTTCTTTTCTTTCTTTCTGTCTGTCTGTCTTCCTTCCTTTCCTTCCGAGGGACGCGAGGGAGCTTCAAATGCAAAAGCATGGCGAACCACCTACCACCCCCCTGGCCCCTCTCACCGCCCCCCTGTCGCCACCCTTGCCTCTCACCGCCCCCCTAAGGGTTCCCACCGCCCCCTGGGGGGCAGTACCGTCCACTTTGGGAACCACTGGACTAGATGACCACCAAGTTCCCTTCCAACTCTGTTAATCTGTCTGGCTGTCTATATTAAATGAACACAGTGGCTGTTCTGTTAGCCTGGTTCGAGTGGGATGTACAAACTCCACCCGGGGAAGGTAGAAGCTGCTGTTGATTTTACAGGTAGCCCTCGACTTACGACCACAATTGAGCCCAACATTTCTGTTGCTAAGTGAGTCATTGGTCCAATGAATTTTGCCCTGCTTTACGACCTCTCTTGCCGTGGCTGTTAAGTGAATCCCTGCAGTTAAGTTAGTAATCTGTGAAGTGAATCTGGCTTCCGTGTTGACGTTGCTCATCAGAAGGTCACAAAAGGAGATCACCTGACCCCCGGGACATTGCAACCGTCATAAATATGAGTCAGTGGCCAAGCGTCTGAATATTAATCACCTGACCGTGGGGCTGCTGCAACGGTCGTAAGGAGAGAAGCAACCTGGAATTAAGGAGAAACTTCCTGACAGTGAGGACAATTAACCAGTGGAACAGCTTGCCACCAGAAGTTGTGACAGCTCCATCACTGGAGGTTTTTTTAAGAGGAGACTGGACAGCCACTTGTCTGAAAATGGTATAGGGCAGGTCCCCAAACTTGGCAACTTTAAGACTTGCGGACTTCAACTCCCAAAATTCCTCAGTCACCCATGCCTTTCCCCCCCCCCTCTTACCCCTTATAATCTCTGGAGAGATTGCAGAGGAAGGGATTACAAGAGAGTAGGCTATGCTGGCTGGAGAATTCTGGGAGTTGAAGTCCACAAGTCTTAAAGTTGCCACGTTTGAAGACCTCTTGTAAAGGGTCTCCTGCTTGAGCAGTGGGCTGGACTAGAAGACCTCCAAGGTCCCTTCCAGCTCTATTCTGATTCCGATTCCTACCTGTCCGCCTGAACCTTCTTGAGGACGTCTGAGGACAAAACGCTCTGCTGCGTGGCCATGGTGAAGAGATGGTTGGAGCGCTTCAGGTCAGAGGTGGTGTCCAACAGCTGCCACCGAATTTCTGCTATTTTGCCGAACTCGGCCGGAATTTTGGCCAGGCTCTCGGCCCTCTTGTCCATCAGGGTCCTGTATTTCGTACTCAGCTCCTGCTGGCTGGTCAGGATGTCCTGCATTCCTTGCTCATCAAGCTGAAGGAGAGGCAAAGAAAGACGTGTGAAGGAGGCCTCGGGATAGATCGGAGCAGCGTTGCTCAAGTCTTGGCAACTTTTAAGACGGGTGGACTTCGACTCCCAGAATTCCCTAGCCAGCACAGATGGCTGGGGAATTTTGGGAATTGAAGTCGACCTGTCTTAACAGTGCCAAGGTTGAATATGAGTCGAGGTGGCGCAGCGGTTAGAGGCAGTACTGCAGGTCACTTTAGCTGACACTGATCCGCAGGTCAGCGGTTCAAATCTCACCGGCTCAAGGTTGACTCAGCCTTCCATCCTTCCAAGGTAGGTAAAATGAGGACCCAGATTGTCGGGAGTAATATAAATATACATTGCTTACTGGTGTAAACCGCTTAGAGAGTGCTTGCACTGTGAGACGGTATATAAATCTCACAAATAAATAAATAAATAAATAAATAAATAAATAAATAAATAAATAAATAAATAAATAAATAAATAAATAAATAAATAAATAAATAAATAAATAAATAACACTAGCCTAGGCATCTGGGGTGTGTGTCTTTGCTTGTGCAAAAGCAAAATAAGTTTGGACAAAAATACATACATGGTTAGGGAAAAATGTTAAAGGAGCATATGCAGTCCCCTAATCAACAAAGATGATTAGGGGACTGGAGGTCAAAACATATGAAGAACGGTTGCAGGAACTGGGTATGTCTAGTTTAATGAAAAGAAGGACCAGGGGAGACATGATAGCAGTCTTCCAATATCTCAGGGGTTGCCACAAAGAAGAGGGAGTCAAACTATTCTCCAAAGCACCAGAGGGTAGAACAAGAAGCAATGGGTGGAAACTAATCAAGGAGAGAAGCAACTTAGAACTAAGGAGAAATTTCCTGACAGTTAGAACAATTAATCCGTGGAACAGCCTGCCTCCAGAAGTTGTGAATGCTCCAACACCGGAAGTTTTTAAGAAGATGTTGGATAACCATTTGTCTGAAGTGATGTAGGGTTTCCTGCCAAAGCAAGGGGTTGGACTAGAAGACCTCCAAGGTCCCTTACAACTCTGTTATTTCTATTTCTATTTCTATATAGATTACAAGCCAGAAATATTTTTCTTAGGTATAGTACCAGATAAGTGTGATAAAGGAAATATATATTTAATACATGTTTTGACAGCAGCAAGAATTGTATATGCACAGCACTGGAAAAATGAAGAAACACCTACAGAAGAAGATATAATTAAAAAAATACTAGATTGTGCAGAAATGGATAGATTGACATTAAAGATAAAAGAAAAAGTAGATACGGAATATTTTCGAACATGGGGTTTGTTTTACCAATGGTTGGATAATAGAGGTAGAAATTAGGAACTAGAAAAGTATTATTATAAAAGCAAAATGATCCAGACCAGAGGTGGGTTCCTGCCAGAGCTGTCCGGTGCGTAGCTCCGGTAGAGAGCGGCCGATTGTGCAATTTGCGCGCGACCGCTCCGGAGCCCTCTCCGCCAGTCCATCGCGCGCGTCACCATCTTTTCCTGATAATTTTTGGGCAATTTTGCTTCTGCGCATGCATGGAAGCAAAATCACGCCAAAATCTTGCGCGCGCGTGTGCGTCCCCTCGCGAGATTTTGGCGCGATTTTGCTTCTGTATATGCGCAGAAGCAAAATCGCGTGAGGGGGCGCGAGCGCGCCCGAAATGTGGAGATGCGCGTGCAGCGCACCGGCATCAGTAAGCTAGCAACCCGCCCCTGATCCAGACAGTAAGTTCACAAAACACTGATGTATGCAAAGAGAAAATGTATAAATAAACTGTTCGAAAAAATTGCCAAAGTTGAGAAACATTGGCATTGGATAGAAACACTGGAGACATTTTGGACCCGATTGTGGTTGTCTTAAGTCGAGGGTTCCAGATGTTGAAAAATGGTCTTCCAGTTCCACCTTCTGGACTTGGCCTGATAGGAAAGACCAGAGTCCTGAAAAAAGGTTAGTCACTATAGAAGTCACTAGATACAGGAAATGGCTGTAAGTGGAGGACTTCCCCAGTGGTGGATTACTGCCGGTTCGGAATGGTTTGCCCGAACCGTTGGCGGAAATTTGCCCCCGCTCACCAAACCGGCAGCGATGGCCGGCTGGCCATTTCCTCTAACTGGTTCTCCGGTTGCCACTCCTTGAAAGTGCGAAGTGGCCCAAAACGCGCACTTCCGACACGATGCGAAGCAGTAGGGAAGGTAAGTAGAACCCACCCTTGGGCTACCTGTATTTGCAACAAGGTGAATAGTTAGAATTAGCCCTTCTATTCTGTTAGAACTCTGTTTAAACGATTGGATTGCTAAAATATGAACAAGCCACAAATCAATGTTATGTGTATATTGCTTTAAGAACATTGTAGGCTGATTACTATATAAGAAAGCAAGAGAGCATGCTCAGTATGTGATTGTGATCGACTCTGTTCTGGACTGCTGAATCTCTCTGCTACTTCACTGTTGAGTAATTGACTTAGTGTTTGTGCAGAATTGCTTGGAGAGTTGCTGTGTAAAGACTAACTATCTGTGATAGTGTAGATTTGAATGTTAGCTGTAATCTTTGCTTGTTAGTTAAAACAAAGATAAGCAAGAAGAAGAAACTTCGCATTGACTGAACTAACTGTGTATGACTTGGACTTCCTATTGAACTTTACTACTACTAGAAGTAAACTATTTTGTAAATACTAAACTTATTCTGTTTATTGACTGAATAGTATTCATATCAAACTTAAGGTGACCAGACGTCCCGCTTTTGGCAAAAGGCGGAAGCCGGGGCACGCTTCCCTTCCCTTCGTGCTCCACGAAGGGAAGGGAAGCGCGCCCCGGCTTCCGCCTTTCGGCTCCGCTCCGGACTCCTGGGCAGAAAGCAACAGTAAGCGTAGCAGGCGGAGTGTCTGGGCTGGGAGTGGTGGCGGATAGGGGAGGGGTTTGCGGCTTGGCGTCGCTGCAGAAGTGTCGGCCTCTCGGGGAGCTGCGCGCGCTTGTGTGTGTGTGTGTGTGTGTGTGTGTGTGTGTGTGTGTGTGTTTGTGAGCGCGCGCAGCGGAGTGACTTGCTCGCTCGCTTCTCTCTCTCTCTCTCTGCCTGGAGCTGCCGCTGGGGTTGTTGTGATCTGCCGCCGCCTCCTGATCTCCTTTCTTCCCGCTGTCACTCCAGCAGCGCAGCGCCGGGCTGCTCCCCTTCCCAAGCCAGCCCCGCTCGCTCGCTCGCTTGCCAGCCAGCCCAAGCCACTGCCGGCTCCCGAAGGGGAGGCGGGAGGCGAGGAAAGGCCTCCCGCCTCCCCCCCACCCACCTGGACGCCGACATTTGCGTTCTTTTGCCCTCTGCGCATGCACGCAGCGTTCTGCGCATGCGCAGAGGGCAAAACTCAAATGGCGGCTCCCCTAGAAACCCACCCCCAGTCAATGGTGTCCCGCTTTAAAAAAAAATCTGGTCACCTTAATCAAACTGCAACACCAAAACCCACAATTACTATTTCGCTGTTTTTGTGCTTAACAGCACAATAACTCCTTAACATGTTCCAACTACAGCAGCCAACGGTGAAACCTAACAGATGGTTGGATAGATCGGTGAGAAGGAAATCCCGTTGATCACAGAGTCCACCTCCCCAGCTCCACTTCCCTGGCCTGCTGGCCCACAGCCTGGCCCAAAAGGTTGATGTAGATAACTGTGCCCCTTTTCCCAGCCAGATGTCTACTACTAGAGTAGGCCTTCCAGGTCAGTTCCTCCCTCCAGGATGACTTCCTGTTTCCTTGCAAACCTCCATCGGTCACACTCTCACAACCTGGCACTGCACTTACATCCTCCACGTCTTTCCTTCCCTCGTAGGTAACCGGCATGATGTAGCCCAGGATGGCCAGCTGGTCAGTGCAGTCTTCCAGGATAGCGGAAAGCCGAATGGCATCCAGAGGGGGGAGCTTGGGGGTGGTCTTTTTGATCCAGATCCATGATTGCCTGGCCGAAAGAAAGAACAGAACCGGCTTAGAGAGCTGACTGGCCCAAAGAATCAGGAATGACCCATGGATTTGCTCCCGAATAGTTCTTTAATGTTGTTCTGCCTGTAGACAGAATCTTGCCAGACTAAAGCAGGTCTCTGCTTAACCGTTAGATGTAGTCTGTGAACCGCTAGGGAGGGTCTACCTTTGCCCTCTTCCTGCCTACCAGATATTCTAAGCTCGGCTGTCTCTTTGGCATATAGGAAGGAGCCCTGCCCAACGATCAGACCAACCGTCAGAAATTATGAATGTTTCAAGCATCAGTGCACTTTAATTGCAACACTGCAAAATGAGTGCAAAATGAGCCGAGGTGGCACAGCAGTTAGAGTGCAGTACTGCAGGCTACTTTAGCTGACTGTGATCCGCAGTTCAGCTGTTCAAATCTCACCGGCTCAAGGTTGACTCAGCCTTCCATCCTTCCGAGGTAGGTAAAATGAGGACCCAGATTGTTGGGGGCAATATAAATATACATTGCTTACTGGTGTAAACTGCTTAGAGAGTGCTTGCACTATGAGGCGGTATATGTCTCACTCACTAACTAACTAACTAACTAACTAACTAACTAACTAACTAACAAACAAACAAACAAACAAAACAAACAAATAAATAAATAAATAAATAAATAAATACCGAACTTCCGGATATTATTGATTTAAAAAAACAATCCCTCTCACTCAGGTTTTCTATGGTTTTAAAAGCTTCTGGAATATTTATTTTATTTTACCGGTATTTATTTTATAATTTAATTAATTTAATTTTTTTAAATTTCATTTAATTTATTTGCCACCTATCTTGCCGTGGGGTTACTCCAGATGGCTTACAACAATCAAAAGGAAGAAATGAAAACAGCGTAAACAAAAGAGATGTAAAGGAATAGAACAACAGAATAAACAATGAAAAACACACACACAATAAGAATACATCAAAATCATAACAACATTTTACAATGAAAGAGGGTGTGCCACGGGGAGGGGGGAGCCCTACAGCAAACGCTGGCTTCTTGTGGCCCCAAGTGCCATCTTTTCCAAGGCAAAGCAGGAAAGCCTTTTTTAAAAAAAGTTCCCCGGGGCCTCCTGCAGCCCTGATATCTCCTGGTGGTCTCCCATCCAAAGACAAGCTGGGTCAAATCCTGGGCTAGCTTTTTGAGATCAGCCAAAATGCTGATCCTTGATTCAAAATGTTTATGTTGCACCAGCCATGGTTCTTGATTTTTGTATGATGCTTAGGATAGCCCTAACTGAAGCTGCTTATAAAACAAATACTCCCCCCCCCGGCTAGCCTGGGATCTCCTGGTGGTCTCCCATCCGAGCACCATCCCAGTCGGACCCTTTCTCGCTCAGAGAAGACCAGCGAGCGGCTACCACGTATCTTGGGCGAAAGACCTTTCCCGACCTAGCGAGGAGCATCGGGGGACCCCGAAACAGGGCGCGATTTCGGGGAACTCACGCGGACTCCCTCCGCAGGAAAGAGGGGGTCGCCATGGTTACCAGAAAGCGTCCGAGGGGGCCTTCACTGAGAATAGGGCGGCTAAACAAATTCCTGTAATTTTTACGAAGGCCTTTTTAAGACCTCCGAAGTCTTAAAAATACATCCCTGGGCGTGAGAGAGCAGAGAGGGAAATGGCTTAAAAACAAACGACCGAATACCAAAGCGAGGCGCTCCCGGGCCGAGCGATTCCTGTCAGGCAAATACGATAGTCCTCTCATATTCAGGACCTGCAAGGAGGAGGGGGCCTTCTCGGGTCCCTATCCCAGCGTGCCTCGCGGCTCGCTCTCCTTTTCTTTCTCGCCGCCGCCATTTTGGGCCGCTGCTTGCGGAGGTGAGAGCTGCTTCGGCGGCCGTTCGGCGTTGTTGGCGGGGAAAGGGCGCGGAAGGAGGGCGGCGGGAGCGGGCGGAAGGGCCGGCCGGTGGGACCGGGCGGGTCCGGCGACGGACACGGGCAGGATGGCTGGGATGCGGGCTGGATGCCGGCTTCACCCGGGGCCTGGTCTGGAGCCGCGAGATCCGCTCTAGGAGTGGACGAGGACTCTCGTTGCTCTGCAGTCTGGGAAGGGAGGCCGGGATGCGGGGCTCTCCTCGGGCCTGGATGAGTGGGTGGTCGTGGGTGGGTGGGGGTCCCTCCCTTTCCCTCGCAGCCTCGATCACACGAGATCCCCCGCTCTGCTGATCCTCTACCCTCAAAGATAGACTGCCTCTGGACTGGGAGGCTCCATTTGACTACCGCGCCTTTATTATTATTAATGACAATAATATAATTATTAGCTATAACTAAGTGTTCGTCGCCAGGTAAGAGCAAAACACTACACATGGCTACTAGTTATGGCAGTTAGTAATCCGGGGCTACTAACTGACAACTAGTAGCTATGAGAACCTTTTTTAGTCTTTTGCTTGGGCTCTTCACCTGGCACAGCAGGAAGACCCTTAGTTATAGAGCGGATAATTTGTATTTTAATGGTATTTTATTCCTGGCATTGGAATGCCTAGGAACTAACTCTAGGACATGTGACGTTTTCTGGCAAAGTATTGAAATATTTCTATTATTTTAATATGCTGCGTGCTTTCCCTAGGCGTTATATACAGCTAGTCCAAAACTTACGACCTCAATTGAGCCCCAAATTCATGTTGCTGAGTGAGAAATTGGTTAAGTGAGTTTCGCCCCATTTTACAACTTTTTTTGCCACAGTTGTGAATCAGTGCAGATGTTAGTAATGTGTAGTGAAGTGAATCCGGCTTCCCCATTGACTTCGCTTGTCACAAAAGGGGATCGATCACATGACCCCAGGACACTGCGACCGTCATAAATGCGAGTCAGTTGCCAAGCGCCTGAATTTTGATCGCGGGAGCCTGGGGATGCTGGAACGGTCACAAGTGTGAAAAATGATCAAGTCACTTTTTTTTTCAATGCTATTGTCACTTTGAACGGTCACTAAGCGAACTGTTGTAAGTCGAGGACTACCTGTATAATAATACCTAGGCATTAAGCAGAATGACAGCAGCTATTTAGTCTGAAAAGACTCGTGAAAAGGTTTAGCGTTTGGCTGTATATGAAAATGAAAGAAATAATGAAAACTAATCGTACAGGACTTTCTTTCTGAAAATAAACAAGAGAAAAAGACCAGTATTGACCAGTATACTTGTTGCAACAGGAAAAGTTAGAGTGGCATTTTAATGGGAGTATTTTATATTTTGCCTATTTGCTTTTCAGTATTGCGTAGAATGCCTGGTGTGAAATATTAAAACGTTTCCAACTTTGACATGCCATTTTTGGCATTCTATAGACTTTCCTAGACATTGACAGATTCTACAAAATGCCTGATTTCACACATTGAGGGTAACATAATACACATCGTATTTTATTCTTTTTTTTAACGTTGCAAGCCACCCAAGGTCACTTCGGAGTGAGATGGGCGTCAAAACAAATTTAATAAATAAAATAAGACCTCTGTTTGAAACACTGGAAAGCTGTTGCTAATTAACATTTAACAGTGAAACAGGTGGCAGATAAAGGGACTAAATAAAAGAGTCGATGGTATTAAAGAATTGCCTGTGAATTGTGAATTCCAGCACATGTGAATTGTATCCATCTGCGCATCAGATTCTGACCCACGCAAGCCAATTCCACCTCTACGGATCTACCTTGTTGGCTATTTTTGTTAAGTGTTTAAAAACGTGCAACGTAGAATTTTGCAGGACATGGAAGTGATGTCTACAATATGGTGTCTTCCTGCAACTTAATTTCTGTAGAGAAATGGGATAGATGACTGGGAAGTGGGGATATTGAGCAGTTGGCTGGTTTTGGGGAAGGCTGATAGAAGCCAGGAGAGGGGAAGGGGAGTCTTTGTCATGGGTTCGGATTCTGCCCTTAAGGACTATGCAAAAAATGCGTGGTTGAGCTAAAGGTCTCTCGGTTCCCCTACTTGCATTTCTTGAGAGGGTGATGCACATATTGGGGTGGGTGGGTGTGTGTGTGTGTGTGTGTGTGTGTGTGTGTGTGTGTGTGTGTGAACTCAGTGCATTCAGACCAGTGTGTCTCAATTTTTGCCAGCTTGAAGACGGATGGACTTCAACTCCCAGAATTCTGGCTGGGGAATTCTGGGAATTGAAGTCCACCTGTCTTCAAGCCGGGACATTGGAAAAACACTATTGTAAACCACGAATGAGGCCTTTTCTAAAACCAGCTGCCAGTGCAATTGGACAGACGGAGATCTTGAGCAGTAGAGAAGGGCTGCGCATGGATTGTAATATCACTCATGCCCGAACCAGGTTTATTAAGCCGTATTGATGTGTATCTCCTGTAATAGCTTCCTGTTTCTCTCTTCTGCAGGCCTGCCGGAAACGGGACTTCTAAGGCAACACCATGACGGGCAGGTAGGACATTTCCCCCCTTCTTCTTCTTTTGCTCAGCCTGCTGCATCTTGCTCTATTGTATACATCTCCGTCCTAGTTACGTTGAGGTTGCTTCATCGAGCCCCCGCACTAGAGTAATCAGAAGCTTAAAAACAAAAGAAAACTTTTTCACTGGTTAAATCTGGCGGGTGTGGCTAGGAGAGTCTTTGTGCCAGGGGTCTCCAAAATGGGCAACTTTATGACTTGTGGCTGAGGAATTCTGGGAGTTGAAGTCCACAAGTCGTAAAGTTGCCAAGGTTGGAGACCCCTTCTTTGTGCCACTTCGAATGAGCTATGTTAACACATTAAGGCAAAATTGGGGCCTGCTTGGTGCGGTATGTGAATCCAGCCGCCATTGGAGGTCTGCCCCTCGGCATTTCCTTGTTTGGCAGGGCCCCGCTGTACCCAGAGTGTGATTGTGGGGTTCTTTGTTCCCTAGGTTGTGGTGCAAGGCCACTTTTGCTGGCTACAAACGCGGCCTCCGAAACCAGAGAGAGCACACTGCCCTGCTGAAAGTGGAAGGCGTTTATTCCCGCAACGAGACCGAGTTCTACTTGGGCAAAAAATGCGCCTACGTCTACAAGGCCAAAAAGTGAGTTGCTGACCGCAGGGCTTGCTTGTTTCGTGCTCCCATCCTGTGGGTCTGTGCGCGCACAATCTTCGCGATGTCGGTGAAATGCCGTCTGCTGAAAAGCGTGGATTTGGTGCTCTAAAGCAGGGGTCTCCAACCTTGGCAACTTTAAGCCTGGCGGAAGCTGGCTGGGGAATTCTGGGAGTTGAAGTCCGCCAGCTTTAAAGTTGCCAAGGTTGAGACCCCTGCTGTAAAGAGGCTTCAGCAATTCAGCGTATGGTTCGGTTGTCATTATGCACAGGGGTGGTAGATGGGTTAAAAGCAGCAAGGTGCAGGGGTCGGCAACTTTAAACAAACAGCCATTTGGACCCATTTCCCACAGAAAAGAAAACACCGGGAACCACAAAACCCTTCCCGTGCCTGACTATTTCCTGAGCGGCCACAGAACTAGCATATGTAGTTGAATTAAACGTTCTGTTTTCTTCTGAAACTTTTCTTTTCTTGGATTTATCCACGGTTGGCCTACTGAGGGTGGAAAAGTTTAATAAATCAGGTGTCGCACATTGGCGGTTTGACACATATTTTGAGTGACAGGGAACCACAGCAGAGGGATGAAAGAGCCACATGCGGCTCCTGAGCCGCGGGTTGCTGACCCCTGGTCTTGTGGGTCGACTTGTTACATGTTTGTGTTGTGGGGTGTCACAAAACAGTCAAATGAGTTAGCTGCACTGGTAAACACCCCCCCCCCCCATGATCACATGACCGAATTTCAGGCACCCTGCATCCGGCTCATATTTTCAACTACAGGTAGTCCTCGACTTACAACGGTTTGTTTAGTGACCGTTCAACATTAGAACGGGACTGAAAATGGGACCGTTTTTCATAGTTACGACCGTTGCAGCATCCCCACAGTCACATGATCAGGATTCAGGCACTTGGCAACTGAGTTGTATTTACACGTGTCTCGGGATCATGTGATCCCCCCCTTTTGGGACCTTCTGACATGCAAAGTCAATGGAGAAGCCAGAGTCACTTACTAACTGCACAACTGCGGTGTTTCACGTCGTGACAGCTATGGCAAGAAAGGCCATATAAATGGGGCAAAACGCATTTAACTGTCTTGCTTAGCAACATAAAGTTTGGGTTCAGTCGTGGTCCTATGTCGAGGAACTCCTGTACTAAGACTCTTGGGGAAACATCAGGGTGATGTTCACAGGACATGGTAGACTTCATCGATAGCGGGAGTGAGCCTGCTGCCATCGGATGGGAAACTCCGGTTCTGAAGTGAGTGCTTTGATCCTTAGAGGGTTTTTTTCTTCTATTCGGGAGAGTCTCAGTCGTCCAAGGTCCTGGTTGTCCCAAAAGTGCTTTTTCAAGAGACAACTGGACTTTCTGGTTTTTTCTTTGAAGACGTTTCGCTTCTCATCCAAGAAGCTTCTTCAGCTCATTTGGAGGATTTGGGTTTGGCCAGTCCAGAGAAAAGAAGGACTAGGGGGGACATGATAGCAGTATTCCAGTATTTGAGGGGCTGCCCCAAAGAAGAGGGGGTCAACCTGTTCTCCAAAGCACCTGAAGGCAGGACAAGAAGCAATGGGTGGAAGCTGATCAAGGAGAGAAGCAACCTGGAATTAAGGAGAAACTTCCTAACAGCAAGAACAATTAACCAATGGAACTGCTTGCCACCAGAAGTTGTGGGTGCTTCATCCCTGGAGGTTTTCAAGAAGAGACTGGACAGTCACTTGTGTGGAACGGTGTAGGGTCTCCTGCTTGAGCAAGGGGCCGGACTAGAAGACCTCCAAAGTCCCTTTTAGGATCTATTCTTGATTCTGATTCTCTTGAAAAAGCACCTTCTTCTATTTGAGTCTTCTATTGATGCAGTTCTTGGTGCAAGGCAGAGTTAAGGCAGAGGGTGAATTTCTGTATTCTGTGACCTAAAACAAGGTGGATTCATGACATCAAGTAACGTGGGCTCAATTGGCAAAAAAAAGCTCAGGACCTTATTGGTTGGAAACCTGCAGAAGAGGTCTTCATCCTGCAGTGGATAGACCAGGTGTCCCCAAACTTGGCAACTTTAAGACTTGTGGACTTCAGCTCCCAGCGTAGCTGGCTGGAGAATTCTGGGAGTTGAAGTCCACAAGTCTTAAAGTTGCCAAGTTTGGGGACCTCTGGGATAGACAGTGGCTAAAATGATGGTGAGGATGGACAGATTCCATTATGGTTGTAAATCAAAGATGACCTTGTACATATTTTGAGAGCACCTATATATTTGCCGAGGCAGGAATCGCCAGGGTTTTAACGCAATGCCTCTTTCGTTTTGCCAGCAACACAGTGACCCCCGGGGGGAAGCCCAATAGGACCAGAGTCATCTGGGGGAAGGTGACACGTGCCCACGGAAACAGCGGCATGGTGCGAGCCAAATTCCGCTCCAACTTGCCCGCCAAAGCCATTGGACACCGGATCAGAGTGGTGAGGATGAGAGCGCCTTCAGGCCCGGGGTGGGGGGTGGCGGCTTTGAAATCTGCATTGAGGGTTCTTTTAAAAACCCTGCAAATATCATGGTTTTTTATTATTATTATTTTAAATCCGTGCAAGGGAGCAGCAAGATAGCTTTTCTGCATCCTGTGTTTGACTCAAACTCCTTTCCTGGGGCTGCAGAGGGTCACAGTTGGGTTGGTGAAATCTGGGGAGGTTGTAGGAAAGGCAGAAAAAATGGTTACAGAAAACTTCTGTTTCCGTCTACGTCTCGTAAGCATTTTTCTTTTCTTTTCACAGATGCTGTATCCATCCAGAGTCTAAATGTACGCTGCAAATAAAATTGAAAGTATATTTCACTTTTGTAGACTTCGTCTTATCTTGCCTTTTACTTTCGGTCCGTGGTAGCTCGGACGTCACAAATAATTTCTCCTAATAAAGCCGTGTTCCACATTAATTGCAACTCTGCTAGAGTTTTGCATGTACTCATACAGTGGTTACAGTTTTTCATAATAAAATAGTCCTCGACTTATTACTATAATTGAGTCCAGAATTGCGGCCATAAATCATGCTGGTCATTAACAGCTGTTTTTGCAACACTTTTTTTGTGGCCGTCGCTAAGCAGACCGATGGGGGGGGTTGTAAGTCACAGTCACATGACTGGGATGCTGCAAACAGCCATAAATGACAGGCATAAATTCCCTGCCTTTGGCAGGATCAGGTGTCAGACCCTTGAATCTGGGTTGTAGGTATCTTTGGGTGTCATCGTAACTGCTAACATCCGCTAAGCAACCGTCATAAGTTGAGGACTACCTGTAGGTGGATGTCATCACTTCTTCAGCCTCTTTCTCTTTATAAACTCTTACCCATTTATGTAGAATCACACAGTTGTAAGATTGGGAAGGACCCCAATTCCTATCTTGTTCAACCTGGCACCCCATGCAGAAAAAAACATTCAGCCGTGTGGATTACAGATTATTTACTTATTTATATCCTGCCTTTTTATTATTTTTACAAATAACTCAAGGCGATGAACGTTCCTACATACTGCTTCCTCTTCCTGTTTCCCCCACAATAACAACCCTGCGAGGTGGGATGGACTGAGAGAGGGACTGGCCCAAACTCACCCAGCCGGCTTTCATTCCTGAAGTGGGACTAGAACTCCCTGTCTCCAGGTGATGGGCCCAATATCACTCAGCTGGCTTTCATGAGTGAGGCGGGTCTATAACTCAATTGTCTCCTGGTGATTGGCTGAAAGTCACCCAGCTAGCTTTCCTAAGGTGGGACTAGAACTCACCGTCTCCAGGTGATTGGTCAGTCACCCAGCTGTCTTTGGCATGGCTAAATCTCAAATCGTCTCCAGTTTCCTGGCCTGGTACCTTTACCCCTAGAGCCAAATCATCTCTTTATGATGTGGCACAAATTCAAAGTTCATGCTTGCATCGGGGATTCACTTGCGCCTGTTTGTTTATTCTGTCGGCCAGCAGCAGACTTCATAGGTAGCAGCCAAATAGCTCTGGGTTCTTCTGCAAACTATTCTAGGTATCAGCAAATGTTTTCAACTGCAAAAGGTGGCCGGAATGGACCATTTCTTTTTTCCCCATACAGATCTGATTTTAATTACTGTATTTTTCGGAGTATAAGAAGCACCTTAGTTTTTGGGGAGGAAAATAAGGGAAAACAATCTGCCTACCAGGTATTCATCTGGCTAGCGTCCTTAGTCTGGTCAGCTTCAGCACATTATTTTATTGTTTATTATTTTAAAACCCTGCAAAGACTTAGGGCTGGAAAAACCTTCTTCTGAGAGAGTAACAATGAAAGAGCCTGCAAGCCGGTAAGAGCTGGGAAGATCGTTAGCACCTGGTTAGGGCTAGAAAAAAACTTATTCGGAGCAAGTAGAGCAATGAAAAAAAAAAACCTGCAAAGACTTAGGGCTGGAAAAACATTCTTCGGAGAGAGTAACAATGAAAAAGCCTGCAAGGTAAGAGCTGGGAAGATCTGTTAGCACCTAGTTAGGGCTGGGAAAAAAAGCTACATTCGAAGTATAAGACGCACCCAAATTTTCTGCCACTTTTAGGGAGGAAAAAGGTACGTCTTATACTCAGAAAAATACGGTATTTAAAGTCCGGGAGAAGGAACGGACGCAGTCATGGAAGAGGCCTGGCCAATTCTGTATTTTGCAGCAGATGGCTTCAGTGCAAAAGGTCCACCAAGGCAGCCCAGTTCTCCACTGCAAACGTGACTTCATGGCCCAGTAGAACCGGTTCCAAACAGCCCTTTCCTTTTTGCCACTTTGGGGCACCAGGGACCAGGTCTGCGGAGAGAGGTTTTTCTGTGGAGGTTTTGCATCCTGCCTGCATCCCACAGATCCCCAGTTTGTATGTGTGAAACCACACTCAATAGCAGCGATTGCGAGAGGGATCTCGGAGTCCTGGTAGACAGCCAACTCAATATGAGCCAGCAGTGTGCAGCAGCAGCCAAAAAGGCCAACACAGTCCTGAGCTGCATAAATAGAGGGATACAATCAAGGACCAGAGAGGTACTAGGACCACTCTATAAAGCCTTGGTCAGACCACACCTAGAGTACTGCATCCAGTTTTGGTCACCACACTACAAAAAAGACATTGAAACCCTAGAGAAAGTGCAGAAGAGAGCAACCAGGATGATAAAGGGTCTGGAAAATAAAACATACAAAGAGCGGTTGCAGGAACTGAGCTTGGCCAGTCTGGCGAAGAGAAGGACCAGGGGTGACATGATAGCAGTGTTCCAATACTTGAGGGGATGCCACAGAGAGGAGGGGGTCAGGCTGTTCTCTATGGCACCAGAAAGCCAAACAAGGAATAACGGATGGAAGCTGACCAAGGAGAGATTCAACCTGGAAGTGAGGAGAAACTTTCTGACGGTGAGAGCGATCAACCAGTGGAACAGCTTGCCAGCGGAGGTTGTGAGAGCCCCAACACTTGCGACCTTCAAGGGGAGACTGGACTGCCATCTGTCTCAAATGGTGTAGGAACTCCTGCTTGAGCAGGGGGTTGGACTAGATGACCTACAAGGTCCCTTCCAACTCTAATAATAAATCATGGGGCTTTGCTTGTTTGCCCTGTCCGGTTTCTGACATGCCATGGACCGTTGCTGGTCCACGGACCGGGGCTTGGGGTACCCCTGTTTTAATAGACCAGGCTTCCGATACTACAGCCGCCTTTTAGCAGAACGAAGGTTGAAATAAAACTGCGCTCTTCTGCTTCCTGACCCCCCTATTTGTACTGGGCTATTTTTGGAACTTCAAAATACTGCCCGTCCGTCCGTCCCTACCTCCCACCCACCCCTGGAGAGCAGAGGATGAATCTTTGCACGTCCATTGAGGGGGGGGGGAAACCCAGAGAGAAAACAGCCACAGGAAATGGTCACCTTATCTCTGTTGCCGTTGGCGAAAATATCGGATGCTTTGCAAACCGCCTTCCAGTTGCCTCCGAGCTGAATAAATGGGACGGAGGGGGAAATCTTTATTTTTTTAAGTTCTGAACCGACCCTCACTCAAAGGGGGAGCATTTAGCTCTGCAGCCTGCCAGGGAGGCGAGTTTCTGTGGCTGCTGGGTGATTAACCACGGAGCTTGACCAACATTGCAAGGAGGCATATTTCAAAGAGTGACAATGAACATTAATTACAGCCCTTTGCGACCATAATTAAGCCCAAAATTCATACAGGTATTCCTCAACTTACAACAGTTTAGTGACTTAAACTTACAACAGCACTGAAAAAAGACTTATGACCGTTTTTCACACTTACGACGGTTGTCGCACCCTGGTGGTCATGAGATCAGAATTCAAAGGCTTGGCAACTGGTTCGTATTTATGACGGTTGCAGTGTCTCGGCGTCACCTGATCCCCTTTTGCGACCTTCTGACAAGCAAAGTCCACGGGGAAGCCAGATTCATTTAACAACCATGTTTGTTTATTTATTTATTTTGTGAGATTTATATACCGCCTCACAGTGCAAGCACTCTCTAAGCGGTTTACATCAGTAAGCAATGTATATTTATATTGCCCCCAACAATCTGGGTCCTCATTTTACCTACCTCGGAAGGATGGAAGGCTGAGTCAACCTTGAGCCGGTGAGATTTACTTACAACTTACAACTTACTTGTTACTTACAACTGCAGTGATTCATTTAACAACTGGAGCAAGAAAGGTCGTAAAATGGGGCAAAAGTCACTTAACAACTGTCGCTTAGCAACAGAAATGTTGGGCTCACCTGTATTGCTTAGCAAGGCAGTTGCTAAGTGAGTTTTCTCCTATTTTGCTACCTTTTTTTTGCCATAGTTGTTAAACGAAACACTGCAATTGTTAAGTGAATCATGCAGTTGTTAAGCGAAAGCTGACTATTAGTAAGACAATCTACTAGCCCCCTATTCAGGTACTATCCTGGTCTGGGCATGCTTGGCTTAACAGCTAAAATGGGCCGGATGTCACGTCTGTTTGCTGAAGGCATGTAGGAGAAACCAGGTAGAGCTGGGGGCAGAGTTAAATGCATCATCAGCTTAGAGTCCTTAGGTTGCTACAAATGCTTGAATTCTGACCCTTATCTAGCGCCAATTTAGCCGTTAGTCGACGAGACTCTTGTGCAATCTGAAGGTATTTCTACAGTTATTTCTAACTTAATGTATGATCCTGATCCTTTTTGCCTGACAAGGGGCAGTTGCAATTTCCAAACACATCCTGCATGTTGCAATCATCTCTAACCTTTGCATTATTGAGGCTTGGATGGCGTTTGCGTCCCCACTGCAGTTGACATGCAGAAACCAGCTTCAAGTAGCCATTTCAACTAGATATTCTGCAATAGATAGGTAGGTAGGTTAGGTAGATATAAGCGGGACAGAAATGAGAGTGCGATGATGGATGAGAGAGAGGGAGGGAGGGAAAGAGAGAGAAAAGAAAGAAAGAAAAGAAAAAGAAAGGAAGGAAGGAAGGAAAGAGAAAGAAAAGAAAGAGAAAGAAAGAGAAAGAAAGAAAAGAAAAAGAAAGGAAGGAAGGAAAGAGAAAGAAAGGAAGAAATGAAAGAAAGAAAGAAAGAAAAAAAGAAAGGAAGGAAGGAAAGAGAAAGAAAGAGAGAGAGAGAAAGAGAGAGAGAGAGAGAGAGAGAGAGAGAGAGAGAGAGAGAGAGAGAGAGAGAAAGAAAGAAAGAAAGAAAGAAAAAATAAATAAATAAATTCAGGGGAATTTGTTTAATCAACCCTGAAGGGTTTTCCCATAGCCCACACCCTGCCTCTTTCTGGTTCAGCCTTTTTCCACCTCTTTTCCGGTCTCTCCATTTTCTCAGCCTGACTTATTTTACCCTATTCTTATCAATAGGGGTAGTTTGCAGGTAGTGCTTGTTTCATTCTACAGAATCTCTGCATTATACTAGGGTGTTATTTTTTCCATGGGTGCTGCAGTTGCAGAGTTTGATGTCAGCTGTAAACTGAAAAGTGAGGGAGGGTTGCAGCCCAGAACTTTGCAATGTGTCCTCTGGCCAGGAAAAATGGTGAGGAGGGCTAGTGGTCAAGGTAGCAGGCTAGAAATCAGGAGATGGTATGTTCCAGTCCCACCTTAGGCACAAAAACTGGCGGGGTGAGCCCATCACCAGGCGACCTTGAGTTCCAGTCCTGCCTTAGGCATGAAAGCTGGCTGGGTGACTTTAGGCCAGTCATTCCTTCTCCATCCAATCCACAGGGTTGGTGTTGTGGAGAAGTAGGAGGAGGAAAGAGTATTGTTCTGCTTATTAGCCACGAGATTAACTAACTACCTGTGATTTCTAGCTTAGTTTCCTTGTAACATCTGGGGTTATTCAGATATTAGCAATAGCACTTAGACTTATATACCGCTTCACAGTGCTTTACAGCCCACTCTAAGAGGTTTACAGAGTTCAGCATATTGCCCCCAACAATCTGGGTCCTCATTTTACCCACCTCGGAAGGATGGAAGGCTGAGTCAACCTTGAGCCGGTGAGATTTGAACAGCTGAACTAGCAGTAGCCTGCAGTGCTGAATTTAACCACTGCGCCATCTCGGCAAGGCAAGGAAATATGCAATTCTCACTCTGGCCCATATTAAGTCGCAGTTTTCCTTATCAGGCTGCACCGAAGGATTTACAATTAGCCAGGAACACCAGAGAAGGCCAAACCAAAACAAAGGCCATCACCTGCTCACCTAGATACCTGCGCACAGCCCCAAAATACTGTCGCTCACGGGTGTCTGGAGAAGGAATGGAGCAGTGGTGAAATCCAATTTTTTTTACTACCGGTTCTGTGGGCGTGGCTTGGTGGGCGTGGTGTGGCTTGGTGGGTGTGGCAGGGGAAGGATACTGCAAAATCCCCATTCCCTCCCCACTCTGGGGCCAGCTAGAGGTGGTATTTGCTGGTTCTCCAAACTACTCAAAATTTCCGCTACCGGTTCTCCAGAACCTGTCAGAACCTGCTGGATTTCACCCTTGGAATGGAGGCTGCCGAGTTAGCTGAGCTTTGGGCAGTTAATCAATAAAGCTAAATAGATTTGGGGTGGACTTTGGCGGTTACGTTTGTTAGGTCTCTGACCATAACTAATATTGGATAGAACAATATATGTCTAGCTTTTAACAGCTATAAGTCTGTTTAGCTTAGGTGTTGCAGACTGCCACAAGAGGGAGCTAGAGTTCACAGCTTATTTCTCTGGGAGTCCCTCTCTGTTTGTCTTTGGTCTCTGCTACTCAGAGTGTGTGTTCTCTGCTACTCATTAGAGCAAGGCCTAGAGTATGTATGCTCTGCATTTCTCTCTGTGTTGTAGTTATGTATTATAGCTAAAATGTACTTGTACTGGATAATACTTGGATTGTCATTATGACTATTAAGTGTATGACTTTGGACTGTTTATAGGAAAATGCTATTTCTTAAAGTAAATTTTAATTCAAGTTAGTGTATCTGTGTGTGGCTGAGTACTTATTCACAACTGATCTCAATCTAAACGTTTCTGTATGCACAACCTTGGTAACACAAGGAATACTCTGCTAATACATTAACACTGGTTATGGGCCCAGAGAGATATTGAGAGTTAGTGTGAATATTCAGTTTCATACTCAGACAGCTAACTTGTGGTTTACTGTTAAATTAACAATGGCACAAGAACAGTCAACTAGCTTATCCCTGATAACCAGGTTAGATGGAACTAACTATGTTTCCTGGTCTATGAAGTGCAGCTTACTTTTGCGTAAAGAAGGATTATGGACTGTGGTTAATAATCCACCTGATATAACAGCTTGGGATCCAACAAATGATGAAGATAAGAAGAAAATAGCTGCCTTTAACCGGGATAATGAAAAGGCTCTTAGTATTATTGGACTGACACTGAGTGATCAGCAACTGGTCCATATTCATGGTGAAGATTCTGCTGCCAAGTGTTGGAGTACCTTAAAGAGACTTTATGTTCGAGATAGTGTTGGTGCGCACATACACCTTACACGTAAACTGTTCAGAGCACGTTTGTTAAAAGGTGGTGACATGTTAGCTCATTTGGAGTTTATGAAGAGAACATTACAAGAGCTACATGAAAAAGAACTGATTTTCTCAGAGTTGCATCAAGTTTATATTATTCTTTCTTCTTTGGATGACTCTTATGATGATTATGTGTCTTCACTGGAAGTTTTGACCAGAGATGAACTGACATTGACTGGCATAATAGGAAGACTGTTAGAAATTTTAGAAGAAGGCAAGATAGAAAACAACTGAGAGAGAAACAACCACAGGAAGAATCACAGAGAGAGAAACAACTACGGTCTTCAACTGCCTATATCGTTAGGAAATGTTATTCTTGTGGGGCTAAAGGTCATATAGCCAGATTCTGTAAAATGGGTAAAAAGCAGAATGCTAGTAATATGCAGAGAGCTTATAATGATGTTAGTGTAGCTATATCAAGTACAAATAAAAATGTAAGCCATGATATTTGGATAATAGACAGTGGAGCATCTCAGTGTATAACTAAAAGTAAAGAGAGATTTGTTAATATGACTGAAAGTAAACAGCATGTATCATTAGCAAATGGCTGGAAATTGAGAGTATCTGGAGAAG
Organism: Diadophis punctatus similis; assembly: GCA_023053685.1. Taxonomy (NCBI): domain Eukaryota; kingdom Metazoa; phylum Chordata; class Lepidosauria; order Squamata; family Dipsadidae; genus Diadophis; species Diadophis punctatus. Next base: position 80,195,398 of record JALIGW010000005.1, on the reverse strand, counting down.
GTAATGCATATTGTTCATGTATTAATGAAAGTTTACCAATGTTATATGTACCTAACCTTAAAAATAACTTACTATCTGTCAGAGAATTGGTAAAAGCAGGGTTTGTGGTAACTTTTCAGGGAGATAAATGTTTAATTGAAAAACAAGGTAAAAGAGTTACTGCAAGATTGCATGATGGCTTATACATTATCCACGATAGTCCATTAAATAAGGCTAATTCAGTTTATGAAAAGAGAAAGCCTCATGATGAATGTATTCATTTGCTCCATAGACGTATGGGACATTTAAATTTCAAAATTTTAAAGAAAACTGTTGAGTTATCTAATGGTATAAAATTAAAACCTTGTGCAAGATATTTAAATTGTAATGCTTGCAATCGGGAAAAAAGCAAGGTAATTCCTGCAAACAGGTTAAATGGATTTAAAACCAAGGAACCATTAGAGGTTGTATTTGCTGATCTCATTGGCCCTTAGAAACCCAGTTTAGGTGGAGCCTGTTATATATTGAGCATAGTTGATCATTTTTCTAGATATGGTTTCTGTTATCTGATGAAAACAAAAACAGAAACATATCAGCATTTTGTAAACTGGTTAAGGTTTGTTGAACGAAAAATGAAAAAGAAACTGGTTAGTTTAGTAACAGATAATGGTACTGAGTTTACCAATAAGAGATTTGAAGATATGCTAAAGAGAGCTGGTATTGAACATAAGCGTTCTGCTCCTTTTCGGCCGCAACATAATGCGCATATTGAAAGAAGAGGTCAGACATTACAGGCTATGTCTCGAACCATGATTTCAGATTCTGGTTTACCAGAAAGACTCTGGGGTGAAGCTATAATGTGTGCTAACCATGTTTTGAACAATGTAGTGAATGCAACAACTGGTGAATTGCCATTTACCCGTTGGTATGGTAGGAAACCAAATCTTAGTTATTTGCATACATTTGGTGCACCAGCATGGGTGCATATTCCCACACAAGTAAGGCGAAAGGGACAACATAGAGCACGGAAATTATGTTTTGTAGGGTATGAATCTAATCATAGATCATTTAGATTCTGGGAGCCAGGTACTACTAGAGTATATTGTAGTGCAAGTGCTAAATTCCTTGAGCATGTTGGATGGAGTAAACTGGAACAGGAATACAAGGAACAAGATAGTATCGTTGTTGAGGATCCATTGTTTCCTGATGATTCTGATAAGAATAGTACTGATGATAGGATAGTGAAAGAATCCTCAATAGAGGAACCATCTATGGATGATGTAGAAGATACTTCGATAGGGGAGGAAAAGGAAGAGGAAATTCCAACAACTTGTACTAAATTGCCTAGGAGGTCAACTAGGGAGAGACGTCCACCTGATAGATATCAGGCAAGTATTGTATGCCAGATTAATGTGGAACCGTCTAATTATAATGAACTTAAGCTGTATCCAACAAAGGAACAGGTAGCTTGGCAGGAAGCTATGAATAAGGAATTAAAATCTTTAAAGGATCTTGAGGTATATGAAGATGTAAAGTTACCACCAGGTGAGCGTGCAATAGGTTGCAGATGGGTGTATAAATTAAAGACTGGTGTGGATGGCACTGTTACCCATAAAGCAAGATTAGTTGCTCAGGGATTTGCTCAATCAGATAAGGATTATGATGAGGTATTTGCACCTAGTCTGAGAGCAAATACATTGAGAGGAGCATTAGTTTGGGCAGCTAAAAATAAATGCATAATTAATCATGTAGATGTCGAAACTGCATATCTACATGCACCTTTACAACATATCATTTATATGAGAAAGCCATTAGGTTTAAAAGATGATAGAAAAAATGATTATTGGAAATTAAAGAAAAGTCTTTATGGTTTAAAGCAATCAGGTTATGAATGGAATAAATGCATTGTAAAAGAATTAGTTTCCATGGATTTTAAAGCTGGTATAGCTGATCCTTGTTTATTTAGGAGAGAGAAAGATGGTTTGATTTCTCTGCTGCTATTATTTACAGATGATATAGCGATTATAACAAAGACTGAACAAGAAGCAAATGATATTGTTTCTGAATTACAAAGAAAGTTCAAGATTAGAAATTTAGGAGAAATTAAACATTATTTGGGTCTTGATATAATGAAGACAAATAGAGGATTCAAAATTTCGCAAGCTAAGAAGATTAGCCAATTGTTAAAAAGATATAACCTGGAGAATTGTAAAACTGCTAAGACACCAATGGATCAGGGATTTACAAATAGTGATACTAAATGTCCTGTGTTTGATAAGGAGATATATCAGTCTCTAATTGGTAGTCTCTCATATTTGAGTAATTGGTCTAGGCCAGATATATCTTACAGCGTAAATCAACTGGCTAGATATAATGCTGAACCAAATGAAAGGCATTGGCAAGCAGCTAAACGAATACTTAGATATCTAAAGCACACAATACATTATTCTTTATATTTAGAACCGAGAAATGAATTAGTGTTATCTGCATATGCTGATGCAAGTTTTGCTACTGATGCAATGACTCGCAAATCAACATCAGGTATAGTGGTAATGTTGGGTAATGCTTTAATAGGGTGGAAATCTATTAGGCAACAACATATTAGTTTATCCACTATGGAAGCAGAATTCTCGAGTTTATCATTAATGTGTACAGAATTGGTATATTATAAACAATTGTTAAAGGATATAGGAATTACTGTACAGGAGCCATTTATTGTGTATGAAGACAATCAATCTGCCATTAGTATGGCTAATAGTTTAGCTGTGAAAACAAGGTCGAAACATACTGATTTGAGATATCTGAATGTTAGACAATGTGTTCAAAATAAAATGGTTAAGTTGGAATACTGCATGACTGAACAGAATATTGCAGATCATTTTACTAAAGCGCAAGGTGCAATTAAACACAAAGAGTGTTGTGAAAACTATGGTTTAAAGATGTAAGGTATTATATATTGATCTACCCAAAGGGGAGAATGTTAGGTCTCTGACCATAACTAATATTGGATAGAACAATATATGTCTAGCTTTTAACAGCTATAAGTCTGTTTAGCTTAGGTGTTGCAGACTGCCACAAGAGGGAGCTAGAGTTCACAGCTTATTTCTATGGGAGTCCCTCTCTGTTTGTCTTTGGTCTCTGCTACTCAGAGTGTGTTCTCTGCTACTCATTAGAGCAAGGCCTAGAGTATGTATGCTCTGCATTTCTCTCTGTGTTGTAGTTATGTATTATAGCTGAAATGTATTTGTACTGGATAATACTTGGATTGTCATTATGACTATTAAGTGTATGACTTTGGACTGTTTATAGGAACATGCTATTTCTTAAAGTAAATTTTAATTCAAGTTAGTGTATCTGTGTGTGGCTGAGTACTTATTCACAACTGATCTCAATCTAAACGTTTCTGTATGCACAACCTTGGTAACACAAGGAATACTCTGCTAATACATTAACAACGTTCACCTGGGCTATTCGGTTATCAGCCCGTTGGAAAGAAGGGTGGTTGGTGTCAAGGTTAAAGTTTAAAAAAAATGGGAGTTTTTAAGAGCAGCCCCCTACTCAGTACTGTGTGAAAGGCGGGTTGGGTGAGAGGGGTCAGGATAGCGACCTCTCTTACGCTCCCTGGTTGCACCCCTCTTTCTGATTCTTAGGTTCTCAACTGCATTGTAAAAAACAGGCCAAGGTTCAACCCAGACCATAGTGCAGCCATCTTGACTTTTTTGACCTTTTTGGAGACATCCCTGGTTTAGCTATTCTTTTCTGCAAGAGAGGAAGATATAGCTGTGAATACTTTACGCTAGGATGTCCAGCCTTGGCAACTTTTAAGACTTGTCGACGTCAACTCCCAGAATTTCCCAGTCAGCATAGCTTACTCTCTTGTAATCCCTTCCTCTGTAATCTCTCCACTTTAGGAGGCTAAGACAAAAAGAAACAGATATTTATTTATTTATTTATTTATTTATTTATAAGAGTTCTTATAGGCCGCCCAATCCCGTGGGACTCAGGGCGGCTTACAGCAGAGGTTAGAACTACACATTAAAATGGCATCTAAAAACATCATATTACAATATAAAAAAGCCATTCATCCAGGGGGAATCCGATCTTCTTCACCCCACCTGCCGGAAGAGCCATGTTTTTACTGCCTTGCGGAAGGCCAGTAGGGTGGGGATAGTCCGGATCTCTGGCGGGAGTTGGTTCCAGAGAGATGGGGCTCCCACAGAGAAGGCCCTCCCCCGTGGGCCGCCAGCCGGCATTGTTTGGCAGACGGGACCCGGAGGAGGCCCTCTCTGTGGGACCAGATATGGCTGGCTGGCTGGGGAATTCTGGGAGTTGAAGTCCACAGGTCTTCAAGTTGCCAAGGTTGAGGACACCCCTCTTTGCGTCAAGCCATGATGCATGCAACATTTACACGCAATATTTTAAAAATGAAATCCACAGTCCGTTTTGGACCGCGAGCCAGCGGATTGCAGAATGCATTGCTTTGCAAAGCTAATCTGGGGCTTCAATATGTCTGCATTTTTGATGCTTTGGATCAGAACCGAAAGGAAGCGAGGCAGGAAAAGATCATTTCTCAGCCAGGCTCCCCCCTGGATCTTGTTCACATAGAGAGATCCTAAGGAAGCTGACTGGGTGAATCCGACGCCCCACCCCAAATGCAGGGCCTGTCTGGCCAGGCGCAAAATTTGGTTGCGGGAAAAAGCAAATGTTTGTGGCCACAGATTCCAGGATGAGTCTTCATTTCACTGGGTTTTACTTTACAGGCGATGTGGGTCAGGCTACAACCTTAATCCTCCCCGTTCTCCTTTGGGCAGAAGGGACAAAGACAGGCAGGTTAGATTTTTCAAATAGGGAAGGAAACCTTTCCAAGCAGGACTATTTGAGAAGGAAGTGCTAAAGGCCGTATTTGTTTAGGCAACGTATCAGTTCACAGTCTGTTTGGCAAAACGTTTTGCAGGAAAAAAAAGAGAGAGGCTGTTTTGGTGCCATTTGCAAAGCCCCAAAGTGTAAATAGGCCCCCGTGTCTTACTCCACAGTTGCACGCCCCTCCCCGAAACAAGCCTCAGCCTCAGGGGTCTTCTGAACCCAGACCAGCAGCTCTTCTGGGTCACAGAGAGCAGGATTGGAACCCGAAGCTTACAAGCTTCAGGTTCCTGAACCTCAAACGGCAAGTGTTTGCAAGCTCCGCACAGTAAGCCTACATTTGACAGAAGGGTTGCGTGATGCCTCTGCCTTAACACACTTCTCCTGGACAGTTTGTCTTAAGGCAGGGATCCCCAAACTTGGCAACTTTAAGACTTGTGGACTTCAACTCCCAGAATTCCTCAGTCATCCATGCCTTCCCCCCCCCTCTTACCCCTTATAATCTCTGGAGAGATTGCAGAGGAAGGGATTACAAGAGAGTAGGCTATGCTGGCTGGAGAATTCTGGGAGTTGAAGTCCACAAGTCTTAAAGTTGCCAAGTTTGAAGACCTCTGTCTTAAGGTGTGAGCCTCGCTCTGCTGTGTTTGTATGTGTGCGTGCTGCACCCTGGGAGTGGCATTACCCCAAGAGCAGAAGGACAGCATGGCAGGATTGGCTGAGTTTTCTACTCAGCCTGCTTAGCGCTCGGAAAAGAGACCACCAGGAGATCCCGGGGATAGGCAAGACAGGAACTCCCCATGTTGTTTCCAGAGCAGTGTGGCATTGCTGTATCCTGTGCGTGGCCTTACATCCAATGAACACGGAACATAGAATAATAGAGTTGGAAGGGACCCTGGAGGTCATCTAGTCCAACTCCCTGAAGGACTGCATGGCAGGGTTGGTTGCAGGATCTGGGCATGGCTAGTCTAGCGAAGAGAAGGATCAGGGGAGACATGAGAGCAGTCTTCCAATATTTGAGGGGCTGCCACAGAGAGGAGGGGGTCAAGCTATTCTCCAAAGCACCTGAAGGCCAGAGAAGGAATGATGGGTGGAAACTGATTAAGGAGAGATTCAACCGGAAATAAGGAGAATTTTTCTGACAGTGAAAACAATCAGCCAATGGAACAGAAGTTGCCTTCGGACGTTGTGGGAGCTTCATCACTGGAGGCTTTCAAGAAGAGACTGGACTGCCATTTGTTGGAAATGGTGTAGGGTCTCCTGCTTGGGGAGGGGTTGGATTAGATGACCTACAAGGTCCCTTCCAACTCCGTTATTCTGTAAAGCTTTGTTTTAATGATCTCTTCAGTATCTGGGCCTCGCTCTCCCTTCCTGGCTGTTAAGACAGGCAGGGAATTGCTTCGCTGTGTTGTACTGTTGCATGCAAGGATGACAGGGCTCCATCCATCCTGGATTGGTTTTGTAAAAAAAAAGACCTAACAACCACAATTGAGCCCCAAAATGTATGTTGTTAAGGGACATAGTTGTAAATTTAGGGGGTTGGACTAGATGACCTCCAAGTTCCCTTCCAACTCTGTTATTCTATATTCAATGGAACAGATGTTGCCTTCAGAAGTTCTGGGAGCTTCATCGCTGGAGGCTTTCAAGAAGAGACCGGACTGCCATCTGTCAGAAATGGTGCTTGGGGGGGGGTTGGACTAGATGACCTCCAAGGTCCCTTCCAACTCTGTTATTCTATATTCAATGGAACCGAAGTTGCCTTCAGAAGTTCTGGGAGCTTCATCACTGGAGGCTTTCAAGAAGTGAGTGAGACTGGACTGCCATCTGTCAGAAATGGTGCTTGGGGGGGGGGGGTTGGACTAGATGACCTCCAAGGTCCCTTCCAACTCTGTTATTGTATATTCAATGGAACTGAAGTTGCCTTCAGAAGTTCTGGGAGCTTCATCGCTGGAAGCTTTCAAGAAGAGACTAGACTGCCATCTGTCAGAAAAGGTGTAGTAGGGTCTCCTGCTTGGGCGGGGGTGGGGGGGTTGGACTAGATGACCTCCAAGGTTCCTTCCAACTCTGTTATTCTATATTCAATGGAACCGAAGTTGCCTTCAGAAGTTCTGGGAGCTTCATTGCTGGAAGCTTTCAAGAAGAGACTAGACTGCCATCTGTCAGGAATGGTTAGGTAGGGTCTCCCACTTGGGCGGGGGGTTGGACTAGATGACCTCTAAGGTCCCTTCCAACTCTGCTATTCTATATTCAATGGAACAGAAGTTGCCTTCAGAAATTCTGGGAGCTTCATCACTGGAAGCTTTCAAGAAGAGACCGGACTGCCATCTGTCAGAAATGGTGCTTTGGGGGGGGGGGGGATTGGACTAGATGACCTCCAAGGTCCCTTCCAACTCTGTTATTCTATATTTAATGGAACAGAAGTTGCCTTCAGAAGTTCTGGGAGCTTCATTGCTGGAAGCTTTCAAGAAGAGACTAGACTGCCATCTGTCAGGAATGGTTAGGTAGGGTCTCCCACTTGGGCGGGGGGTTGGACTAGATGACCTCTAAGGTCCCTTCCAACTCTGCTATTCTATATTCAATGGAACAGAAGTTGCCTTCAGAAATTCTGGGAGCTTCATCACTGGAAGCTTTCAAGAAGAGACTAGACTGCCATCTGTCAGGAATGGTGCTTTGGGGGGGGGATTGGACTAGATGACCTCCAAGGTCCCTTCCAACTCTGTTATTCTATATTTAATGGAACAGAAGTTGCCTTCAGAAGTTCTGGGAGCTTCATTGCTGGAAGCTTTCAAGAAGAGACTAGACTGCCATCTGTCAGGAATGGTTAGGTAGGGTCTCCCACTTGGGCGGGGGGTTGGACTAGATGACCTCTAAGGTCCCTTCCAACTCTGCTATTCTATATTCAATGGAACCGAAGTTGCCTTCAGAAGTTCTGGGAGCTTCATCGCTGGAAGCTTTCAAGAGGAGACTGGACTGCCATCTGTCAGGAATGGTGCTTTGGGGGGTTGGACTAGATGACCTCCAAGGTCCCTTCCAACTCTGTTATTCTATATTCAATGGAACCGAAGTTGCCTTCAGAAGTTCTGGGAGCTTCATCGCTGGAAGCTTTCAAGAGGAGACTGGACTGCCATCTGTCAGAAATGGTGCTTTGGGGGGGGGTTGGACTAGATGACCTCCAAGGTCCCTTCTAACTCTGTTATTCTACATTCAATGGAACCGAAGTTGCCTTCAGAAGTTGTGGGAGCTTCATCGCTGGAAGCTTTCAAGAAGAGACCGAGCTGCCATCTGTCAGGAATGGTGCAGGTAGGGTCTCCCGCTTGGGCGGGGGGTTGGACTAGATGACCTCCAAGGGTCCCTTCCAACGCCGTCCTTATTCTGCTCTGACTCGGGCCGGGCTTGCTCCTTCCTTCCTTCCCCTCGGGAGGCGGCGCCTGGCGCTGGGGTAGAAAAGCGCCGGGCGGCGGCGGCGGCGGGGCAGCGGCGGGGCCGATGGAGCCGGGGGACCTGCGGGCGCTGCTGGAGCGGGCGGGCGGGCGGCAGCCGCTGCGGCTGGCGGGCGAGGCGCGGCCGGCCGAGCTGGAGACCTTCGGCCGGGATCTCTTCGCCCAACCGCCGCCGCCGGAGGAGGAGGAGGAGACGGGGGAAGCGGCGGCCGTTGCAGCGGGGCAGCGGCGGCGGCAGGCTCGGCTGCGCTGCGGCGGGCGGCATCCGTGGCGGGGCTGCGCGCTGCTCTTCGCGCTGTTCCGGGCCGCCTCGCTGGAGCAGCCGCGGGAGAAGCGCCGCCTGCGCGAGATCCTCCGCGACCTGCGCGCCCAGCTGCCCTCCGCTCCGCCGCCCGCCGTGGTCGGCGTGGTGCTGCTGGGGCGACCGCAACCCGAAGCCTCGGAGGCGGCGCGGCTGCAGCTGGAGGGGCTGCTCCGGAGGGTCTTCCGCGAAGGGCGCCGGCCGGAGCCCGGGCTGCCGGACACCTTGCAAGCGGTCGCTTACCGGCCGGGCGACGGGCAGGCGGCCCGGGAAGCCGCTTGCCGAGCGCTGCGAGCCGCCCTGAAGCTGCGAGCAGGTGCGGACGGGCTTGGGAAGGGGAGGGCGGCGCCCGCGGGCGCCCTCTTGCAAATGACCTCCGCGAAGGTCGCGATGCAGCCGCCGGAGTGGTGCAAGGGGAGGAGGGTCGCGGGGGCGGGTGGGAGACGGGACCAGGTTTGGAGGGGGGGGGGCGAAATGCCTTGACTCCAGAAAGGTAGGTGCGTTCTTACGTGAGAACGGAGGGACAAATTACAGATTAACAGAGTTGGAAGGGACTTTGGAGGTCGTCTAGTCCAACTCCCCCCCCGACCCCCGCTCAAGGAGGAGACCCTGTACCATTTCAGATAGGTGTGGCTGTCTTTAATAGGAGTTTAATCTTCAATGGGAGTCTGTTTCCTGACCTGGCCTACTTTAACAGATACAGATTAACAGAGTTGGAAGGGACCTTGTAGGACATCTAGTCCAACCCCCCCCTCCAACCAGGAGACCGTACACCATTTCTGAGAAATAGCAGTCCAATCTCTTCTTGAAAGCCTCCAGGGATGAAGCTCCCACAACTTCCGAAGGCAACTTCTGTTCCATTGAATATAGAATAACAGAGTTGGAAGGGACCTTGGAGGTCATCTAGTCCAACCCACCACCCAAGCAGGAGACCCTACTCCATTTCTTAGAAATGGCAGTCCACTCTCTTCTTGAAAGCCTCCAGTGATGAAACTCCCACAACTTCCGAAGGCAACTTTGGTTCCATCAGTTGATTATTCTCACTGGCAGAAAGTTCCTCCTTATTTCCAGGTTGAATCTCTCCTTGGTCAGTTTCCATTCATTATTCCTTGTTTGGCTTTCTGGTGCTTTGGAAAATAGCTTGACCCCCTCCTCTCTGTGGCAGCCCCTCAAATATTGGAAGACTGCTATTCTATTCTATTCCGTTCCATTCCATTCCATTCCATTCTCATGTCTCCCCTGGTCCTTCTCTTCACTAGACTATCCATGCCCATTTCCTGCAACCGTTCTTCATATGTTTTAGCCTCCAGTCCCCTAATCCTCTCTGCACTCTGGAGTAACATTCTCTGCACTCTCCGACTAACATTCAGGATGCAGGTTTAAACTTTTTTTTCCTCTCTTTAATCTTACTTGCAAGGAAAGGGGGAGTCTTCCATTAGGGATTGTTGGAAGGAAAATACATCTGGCTCACTTCCAAGCTGAGAGAGAGATGCTGGGAACAAGATGGAGGCTGATTGGAAAGAAAGATTGTTTAATGATGACCAGAACTACACACACAAAGGCAGCGTGTGGTTCTGGGTCAGCTGAACAACTAGCTGAGTTGTTCAGCTAGTTGTTGAACAACTCAGCTGAAAGGGTTCTTCTAGGGTTCTGTGTTTTTGAAGTTTGGGACCTGTGCAATATGGGCTTTGTGTTTCTAAATGACACTGATCCGCAGGTCAGCGGTTCAAATCTCACCAGGCTCAAGGTTGACTCAGCCTTCCATCCTTCCGAGGTAGGTAAAATGAGGACCCAGATTGTTGGGGGCAATATCAATATACATTGCTTACTGGTGTAAACCGCTTAGAGAGTGCTTGCACTGTGAGGCGGTATATAAATCTCACAATAAATAAATAAATAAATTAAATAAATTAAATAAATTAAATAAACAAATAAATAAATAATAAATAAATAAATAAATAAATAAATAAATAAATTAAATAAATTAAATAAATAGGGTGTTGGGCAATTCCCATTGTGGCTGATGGTTTTTTTTTTTTTTTTTGGCCTGTGCTGGATTTTGGGTGAGGGGATGCTTGTCATAATCCTATTAACCCGGCTTTTGTTAGCTGTCAAACTTTGCTGTGTGGGGTTTCCGAAATATCCTGTCTTGAATGGGCTTCTGCTGGCAGTAGTTGCTTTGTTTATGAATGGAGCCATCTAGATAGTTGGCTTCCTCTTTCAATAAGCTATTTTATCTCCTTAAGTGCTGGCATCTGCGGTGGGCAATTAAGAAAGACTTGGAGGCTGCTTTCTGCCTCTAAGAACATGTTTCTCCATTTCTCCTTTGGGGAAATATAATATGCTGCCTCTTTAATATTTCCCCAAAATATTTCATTCTTCTAGGAGGGGGGGCTTCCCACAGGGTGCAGAGCCTTGAAAGAGTGGGTCATTGTGGAGGGGGTGACCGCAGATCGGGTTGGGGGGAGTCGGGAAATGCCTTGACCCCAGAAAGCCACGTTCCCACGTGCGTGAGGAGGGAAGTGGCCCGATTGACATTCAGGATGCAGGTTTAAATTTGGGGTTTTTTTAAAATGTTGCATGCAAGAAAAGGGAGAGCCTTACTTAGGGGTGGAGATCCTTGAAAGTGTGGGTCATTGTGGAGTCATTCATAGGTGGGCTGGATGGGACAGGTCGAAATGGGCTTGTCTTGTCCGTGTGTGGTGTGGTGTTCCATAACCGGGGTTAAATAAGCCATGGATTAAGCATTAGCTAGCTGGGTGACTTTGGGGCCTGGTTGGCTGGGGAATACTGGGAGTCAAAGTCCACAAGTCAGCAATTTTTCAGAACCCTTTTCTGAGAAATGCTATTTTTGAGCCTGCAGAATTCTCAGTCCCATCATCCACTGCGCTCAGGGTGACGCATTGTGTGTGCCAAAATAAGACAGCATCAAATTTGGATGAAGCTGAACGCAGAATTTGCACTTTAAATCCAGAGAGAATGTCGTTTCAATGATTTGGCTTATTGTGATTCTAGACACTGCCTTGTGTGAATACAACCTCGTGCACACAACCTGGTTCAACAAGTCGGTTTTAGACACTTAGCAGTAATTCATACAATGGGAGGAACGTTATTAGCGTTAACCATGGTTTGATTTTCCGTGGCTTCACTTTTGTTGTGTGAACCCAGACTGTTCTTTAATTTATGATTCAGGGATTGTGTAAACCCTGATAATGATCCTGTATACAGATAGTCCTCAACTTACAACAGTTTGCTTAGTGATAGTTGAAAGTTACAGTGGCACTGAAAAAAGTGACTTTTGACCATTTTTCACACTTAACGACCATTGCAGCATCGCACGGTCACGTGATCAAAATTAGGATGCTTGGCAGCCGACTCATATTTACAACGGTTGCAGTGTCCCGAGATCATGTGATTCCCCCTTTGGTGACCGTCGGACAAATGGGGAACTTAGATTCACTTTACAAACGTTTTGTTACTAACTTAATCGCTGCAGTGGTTCACTTAACAACAGTGGCAAAAAAGGTCGTAGCACGGGGCAAAATTCACTTAAAACGTGGCTTGCTTAGCAAGGGAAATTTTGGGCTCAGTTGTCATAAGTCGAGGACTACCTGTATAGCTATTCTGCCTGGGAGTTTTTGCCTAGGTCTAGGTAAAAACTAGGCCTGACTGGCTGTGGCCTAGAGGTGGAGCTCTTGCCTCACAATCAGGAGGTTGTGAGTTCAATCCTAGGTAGAGGCAGATGTAGGGTCCCCTGCTTGGGCAGGGGGTTGGACTAGATGACCTGCAAGGTCCCTTCCAACTCTGTTAATCTGTTAAGCCATAAATGCGTTTAATTTTATGAGGGGTCTTTGGTGCTCTCCGAGCTTCCTTGTTTTCTTGCAGACATTTCATTACCTCAGAGATCTTCAAACTTGGCAACTTTTTTCAACCTTTTTCATTTTACAGATGGGGCAAAACCTCCAAAGCAGAAACTGCCTGCCTTCTTGTCTTGTATTCCGTGGGGCAGAAGGAGCGAGGATTTTCACACAGACGCAAAATTAAATGAAGGTAAGGAGGCCTACGAATTCGTGAGCGCTGCCAAAGCATCTCTGTGTTTTGCTTGCATTCCCACCACAGACTTAACCTGGATGCAGAATCAACCCATTTTCTGGAATCCCAATACAGATAGCCCTTGACTTACAAAAGTTTATTTAGCGACTGATTTTTCACACTTAACGACCGTTACGGCATCCTCATGGTCACGGGATCAAAATTCAGTGACCTGGGGTCATGTGATCCCCTTTTGCGACCGTCTGACAAGCCAAGTGAACAGGGAAGCCGGACCCACTTAACAACCGTCTTACTAACAGAACAATCGCAATGATTCACTTAACCACTGTTGCAAGAAAGGTCGTAAAATGGGGCAAAACTCACTTAACACATGTCTCACTTAACAACAGAAATTTTGGGCTCAATTGTGGTCATAAGTTGAGGTCTACCTGTGCAGTGGACCATAAACTGTTTAAGCAAATTAACTAGAATGAAGGGGGGGGGGAGAAAACTGAAGAAAGTTAGCATTGAAAGATGAATTCACACAGCCATAATTGGATTATTTGGTTTATTTATTTTAAGATTTATAAAGCTGCCCATCTAAGACGGATGGCGTACAACTTGACTACACAATCAAGAATATTTACAAAAAAAGGATAAATAAGAAAAATAGAATAATACACGTAGAATAATAATAATCTACAAAATGTAAACTTTGATTCTGGCTTAGGGTAAGTTGTGACCTCCCCCATTTGATTCAGTGGGATACCGGCCACTATGGTTTGTTCAAACAAGGGTTAAGCCATGGTTTCGTGTGCTACTAACTGGAAAAATAGACCCAGTTGGTTTGAAGCTGAGTTAAAAAACGCACTTTATCAGCAGAAATATCATGTTTATTTTTATTTAATAATCAAATTTATATGGCTGCTCATCGTATAAATTTTTCCCAATGAATTCAGGAGGCCGCCTGTGTCAATATTTCTCAACCCTAGCCATTTTAAGATGGGTGGACTTCAACTCCCAGAATTCCCCAGCCAGCAGGCTGGCTGGAGAATTCTGGGAGTTGAAGTCCACCCATCTTAAAATGACCAAGATGGAGAAACACTGTTTCTAGCTAATGAATGTATGTAAAACAGAGCATCCCTTTTTAATGCCTTATCCTACCCTGATCTTTTTTTCCAATGTAGATGCCCTGCAAGACTTAGAAGGAGCCATGGCTTTGACGAACATTGCACCCAACGGGAAGTGTGAAGAGGCCTCAGAGGCGTTGGACACCTAACAGCCCATGGTTTGTTGTTTCTCTGATGGATTCCACGTCCTTCTCATCTTATCTTTCCGGGAGTGAAAAATTCCAAACCTGGGACAGCCTTACAAGCTCCGTGAAGGAACAGCTAGAAGCTCGTCTGTTTTTTTTTTTAAATGATAGTTTGTTCCAGAGCTATTCGTGCAGAAAACATGCTGGTTTGTTTCCTTTCAGCGTCCTTTTTTTCATGGGGAACCAAATAAGCATTTCTTTCTATTTTTAAGCACGTCAGGATGCGTATTCTCTTCATAAAAGCCACTGGACCTCTTGAGGCTCACAATTTAGAGAAGCATCATTGTTTCCCCAAAGTTCTGATGGAGACTGTACAACAGAAACGGCAACACAATCATCATTCTTGCCAGATCCGACTTGTCTCTTTCTTATTGGTCTAATCCGTTCTGGAATTCCTGTCTGCAGGATTAGAAATCTTGAAGCTCGGAAGGAAAAGAAGGAAACAATTGCTCGTGTTTTGAGAAAAAATTCCACTTTATTCTGTTTCTGAATATTTCTGGTGGCAAAAAAAAATTCTACTACATTGTTAATGAAGATACACATGTGCAGTTACTCAGTCTTGTGGCTACTCTGTGCCTTGCTATGTTTTGGAAACTTACTATAGCAGTGTTTCTTAACCCTGGCCATTTTCAAATGTGTGGGCTTCCATTCCCAGAATTCCCCAGGCAGCCTGGCTGGGGAATTCTGGGAATGGATGCCCACACATTTGAAAATGGCCAGGGTTAAGTTTAGGTTGAACAACACTGTATTATAGCCATAGTTCAAACTTGCAATATATTTCTTTCATCAAAATAAAGAGTTATGCATTTTGCAAATGAAGGCAAATAAATGTTATGGTTATGCATTTTTACAAACATATTTTTTCAACAAAATAAATTATTCATTTGTCACAATCCTAGAAAAAGGGTTCCCAAATGCTGTATTTTGTAACTCATGTATGTTTAATTTTATGATTAAAAAAAAAAAAAAACTTGGTGAGATTGTAAGGTCCTAACCTCCTATATCTTATAATATACCCTGTGGTAGAAAGCAGATGCATAGGCCTACGTATGTTACATTCTGAAACAATTTTCCATTTCTCTAAAAAATATTATTCTTCAAAGGACCATCATCTTCCAGATAGAGAGAGAGAGGCAGATAGACAGACAGAGACAGAAAGGGAAGAAAGAAAAAAAGAAAGGAAAAGGGAAGGTAAAAAGAGATGAGAGAAAGGAAAGAAGGAAAGAAAGAAAAAAAAGAAAGAGAAAGAGAAAAAGGAGAGAGAGACAGAAACCATGCAGGCCCCTGACTTGTATATTCAGCCTGACTCAGGATAGTAAGATTGTAACCTAGTTTATTTGAGAGACCCCCATTTGGGGAAAAAATGTTTATAAGTATAGTCACACAGTCAACGACTGGAAAAACAATCGAGAATCTATTTCATTTCATAATTTTAATGGTTCCAAGTATCCCACATATTACTTCTTGCAGATACGAGGGTGAAGTTTTAAAATGCTTATAACTTATTTACTAACGAAGTTAACCATTGTTTACTCAATCCAGTTGGCACAGATGGGCTTGCCTAAGAAGCAAGCCAAAAAGGTGGTTTCAGTTTTTGAGGTTGTGCAAATCCAGCTACATGAATTACAGGAAGATAAGAACAAACGCAAATTACCCAATAATGCTTTTTACCAATTTAAATCGGTGTTCAGGACAGATTATAGTTGATATATCCTTCGGCAATGGGATTTATTTAAATGACGCTGGTTCCCAAAACATTTTGCAAATGTTTGACTAGATTCACCTACGGTACCAAGTTTAAATTAGTTTATAACTAAACTGAGGGGGAGATGTATCTGCACAAAACACGAGCTTTTGACACTTACAAATCAAAAGATAAGCCTATGGATCAAAAGGCTTCATATTTCATCGCAAGCCTTAAGGTGGGATGTTTGAATTTGGCTTGTCACGATTCATAAACAGAATATCCACTTTTCCCCTTTCTCTTAAAAGGACTTCGTGCCTTTGGGTGGAATTTTTTTTAATGCATTTTAATGCTGTGCCTTTTGAGTATCTCTGGAATAAGCTGCCATTCGTAGCATAGGTGCAATGACTGTTTAGTGCTAATCCTCTAAGAAAGCCTAAAGAAAAGATGTGAATTCTGGGTGTTATAGCTGTCGTTGGTTTTCAATAAGCAATTTGTCCTTGCTTGTAAGGTGAAACTGTGGCTGACTCAGCTATCCGACAAGCCCCTATAAACCTTTCTGGCCATTAAAAATGGTTGCAAGGCCTTTTGGCTTCCTCATTCCTATCTAGGAACAGGATCTGTTGTCATCGAGTATCTGACAAGGAGGCAAAATACAGGTAGTCCTCGACTTACAACCACTCATTTAGTGACGTTCAAAGTTACAACGGCATTGTAAAAAGTGACTTACAGTTTTCACACTGACAACAGTTGCAACATCCCCATGATCACGTGATCAAAATTCGGACACTTGGCAACTAGTTTGTATTTATAACGGTTGCAACATCCTGGATTCATTTTGTGAACTTTTGAGAAACGAAGTCAACGGGGAAGCCAGATTCACTTAACAACCCTGTTACTAACCAAATTAATTGCAGTGGTTCACTTAACAACTGCGGGAAGAAATGTCACGAAAGGTGGCAAAATTCACTCACAAGTCTTCTTGTTTAGCAATGGAAATGTTAGGCTCAGTTCTGGTGGTAAGTCAAGGGCTAACTTGCACGCTTATTCTGAATTGCTGCAAATTGTGACTTCATTGACAAACTTTGTACCCGCCTGAGACGGAGTTTTACAGGCTTCTGGGATTTTGTTAGCAAGCTCCCTTAATCTCGCAGGAAATGGAGCCTGCGTTAAATGACAACTATAAACAAAAGGGATTTTCCTGTGCTCCCGAGAGTGTTTCCGAGGGAGCAACGGAGAATTTTAAGGGACTGATTTCTCTCTACGGTATTTGACTCGCTTGCAAACTGTCACCAGGTTGGCTAATTTTGGGATGCACTGTACAGATACAATGAATAAACATGTATCTTTGTAAATAAACAGATTACAACATAAAGAGATTGCAAAATACTAATCTGCCTCCAGTGATTTTTTTTTTCTAAAGGAAAACAAACCAACCCTGGAAAACAGATTGCAAAACTGAACCTTTTCACCAGTTGGAGAAACAGACTATGCGCAACCGATATTCGAATTCAGACTAGAGCTGGAAGGAACCTTGGAGGTCTTCTAGTCCAGCCCCCTGCTTAAGCAGGAGACCCTATCAAATTTGAAACAAGTGGCTGTCCAGTCTCTTCCGAAAAACCTCCAGTGTTGGAGCACCCACAACTTCTGGAGGCAAATCGTTCCACTGGTTAATTGTCCTCATTGATAGGAAGTTTCTCCTTAATTCCAGGTTGCTTCTGTCCTTGATTAGTTTCCATCCATTGCTCCTTGTCCGGCCTTCAGGGGCTTTGGTAGAATAGGTTGACCCCCTCTTTTTGTTTGTAGCAGCCCCCCAAATACTGCAATATTGCTATCATGTCACCCCTACTCCTTCTTTTCTCTAGACTGGCCATACCCAAAACCTTGAACCATTCTTCACACGTCACACATCAGCAGTGGGTTGGACTAGATGACCTCAAGGTCCCTTCCATCTCTGTTGCAAGCCAAGATCACGCATCACAATGGCTCCTTTCGTTCTCTTGCAGCCTCATGAGGACTTTGTTAACTATGGTGAACAACTCTTGACTTCCGCTCCACAAAGGGAATTCTGGGAATTCAAATCCACCCATGCTGGCTGGTGAATTCTGGGAGCTAAAGTCGACACACCTTAAAAAAAATCTCCAAAGTTGGAAAACTCTGGTTTTTATACTGTATTCTCTGAAGTCCCAAAGCAAATGAATTCAAGCCTAGGTTAACCCAGTGGCCCAGTTTGCAAAACACTGGAAATGTGCTATGTAGGACGTCAGTTGCCTTTGTTAACAAAGCAGAAATTCGCCTCCCAAGACCAAGCCAGCTATTTTGGGAGCGCCCCCTGTCCTGTGCGATTATCAGCCTCAGGGCAGGTAGACATCCAACAGGTATAGCTTGACCGATGTTTTTTTATCACCCTCGGCGTCGGCGTCTCGCGAACCACCCCTTCTCCTCCTCTTCTTTAGCCTGCTTCGCTTCCTTCCCATCTTTTCCCTCCTCTCCAGCTCTCAAACCCGCGCAAGTTTTCCAAGCAGGCGTTTGCGAAGGCCACCCCGCGCTCCTCTCGCCCGCCCCCCCCGGTTGCTAAGAAACCGCGCCCCGAGAGAAGGACCGGTCGCCGTCGCGGTTGTCAAGCGTCACTTCCGGCGTTGCTCCGGAAGCGGCGAATGCGCTTGGTCACGGACTTGGAAGCGGCGCTCCTTGAAGAAGGCTCCGTCTCGTTTCGCTCTTTTTCCGTTCCGGGAGCGCCGAGCCGGCCCGGATCGCCACGCGACGGCGCCATGATCACCTCAGCCGGTAAGCCAGGCCGCGGCAGGCCGGAGGGAAGCCCGGGATCGTTTCCGCTGAGTCAGGCAGGACCCCGATGGGAGGCTTTTATGGGGTGCCCGGGCCGGCTGCAGCACCCCGGGCTCTCCCCCTCGATCGCTCCCTCGGTGGCGTCCAGAGGAAAAGTTGGCCTAGCGATTCACAGCCAACCGGGTGCCTTTCTCTGGAGCAGTGTTTCCCAACCTTGGCCACTTGAAGATGTCTGGACTTCAACTCCCAGAATTCCCCAGCCAGCAAAGCTGGCTGGGGAATTCTGGGAGTTGAAGTCCAGACATCTTCAAGTGGCCAAGGTTGGGAAACATTGCTCTAGAGGTAGCTGGACTTCGTAAACTCGTAGGATTTTGGGGTTTTTTGTTTCTCGCCATGGAAATGTGTATACAGGTGGTCCTCGACTTATGACCACAATCGAGCCCACAATTTCCGTTGCTAAGCGGGGCAGTGGTTAAGCGAGTTTTCGGCCAGTTTTACGACTTTTCTTGCCGCGGTGGTTAAGTGACTCGCTGCCATTGTTAAATTGTGAAAGTGAGACCAGCTAGACTAGATATGGGTCTCCCCCCTTGATTGTGAATGTGAGATACTCTTTTTAATTTTTGTACTTTTTAATTATTTATTATTTATTTATTTATTTATTTATTTATTGTTTGTTTGTTTGTTCTTCTATGCCGCCCTACTCCCGAGGGACTCAGGGCGGCGTACAACAGTTTTGTAAGAACATCAATAAAAAACAATGATTTAAAAACAACAATTTGGAAGATGTACAAAAGTTAAAAAAAATATTCACAATCAGTCCTACATTATAGTATTTTTTATACTGTGGAATGGATTCTGATATGTTGTGAGCCTCCCAGTGTCCCCCGGGAGTTGGGCGGCATAGAAATCCATTTAAATAAATAAATAAATAAATAAATAAATAAATTTGTAAACACAGTCGTTAAGTGAATTTATTTATTTATTTATTTATTTATTTATTTATTTATTTATTTATTTATTTATTTATTTATTTATTTATTTATTTATTTATTTATTTATTTATTTATTTATTTATTTATTTATTTATTTAAATGGATTTGTATGCCGCCCAACTCCCGGGGGATTCTGGGCGGCTCACAACATGTCAAATCCATTTATCAATATAAAATCATAACAATTAAAAGCTACAAAAGTTAAAAAAACATCTAGCATTCCTAACCAGAAGAATCCGTCTTCCCCCGTTGACCTGGCTTGTCGGAAGGTCGCCAAAGGGGATCGCGTGACCCTGGGGACACTTGCGACCGTCATAAGTGTGAACCAGTTGCCAAGCCGCCTGAATTTTGTTCACGTGACGGTGGGCATGCTGCAAAGGTGGTAACTGTGAAAAACAGTCATAAGTTGTTTTTTTTTCATTGCCATTGTAACTTTGAACAGTCACTGGATAAACTGTTGTAACTTGAGGACTGTCTGTACATTCCAACCACACTTTGATGTGTCATACATGTGGTTATATGTGGGAATATGCACAGTGCAGGGGTGAAATGCTCCCGGTTCGCTCGTGCCTGTCGGTCACCGGAGAGCCGATCGCGAAGGCAGCGCGACGCTCCGCCCACCCACCGGGACACCGCCATTTGAATTCTTTTATCCTCTGCGCATGCGCAAAATAGCAATAGCAATAGCACTTTACTTATATACCGCTTCATAGTGCTTTACAGCCCTCTCTAAGCGGTTTACAGAGTTCAGCATATTGCCCCCAACAATCTGGGTCCTCATTTTACCGACCTCGGAAGGATGGAAGGCTGAGTCAACCTTGAGCCTAGTGAGATTTGAACAGCTGAACTACTGAACTAGCAGTCAGCCTGCAGTCGCAGCATTTAACCACTGCACCACTTTATCTCTAATGTTCTGTGTTCTAAATGTTCTAAATGTTCTAAATGTTCTGTGCATGCGCAGAGGGTAAAAGAACTCAAACGGCGGTGTCCTGGCGGGTGGGCAGAGCGTCGCACTGCCTTCGCGATTGGCTCTCCGACGACCAACAGACACGAACGAACTGGGAGCATTTCACCCCTGGCACAATGGGTTATCCTTTGAGAGCTGTATGCAACTAAATTTCGTTTTAAACTATGCTGATTAGTGTACATGTAAAGTGACAATAAAGTTCTGTTTTAAGTCCTCAATTTACAGCAGTTCATTTAGTGACCGTTCAAAGTTGCAGTGACACTGAAAAAAGTGACTTATGGCCATTTTTCACACAACCGTTGCACCATCTCCATGATCATGTGATCAAAATCCAGACACTTGGCAACTGACTCATACTTAGGACCGTTCCGGGGTCACGGGATCCCCTTTTGCGACTTTCTGACAAGCAAAGTCAATGGGGAAGCCGGATTCACTTCACCGCTGGGTTACTTATTTAACAACTGCAGTGATTCACTTAACAACTGTGGCAAGAAATGTCATAAAAAGGAACACAACTCACTTAACAAATGTCCCACTTAACATAAATTTTGGACTCAATTTTGGTCATAAGTCGAGGACTACCATCTAGTTCTTTTCTTCTGTTTTCTTATCTATTCTCCATTCCATTCTTGTTTGAAGACGTTTCACTTCTCATCCAAGAAGCTTCTTCAGCTCTGACTGGATGGTGGGGAAGGGAAGGATTTATACTCCTTGCAGACAAAGCTGGTCATTTGCATCCTTTTAGAGAGTTGTTGAGGCCACTTGGAGGTTTGTCTGTGTCCTCAGGGTCACCTGAGTAGTGTAAACGGGGGTGCAGCCTCCTTGGAACTGTTGAAAGGACTGTGTTGTGAAGCTGTGCTTTCTGAAGATGTTTCCACCCTGTGACCCTACACTGTTGAACACAGGAGCACGCTGTCCAAGAAGGCTCTACACTCATTTGCACCACTCAGGTGACCCCGAGGACACAGATCAACCTCCAGGTGACCTCAACTACTTGCAAAAGGAATGCAAATGACCAGCTGTCTGCAAGGAGTATAAATCCTTCCATTCCCCACCATCCAGTCAGAGCTGAAGAAGCTTCTTGGATGAGAAGCAAAACATCTTCCAAGAATAACAAGAAAGTCCAGTTTCCTGGTGTTGGGTGTTTGGGCTTTATAGACCCACGTGAACCCAAGAGCGGGGATGTTCCTGTAATTTCTCTTGGTTCTTGAATGAGGCCAAGCTTTGAAGTCATTCAAGACTCAAGAGGGTGGAGAGGGAGGCTGGTTTCACACGACGTGCGTGACACACCAAGCCAGGTAGGGGCCTTTCCTTGACCTGGTTTCATGGTGGGCTGAATACTTCATCAGGTTTGGGAAGTTGTCCCGGTCCTGGAGATAGGATTAACTTTGGGATCCTCGGTGCTGTCTGAAATTAGTCGTTTGCTTGCAGACGTTTCATGACCCAACTAGGTAACATCATCCATGCTAGAAAGGAGTGGGGTTTGAGCTCTGTTTATATAGACGTGGGTTACCCTTCCAGGGTTGATGGGAATGTTCTCGGTAGTTCCTTGATTAGGCTATTTGATGATTTGTATGAGTTGGCTGTTACTGGATTGGAGTATTGTTTACTGCTTGATTGTTGGTCTGGTAGTCTGGCATTAATCCCTGTTTATCTGATGTTGGTCTTTTTGTTTCCTTTTTACCTTTCTGATTATCTGTTTTGAATACTTTGTAGATATTGCTTATCACTAGATGCCTCTTAATAACTGATTTGTTTGAATGCCAAACTTCTAGGAATTCCATAACATTTTTTGGGTTTTTTTTTTTTAAATAGTCTATTAGTTTTTTCTGTTTAAAAAAACATACACACACATATATACAAAGAACATAAAACATACATTTGACTTACAACATTAAACATAAACATCAAAAATGAGTATAAGGTTAACAATTTCCTTTTACAGCTGTTTCGTGCTATTTTCTCATATAATTATAGTTTACGTTGATTTCATTCTTATTCTATTCTACTCTCATAGTATAATATATTCGAACATCGTTACATTGAGTCACCCATTTTTTTCTTTTTCAACAACTATTTCAATTGTTCATTTCATTTATAATGCATAAATAAATAATAGATCAATATATAAATATCTTCTTATTTTCTTCTAATCTGTACAGAAAGCAAAGTGTTATTATTCTATGTATTTCTTTGATTTGTGAAACCAGTTTATAGCAACTTTTGATATTTCTTTTGTTTTAACCAACTATACCACCTATCTCAAGTTTTATAAAATTCTGATTCATCTTTATCCTGAAGTTCCAATGATAGCTTACTCATTTACTCATTTTTGGATTTAACTTGGTCTAAGATACTCAAGTTTCCCAGTTGAAAGTATGGCTAAGTCTGTCCACGTATTAAGGAATTTTCATCGTGTCTTCTAGCTGCTGCTGAGGTTAATTTATTTATTATTTATTTTGTGAGATTTATATACCGCCTCACAGTGCAAGCACTCTCTAAGCGGTTTACACCAGTAAGCAATGTATATTTATATTGCCCCCAACAATCTGGGTCCTCATTTTACCGACCTCGGAAGGATGGAAGGCTGAGTCAACCTTGAGCCAGTGAGATTTGAACAGCTGACCTGCGGATCAGTGTCAGCTAAAGTGGCCTGCAGTACCTGCCTCTAACCGCTGCGCCACCTCGGCTCTTAATGCAATAAACTGAGCCATAGTGAACGATATTGTGTGAATTCAGCTCTTGACCTGGTAGAATATTAATTATAGCAGGTATGGCTAGGATATATTGTTTCCTCTGTTTACCAGCCTGGTCTCGTGTTTTCAGAGCATTGGAGTCCAGAATATCCAGACCAGCCTTTCTTGGTCTTCTGCCATTTGGATATATTGGATTCCAATTTCTGTAGTTTGCATAAGATGAAAATCAAAGTCTTAAGACAGTGATGGCAAACCTTTTCGGCATTGAGTGCATGTGCGCACACTGGAAACCCGAAGACCAGCTGGCCGGTGTGCATGCACGCATCGGCCAGCTGGTCTTCGGGTTTCCGGCACGGACATGCAATCCGGCCAGCAGATCTTTGCGCATGCCAGAGCACCGGAAACTCGAAGAACAACTGGATGGCGTGCGCATGCCTGTTTTTGGGGCAGGTTTTTTGGACATTTGCAGGCTGTTTTCAAGCCCTTTTTCGGGGCGTTTTTGGGGCTGAAAACGGCCTGTCTTTTGGCTGTTTTCAGGCCGTTTCCCGGCGCTCTGGCACCCGCGAAGACCAGCTGGTCTGGCATATGCGCCCCAGAAACCAGGAGAGTAGCTGGCGATGGCACGTGTGCCCACAGAGAGGGCTCTGCATGCCACCTCTGGCACACGTGCCATAGGTTTGCCATCACGGTCTTAAGAGGTCTATAACGGTCCAGAGTGGTGAAACCTGACACAGCCTCACAGCTCTTTAAATATATACTGTGTTTCCCCGAAAATAAGACCCTGCCTTATATATTTTTTGCCACCAAAAGAGGCACCGGGTCTTATTTTCGGGGAGAGGGATGTCGCACACTGACTCACCTTACTTGCGCGTGTCGTCCCTGGCCTCCTGTTTGCTGTCAGAGGCCTTCAGGAAGTTCTTCTGCGGACGGCAAGGCTTTTCTGAAGCGCCTCTCTGTTATCGGCTGCAGAGGCCTTCAGGAAAGCCTTGCTTGCTGCAGAAGAATTGGGCTGGCAAGGCAGGTGTCGGGGGGTGTGCGAGGCCTGGCTGCAACTGTCGGAAGGTAAGTAGTAGGGCAGCTCCTACCCATCCCCACCCTAGTTTAATTTTTACGCTGGAGTGGGCGGGGTCTTAATTAGGGCTTATTTTTGGGGGGGTAGGGCTTATATTGGGCGCACATGCAAACTAGGACTTACTTTTTGGGGTAGGTTGTATTTTGGGGGAAACGTGTATGTGTGTGTGTATATACATATATGAAGTCCAAAGACCTACATATGCATATACATATACATATACATATACATATACATACATACATACATACATACATACATACATACATACATACATATATATATATAACAATATTTTCACAAATCTGCCATATTTTTAAAACCCCCGAGATATTATTTTCTAGTCTAGTTTTTAGATCACTGCCATTAGAACTGCCAAGTGTAAGGTGTGTTTTTTTTGTTTGTTTGTTTTAATTTTACAAACTGTGCTTTTCACTACTGTGCTTCCTGGAAAGCGGACACGGTACTTCGTAGCATTATTTTCCACAAGGAGAAGCAGCTTACACAACCCTTAGAAAGTGAAAATCAAAAATACTGCGCGTAAAAATGGCACACAATGAGTGGATCAGAATTAATAGAGAGAAGAGCAACAAAGATGATTAGGGGACTGAAGGCTAAAACGTATGAAGAACGGTTGCTGGAACAGGGTATGTCTAGTTTAATGAAAAGAAGGACTAGGGGAGACAGGATAGCAGTGTTCCAATATCTCAGGGGTTGCCACAAAGAAGAGGGAGTCAAGCTATTCTTCAAAGCACCAGAAGGAAGGACAAGAAACAATGGATGGGAACTAATCAAGGAGAGAAGCAACCTAGAACTAAGGAGAAATTCCCTGACAGTTAGAACAATGAATCAGTGGAACAGCTTGCCTCCAGAAATTGTGAATGCTCCAACACTGGAAGTTTTTAAGAAGATGTTGGATAACCATTTGTCTGAAGTGGTGTGGGGTTTCCTGCCTAAGCAGGGGGTTGGACTAGAAAACCTCCAAGGTCCCTTCCAACTCTGTTATTCTATTCCAATAGAACTTGAAATTAATTCTCTTCTGATATTATTTTCTGTTTTGAAGCTATTGATTTACCTGTTATTTGAGACTCAACAACTTGCTAAATTTGCTTTTAAGTAAGCATGCTTTTTGTTGTTGTCTAGGTCTTGTTCCTTTTAGCTTAGCTCATGGAAGAATGTTGCTATTATATTCTGAGTCAACCTTGATTTTTTCCCCCCTTGGTGAATTTTTTTTAGAAGTAGATTCCCATTGCATTCTTTCTAGGACTGAGAGGGACAGACTGGCCCAAAACCACCCACCCTAGAACAGGACTAGAACTCACGATCTCCCAGTGCTATTAAAAAGTTGCACTAATTGTAAATACCAAAACAAAGTTCTAATATCTCCGGTTGTAAATGCATTTGTAAATCACGTTTATTCCCTTTACTCCATTATTCCATTAGTCTCCAGATCCAATTTAAGGTGTTGGTCATTACCTTTAAAGCCCTACATGGCTCAGGGCCAGGTTACCTTTGGGACCGCATCCTGCCGCATACCTTCCTACGACCGGTCAGGGCCCACAGAGTCGGCCTCCTCCAGGTCCCGTCGACCAAACAATGCCGGCTGGCGGGGCCGAAGGGGAGGGCCTTCTCTGTGGGAGCTCCCTCCCTGTGGAACCAGCTTCTCCCGGAGATCAGGACCATCCCCACCCTACTGGCCTTCCGGAAAGCGATAAAAACTTGGCTCTTCCGGCAGGCGGGGTGAAAGTGAGACCAACTAGTTTAGATATGGGTCTCCCCCCTTGATTGTACATATGAGATACTCTTTTTAACTTTTGTATTTTGTATTTTTTAACTACTGTATTTTATATTGTATTTTATATTGTAATGGAATCTACATGTTGTGAGCCGCCCAGAGTCCTCAGGGAATTGGGCAGCATAGAAATCCATTAAATTAAATTAAATTAAATTAGCAATTCTGAGAATAACCCTGTTTTATTTTAAAGTATAAATTCTATGTGGTGTTTAATATAACTTTTTTTGTTTTTGCAGCTGGAATAATTTCCCTTCTGGATGAGGAGGAACCAGAACTTAAGGTGGGCTTGTAGACATTCTCTCTGACTTCAGAATAAAAGCACGTCGGAACATGAATGTTGACATAACAATATTTTTAAAACTTGTTTTCGGGTGTTATATTTTTACTGGCTCAAGAACTTGAGATTGTTATCTTCCAGACTGTGTACGGGTAGTCCTCGACTGATGGCCACAATGGAGCCCAAAATTTATGTTGCTAAGGGAGAAATCTGTTAAGCGAGTTTTGCCCCATTTTACGACTTTTCTTCAGCGAATCACTTAAACTAGTAACACGGTCGTTAAGTGAATCCGGCTTCCCCATTGACTTTGCTTGTTAGAAGGTCCCAAAAGGGGATCACGTGACCCCGGGACGCTGCAACCGTCATAAAAACGAGCCAGTTGCAGAGCGCCTGAATTTTGATCACGGAACCAGGGGGATGCTGCAATGGTCGTAAGTGTGAAAAACAGTCATAACTCACTTTTTTTCAGTCCCGTTGCAACTTCGAACATTCACTAAGCGAACTGTTGTAAGTCGAGGACTACCTGTATTACTGAGAAATTTGAGAGTGATTGTTTTTTTTCCCATCCTCGCTGGCAAGCACAAGGCTGCCTGTAATGAAATGCCAGAGTTGGTCTTGCTCTTTTCCCTTCCAGCTACTTGCTAGACCAGGGGTCCCCAAACTTGGCCACTTTTTAAGACTTGTGGACTTCAACTCCCAGAATTCCCCCAGCCAGCATAGCTTACTCTCTTGTAATCCCTTCCTCTGCAATCTCTCCACTTTAGGTAGTAAGAGAGAAGGAAGCGGACACGGCTGGTTGAGGGGGCTTCTAGGTCGGTTGGACGGCAGTCCCTGGTGGATCCTGCTGCCCCCCCAAAACGGCTGAGAGCTGTGGTCTAGGACAGGGTTTTTTTTCTCCTACCTCTAAAGCAGAGAGATTGCAGAGGAAGGGATTACAAGAGAGTAAGCTTTTGCTGGCTGAGGAATTCTGGGAGTTGAAGTCCACCAGTCTTAAAATGGCCAAGTTTGAAGAAGTGTCTGTGCTAGACATTTATTTATTTATTTATTTATTTTGTGAGATTTATATATCGCCTCACAGTGCAAGCACTCTCTAAGCGGTTTACACCAGTAAGCAATGTGTATTTATATTGCCCCCAACAATCTGGGTCCTCATTTTACCTACCTCGGAAGGATGGAAGGCTGAGTCAACCTTGAGCCGGTGAGATTTGAACCGCTGACCTGCGGATCACAGTCAGCTAAAGTGGCCTGCAGTACCGCACTCTAACCGCTGCGCCACCTCGGCTCCTATTAACATCTGTGTTGGTTGAAGTCTAAATTAAAGACTAAATTAAAGTCTAAATGCCGTGGTTTTCGTTCTTTTCACAGGAATTTGCTCTCCACAAACTCAATGCGGTTGTCAACGATTTCTGGGCCGAGATCTCTGAATCGGTGGATAAAATGTAAGAGAAAAGACCTCAAATTCACTTGAAAGCATGAGCTAATATGTGTCTGTCACTTTCCTGAGCTGCTGATTTCAATGCTAAAGGAAATGCTTACGTTCAACATAGGGCTGTAGAAAACCAACCTTTTCCTTCCTTCCTTCCTTCCCTCCCTCCGCAGTGAAATTCTTTACGAAGATGTTGGGTTTCGTAGTCGGGAATTTGCCGCCTTGGTAGCTTCCAAAGTGTTCTATCACTTAGGGGCTTTCGAAGAATCCCTGAATTACGCCCTGGGAGCTGGCAATCTTTTCAACGTCAACGACAATTCCGAATATGTAGAAACCATTATCGGTAAGTTTGTGCCCTGGGAAGCTGGGAAGCATTTTGCCCGGCGATCCGAATTCAACGGTCTGTGCAAAAATGTCACAAAATACCTTAATCCAGGTAATCTTCCACTGACGAGCAAAATTGAGCCCAATGTTTCTCTTGCTAAACAAAACAGTTGTCAACTGAGTTTTGCCTCTTTGTCCGACCTTTCTTGCCACAGTTGTTAAGTGAATTACTGCAATTGTTAAGTTAGTAACATAGAATAAAATAGAATTCTTTATTGGCCAAGTGTGATTGGACACACAAGGAATTTGTCTTTGGTGCATATGCTCTCAGTGTACATAAAAGAAAAGATACGTTTGTCAAGAATGGTTGTCATAGGGTTCAAGTAAGCAATCAGGAAACAATCAATATTAATATAAATCGTAAGGATACAAGCAACAAGTTGCAGTCATACAGTCATAAGTGGGAGGAGATGGGTGATAGGAACAATGAGAAAAACTAATAGTAATAGTAATGCAGCCTAGTGAATAGTTTGACAGTGGTGAGGGAATTATTTGTTTAGCAGAGTGATGGCGTTCGGGAAAAAACTGTTCTTGTGTCTAGTTGTCTTGGTATGCAGTGCTTTATAGCGACGTTTTGAGGGTAGGAGTTGAAGCAATTTATGTCCATGGTTGTTAAGTGGATCTGGCTTCCCCATTGACTTGGCTTATCAGAAGGGCGCAAAAGGGGATCACGTGACCCCGGGACCCTGCAACCGTCATAAGTACATGCCAGTTGCCAAGCCTCGGGATTTTGATCCATGGGGATGGCTTGCAACAATTGTAAGTGTGAAAAACGGTTGTAAGAGCCGTTGTAATTTTGAACAGTCACTAAACGAATTTTTGTAACTCTAGGACGTATCTGTAGCTGTCCAGTTCCAAATTTTGGGGAAATAATGAGAGCTGCACTATTAGCTTGACCAAATTTGCAGGTTAAGTCTCAACCCAATATCTTTTCTGAAAAAAGAGAAAGATTTTTCAAGTGTTATTTTATGTTAGAGGGTAATTAATGTGTTTTGATGCCTTAAAATGCAGTTGCCCGCTCTGTCTTTAAATATTCCAAAGAATATTTCAGTATGAAAAGCCAGCTCTGGGCAATAAGAGGCTACCCTTCCCTTGAGTATTGACAGGCATGTTGGAAAAAGCATCCCTTTTTATGCAATATAATTGATTTGGGTGTTGTTTTTAAAACATGGAAGTTGAGATCGGCAGAAATTTGAATTCTGGACCCAGTATTAGTGGCATATGTCTTTCTTGCTGCATTGGAAGTTGAGAATCTGAATGCTGTATTTTTCGGAGTATAAGGTGCTCCGGACTATAAGACGCACCTACCTTTTTTGGGGAGGAAAACAAAAAAAAATCTGCCTCTGCCTCCCAGCAATTTGCCTCCTTGCAGCAAACAGCAAACAGCCTGTTTCAGCTTCAGCACAGCCTGATTAGCACAAGCAGCTGATTGTCAGCTGGATCGGCCTCCCGACGATCAGCTGTGTCAGACTGCAGGGATTACCATAGCCTATTGCTGCCTCCACGCGCCCCATTTTCGGTCTCCGCGCACATTTTCCGCCCGTTCCGGGCAGCGGGGATCAGAATGGGCGGAAAATGAGGCACACAGAGGCAAAAAGAGCCATGAGGTGGCACAGCGGTTAGAGGCAGTACTGCAGGCCACTTTAGCTGACTGTGATCCGCAGGTCAGCGGTTCAAATCTCACTGGCTCAAGGTTGACTCAGCCTTCCATCCTTCCGAGGTAGGTAAAATGAGGACCCAGATTGTTGGGGGGCAATATAAATATACATTGCTTACTGGTGTAAACCGCTTAGAGAGTGCTTGCGCTGTGAGGCGGTATATAAATCTCACAAAAATAAATAAATAAATAATAAAAATGGGATGCCGGCCCACGGGCCTTGAGTTTGACACCCCTGCTCTAGATTAACAGGTGTGTATTGTAATTTATAACGGAATCTATCCAAAAGCTTACAGGATATATTGCTTTTCTCAGCGAAATGCATCGACCACTACACCAAGCAGTGTGTGGAAAATGCGGACTCGGCGGAAGGGGCCCAGAAGGCCGTGGACTCGCGCTTGGAAGGGATTGTGAACAAGATGTTTCAGCGCTGCTTAGACGATCACAAGTACAAGCAGGCCATCGGCATTGCCTTGGAGACCCGCAGGCTGGACATCTTTGAGAAAACCATTTTGGAATCGGTAGGTGAAGGCGGGATGTTGGGAAGAGGTGCTGGGTAGGATGTGTGTATCACTTTTGAGCGCATTGCGTGGTTTGTTCATTTATGCACATGATTTGGCCCACCCGTCTCACAGCAGCAGCTCTGGACAAGCAGACAGAGGGAAAAAATAAACCACATTATAAACACTCCAAAACAGTCTGTAGAGATTCTCTGTCATCCAGGTCATGGTTGTCCCAAAGGTGCTTTTTCAAGAGGCAACTGGACTTTCTGGCTTTTTCTTTTGAAGACGTTTCACTTCTCATCCAGGAAGCTTCTTCAGTTCTGACAGGATGGTGGGGAATGGAAGGATTTATACTCCTTGAAGACCGCTGGTCATTTACATCCTTTTTAGAGAGTCGTTGAGGCCACTTGGAAGTTTCTCTGTGTCCTCAGGGTAACCTGAGTGGTGCAAATGGGTGTGGAGCCTTCTGGGAACTGCTGAAAGGACTGTTGTAGTGTTAAGGGGGGCATTCCCCCGTAGAGGCGATCTGTGGATCTTTGCTTCTTTTGAAGTCATTCTCATTAGAAAATAAAACCGAGATGCAAATCTAATTAACAAAATATTTATTTCAGTAGAAAAGTAATAAAAAATAGACCCTTAATAAGCTACATCTTATCGGCTAATGAAAGTCACGTCTGCCTTCAGCAGAAGTGGAGAAAGAGAAGGAAGGAGTTGACTCCTGGAATGCACGCATGCGTGGTAAAACATACCACATGTCTGCTTGATCATAAATACAAGAAACCTTAGGAAACATAGAGTTGCACAAACTGACAATATTCACATCGTGACATGTAGACTGGAGATAGATGATGTCATATCCATCCCCCTCTGTTGAAATAGGGCTGCTTAATTTGGACATAAGATGACCTCTTGGACCCCTCTTTCAAACCTCCAAGTGGCCTCAACGACTCTCTAAAAAGGACGCAAATGACCAGCTGTCTGCAAGGAGTATAAATCCTTCCCTTCCCCACCATCTAGTTAGAGCTAAAGAAGCTTCTTGGATGAGAAGTGAAACGTCTTCAAAGAAAAACAAAGAAAGTCCAGTTGCCTCTTGAAAAAGTACCGTTGGGACAGTCCAGACCAGAGTTTTTCAACCCTTAAAAGACGCATTGACTTCAGAGCTTCACTTTGGAAAATTTCATTTCATCACACCTCAAAATATTCTCCATCCTGCATGTAGAATGTGCTAAGTATGAAAGTCAGGGATGTCCAACTGTGGCAGCTTTAAGACTTGTGGACTTTGCCTCCCAGAAGCCCACAGGTCTTATGGACTTCAACTCCCAGAATTCCCCAGCCAGCATGGCAGGCTGGGGAACTCTAGGAATTGAAATCCACAGGTCTTAAAGTGGCCAAAGTCAATCTAATTGCTACATTGGTGATTTTGCTATAGGAATTATTACTTGAAACCATGTTGGAGTCACTGTCTTGATTGGTCTCGACTCACTTCACCTTTCCTCATGTTTCTCCAGGACGAAAGATAAAAAGTTCTAAGAAAAGGGATTGATAGAATGTTGCTTTAAACACATTAATCATTGGAGAAAAATAACATGACCCCACCTTTTTTTTTTTTTTGGTTTTGACAGAACGATGTTCCAGGAATGCTGGCCTACAGCTTGAAGCTTTGCATGTCTTTGATGCAAAATAAACAGTTCCGCAATCAAGTTTTGAGAGTTTTGGTGAAAATTTACATGAACTTGGAGAAGCCCGATTTCATCAACGTGTGCCAGGTGGGTTTGTGTAGACGTTTGTGCAAAGGTGGAGAGGGGTGGGTGAGCTAGAGTTTGCTGAGATAATGTCATTGGGTGTACAGGTAGCCTCGACTTATAACCGCAGGTCAGCCCAAAATTTCCATTGCTCAGCAAAACAGTTGTTAAGTGAGTTTTGCCCCATTTTACGACCTTGCCCCATTCGTTAAGTGAATTGCTGCAGTTGTTACATTAGGAACACGGTTGTTAAGTGAATCTGGCTTCCCCGTTGACTTTGGTCGCAAAAGGGAATCCTATGACCACCCAGGACATTGCAACATTGATCACGTGACCGTGGGGACGCTGCAGCGGTCATAAGCGTGGAAAAATTTTCCGTGCTGTTGTAACTTCAAAAGGTCGCTAAACGGTTGTAAGTGGAGGACTACCTGTAATAATACAACAAAAAGCTGTTTGGGATGTTTATATTCAGAATATTTATAAGTTCTCACCTTCAAATCTAAAGGGTTAGATTGAGGGCTGTGTTTTAGTACTGGGCACAGCTATCATTTAAGTGACCTTAATTTAGGCATCGGTGGATATGGATGGGTTCTTCCCTCTCTTAATTCCTGCCAATGCCCAAAATGAGAGAGAGAGAGAGAGAGAGAGAGAGAGAGAGAGAGAGAGAGAGAGAGAGAGAGAGAGAGAGATGAGAGATAGATTGATTGATTGATAGATAACATATTTTTCGGATTATAAGACGCACCTTTTTGCCCCCAAAAAGAGGGTGGAAATGTCAGTGCGTCTTACACACCGAATACAGCCATTTTGGCCTCCCAAAGCCCCGCCCCTGCATCCCTTTTTTGCAAAAAATGGGCCTTTTTTTGCAAAAATGGGGGCATTTTTGCCTTCCCCCACCTCCTAGGAGTGCTCTGCAGGCTTCCCAAACCCTCTGCATGCCTCATTTTTGCAAAAAAACAGCTGAAAAACGGGCCGTTTTTTGCAAAAAAGAGGGGTGTTTTTGCCTTCTAATTACCCCATCTAGCATGACTGGAAACGGTTGTAAGTGTGAAAAACAGTCATAAGTCACTTTTTTCAGTGCTGTCGTAACATTAAGAGGTGCGGTGGCGCAGTGGTTAGAGTGCAGTACTGCAGGCTACTTCGGCTGACTGCCGGCCGACTGCAATTTGGCAGTTTGAATCTCACTGGCTCAAGGTTGACTCAGCCTTCCGTCCTTCCGAGGTCGGTAAAATGAGGACCCAGATTGTTGGGGGAAGAGGCTGACTCTGTAAACCGCTTAAACCGCTGTAAAGCACTGCAAAGCAGTATATAAGTCTAAATGCTATTGCTATTCCTTCCTTCCTTCCTTCCTTCCTTCCTTCCTTCCTTCCTTCCTTCCTTCCTTCCTTCCTTCCTTCCTTCCTTCCCATCCCTCCCTCCCTCCCTCCCTCCCTCCCTCTCTTTTGTGGTGGAATAGTGGTTAGAATGCAGTATGGTAGGCTGACTCTGCCCACAGCTAGGAAGTTTGAACCTGACCAGCTCAAGGTTGACTCAGCCTTCCATCCTTCCGAGGTCGGCCATAGGCTGACTCTGCAAACCACTTTGAGAGGGCTGGAAAGCCCTATGAAGCGGAATATAAGTCTGAGTGTTATTTCTATCTAACGGTCCCTAAATGAATGGTTGTAATTCAAAGACTCTCTCTGAGAGGTGAGACATCACTCCTGCCATCTTCTGAAACTCGGTCTTTGGCCTCCCTCCTGCAGTGTCTCATTTTCTTGGATGACCCACAAGCCGTGAGCGACATCCTGGAGAAGTTGGTGAAGGAGGACAACCTCCTCATGGCTTACCAGATCTGTTTCGACTTGTACGAGAGCGCCAGCCAGCAGTTCCTCTCCTCGGTGATCCAGAACCTCCGCAGCGTTGGCACCCCCATCGCTTCCGTGCCCGGATCTACCAACACGGGGACGGTGCCCGTGCCCGAAAAGGAAGGGTGAGTCATACGTCATGCCTTTCCCTTTCAGGATGAGCAATATTGTGCAAAGGACAAGAAAGAAGAGGCACAAGGTCACCTATTTAATGGCAGCTGTGGAAGATGCAGATTGGCTCCTTAAGGGTAGTTCTCGACTTCCGATTGAGCCCCAAATGGATGTTGCTAAGTGAGACATTTGTTAAGGGAGTTTTGCCCCATTTTACGACTCTTCTTGTCACGTTTGTTAAGTGAATCGTTGCAGTTGTTACATTATTTATTTATTTATTTATTTGTGAGATTTATATACCGCCTCACAGTGCAAGCACTCTCTAAGCGGTTTACACCAGTAAGCAATGTATATTTACATTGCCCCCAACAATCTGGGTCCTCATTTTACCTACCTCGGAAGGATGGAAGGCTGAGTCAACCTTGAGCCGGTGAGATTTGAACCGCTGACCTGCGGATCAGTGTCAGCTAAAG
Source organism: Diadophis punctatus similis (assembly GCA_023053685.1). Lineage (NCBI taxonomy): Eukaryota > Metazoa > Chordata > Lepidosauria > Squamata > Dipsadidae > Diadophis > Diadophis punctatus. Next base: position 80,161,064 of record JALIGW010000005.1, on the reverse strand, counting down.
TGGCCTGCAGTACCTGCCTCTAACCGCTGCGCCACCTAGTCACACCGTCTGGTTTCCCCGTTGACTTTGCTTGTTCAGAAGGTCGCAAAAGGGGATCACAGGGACCCTGGGACACTGCGACCGTCATAAATGTGAATCAGTTGCCAAGCATCTGAATTTTGATCACGTGACCACGGGGATGCTGCAACGGTCATAAGTCTGAAAAATGGTCGTAAGTCACTTTTTCGGCGCTGTTGTAAGTTTGAACGGTCACTAAGTGAACTGTTGTAAGTCGAGGACTACCTGTATCGTCTCTAAATCAACTTATTGGTCGTCTTTCCTGGCTTTTTTTTTTCACATGCTACTTTGCTGACTGAGGTAATTATAATCAGCAAAATCTCTTGGTTTAATATTTCATAATTGGGGAGCACATGGGGTTTTTTTTAAGGTCACCCTCAACAGTTTTGATTTAAATTGCCTCTAGTAACAGAATGACATAGTTGGAAGGGACTTGGGAGGTCTTCTAGACCAGGGGTCTCCAACCTTGGCAACTTTAAGACTTGTGGACTTCAACTCCCAGAATTCCTCAGCCAGCAAAACTTTAAAACTTGTGGACTTCAACTCCCAGAATTCCTCAGCCAGCAAAACTTTAAGACTTGTGGACTTCAACTCCCAGAATTCCTCTGCCAGCAAAACTTTAAGATTTGTGGACTTCAACTCCCAGAATTCCTCTGCCAGCAAAACTTTAAGATTTGTGGACTTCAACTCCCAGAGTTCCTCAGCCAGCAAAACTTTTAAGACTTCTGGACTTCAACTCCCAGAGTTCCTCAGCCAGCAAAACTTTTAAGACTTGTGGACTTCAACTCCCAGAATTCTCCAGCCAGCAAAACTTTTAAGACTTGTGGACTTCAACTCCCAGAATTCCTCAGCTAGCAAAACTTTAAGACTTGTGGACTTCAACTCCCAGAATTCCTCAGGCAGCAATGCTGGCTGAGGAATTCTGGGAGTTGAAGTCCACAAGTCTTAAAGTTGCCAAGGTTCTAGTCCAGCCCCCTGTTCAAGCCAAGTAGGTAGGAAAACAGGATGGCTTGTTCCTTCAAGAGGGGTGGGGGTGGGGGCTGATAAAAGGTTTAGGCCTCTATTCTTTTTGTCCCCTAGGGCAGGGGTAGGCAAAGTTGGCTCTTCTATGACTCAAGGACTTCAACTCCCAGACTTTCTGAGCCAATCATGCTAGCTCAGGAATTCTGGGAGTTGAAGTCCACGAGTCATAGAAGAGCCAACTTTGCCTACCCCTGCCCTAGGGCATTTTGGAGAATAGCCACAGTGCAAACGAGAATCTTTTTTGTTTTTCAGAGAGTTGATGGAGACCGAAGAGAAGAAAGGCAGCCCGGTTGCTTCTGTGAAGTCAGCTCAGACAGTAAGTGTCATTGTACGAAATCTACCCCCTGCCTTGATGGAGACCTCCTTGTGATGCCACACAGCCGGCTCGCAACACATCGGGTAGACCTCGACGCAATGGCCAAAATTGGGCCTAAAATTTCCATTGCTGAGCAAGCCAATTGTTCAATGAGTCAAAGGTCCAATTTCAGGACCTTTTTTTGCCATGGTTGTTAAGCGAATCGCACGGTTGTTAAGCAAGTCTGCCTTCCCCCACTGACTCTGCTCGTCAAAAGCTGGCTAGGAAGGTCGCAAACGCAAACGGCAGTCCCATTGCCCCAGGCTGCAGCAACTGTCGTAAGCACATGCCAGTTTCCAAGCATCTGAATTTTGATACACGTGACCATGGAGATGCTGCGATGGTCGTAAGTGCGAGGCCTGGTCAGAAATCACTTTTTTCCCAGTGCTGTTGCTAAGTGAATGGTCGGAAATCGAGGTTTACCTGTATTGGGATCTGTTGAATGACCCTCAATTGGCTGAGTACAGACAACACTCCAGAGCTGTAAAACTGCAGTTGGTAATCATAGTTCACTGGGTTTCTTTGATTCCAAGGTCTTCCAGTTGCCTCCTTCATCCAGTGAGGTCAGGTTCCTTTACTCCGGGGATGTCATTTTCAGGAGATTCTTCCAACTCATTCTCCCCCCCCATCCCGCCCCACATCTGAGCTTCAGAAAGGCCATCAAAATGTGCTCTTTTTAGGAAACCTTTGGAACAGAGGGGTCTTGAGGTGTGGGGTCCCTGGGGCTCTCTAAGCGTGGTGGCTTTCTTGCAGACTTTTCATTACCGAAGTGGGTAACATCATCAGTGCTGGAAGGGAAGGGGGCTTGCAGCAAGGAGGAGGACAAACACTGTGGGGTCCTTGGTGCCCTTAGAGCAGTGTTTCTCAACCTTGGCAGTTTGAAGATGTGTAGACTTCAACTCCCAGAATTCCACAGCCAGCAACGCTGGCTGGGGAATTCTGGGAGTTGAAGTCCACACATCTTCAAACTGCCAAGGTTGAGAAACACTGCCTTAGAGCTTGGTGCTTTTCTTGCAGACGTTCCATGACCCAACTAGGTAACATCATCAGTACTAGGACTGGTGATGTTAACCTAGCTTAGTAATGAACTTCTGCAAGAAAATAAACCAGCCTCGGAGCGCACCGAGGACCCCACCGTCCTTCTCCACTCTGCAAATCCCAGTCCCTTCCAACACTGATGATGTTGCCTAGTTGGGTAATGAGAGTTCTGCAAGAAAGCAAACCAAGGTCAGAGAGTACCAAGGACCCCACGGTCCTCCCCCTTCTCCTCTCCCTCTCTGCAGACCCCACTCTCTTCGAGTACTGATGATGTTACCTCATTTGGTAATGAAATGTCTGCAAGAAAACAAACTAAGATCAGGGAGCACCAAGAACCTCACAGTCCTCCTCCTCCTTCCTCCACCTCCTCCTCTCTCCCTTTTTCACTGATGATGTTACATACCGTATTTTTCGGAGTATAAGACACACCTAGATTTTAGAGGAGGAAAACAAAGAAAAAAGTATTCTGAACCAAATGGTGTAGTAATATATTATTTAATAAAATACCAGTGTAGCAGAATACTTTTTACAACCATGTACACTTTTTACAACCATGTACACTTTTTACAATCATGTATACTTTTTACAACCATGAACACTTTTTAAAACCATGTATACTTTTTACAACCATGTACACTTTTTACAATCATGTATACTTTTTACAAACTTCAAACTTTACAGCTTTAAGACTTGTGGACTTCAACTCCCAGAATTCCTCCTCCAGTCATGCTAGCTCAGGAATGGGAGTTGAAGTCCACAAGTCTTAAACTTGCCAAGTTTGAAGACCCTTGCACCCCTAACCCAAGGGTCTTCAAACTTGACAGCTTTAAGACTAGTGGACTTCAACTCCCAGAATTCCTCCTCCAGTCATGCTAGATGGGGTAATTAGAAGGCAAAAACACCCCTGTTTTTGCAAAAAACGGCCTGTTTTTCTCTTTTTTGCAAAAACAGGGCATGCAGAGGGTTTGGGAAGCCTGCAGAGCGCTCCTAGGGGGTGGGGGAAGGCAAAAACACCTCCGTTTTTGCAAAAAACACCTCCGTTTTTGCAAAAAACAGCCCATTTTTTGCAAAAATGTGATGTGGGGGCGGAGCTTCGGGAAGCCAAAAAAATGGCTGTATTCGGTGTATAAGACGCACCGACATTTCCACCCTCTTTTTGGGGGCAAAAAGATGTGTCTTGTACTCCGAAAAATACGGTAGTTTGGTAGTGAAACATGTGCATGAAAACAACCAAGCTCAGAGAGCACCAAGGACCCCACAGTTCAACCCTGAGCTAAAATTCCCTTCTGCCATTGTCTTGGAAGTGTTTCCTCTTGAGGTGTGGTGATCCGTGTTTCATTTGACTTTCTCAATTGTTCCTGGCACAGATTTGTGAGTTGGTTGTTAACCTTATAGAAAAGGACATGGAAGCCACTCGTGAGTCGATGAATACAGGAGGGACATTAAAATCCAGTGAATCAATGAGATAAATAGCTATGTTTGTTTGTTTGTTCCTTCCCGTATGTAGAGTCCAGGAACGAAAGACCAGATTCCAAAGATGATAAAGATTTTAAGTGGGGAAATGGCCATTGAATTGCACCTCCAGTTTTTAATACGAAACAACAATACGGACCTCATGATTCTAAAAAACACAAAGGTAAGGCCTCTGTGTTTGGGTGGGTGTATTTGTCCTCGTTTTGTGCCATGCCTGAAGGCTAAATAACAACACACTTTGAAAGATTTGCAAAAGGTTGAAGATGCCAGCACTGATGATGTTATCTAGTTTGGTAATGAAACGTCTGCAAGAAAACCACCAAGCTCAGAGAGCACCAAAGACCCCACCGTCCTCCTCCTCCTCCTCCCTGTTGTCGCCCCCCCCTGCAAACCCTACTCCCTTCTAGCACTGATGATGTTATCTAGTTCGGTAATGAAATGTCTGCAAGAAAGCCACCAAGCTCAGAGAGCACCAAGGAGCCCACAGTTCTCCCCCTCCTCTCCTTCCACACCCCACTCCCTTCTAGCACTGACGATGTTTGTTTGTTTGTTTGTTTGTTTTGTTTGTTTGTTTATTTATTTATTTATTTATTTATTTATTTATTTATTTATTTATTTATTTATTTATTTATTTATTTATCTATCTAGTGTTCTTCTGTGCCGCCCTACTCCCTGAGGACTCAGGGCGGGGTACAACATTTTAAGGAACAACTAAACAATAAAATTATTAAAAACAATTTAAAAAGCGTTTTAAAAAGACATACAAAACCATGCATACATGGGGGAAAGTTGTCTCAAAATTTAATTTAATTTAATTTAATAGATTTGTATGTCGCCCAACTCCCGGGGGACTCTGGGCGGCTCACAGCATGTCAAATCCATTACAAATAAAAACATATAACAGTTAAAAAGATATAAAAATTAAAAAATCTCCAACATTCATAACAAGGGGGGGAGAGACCCAAGTATAATCTGCTCGGTCTCACTTTCGCCCCGCCTGCCGGAAGAGCCAAATTTTTATTGCTTTACGGAAGGCCAGCAGGGTGGGGATGGCCCTGATCTCCTGAGGGAGTTGGTTCCACAGGGAGGGAGTTCCCACAGAGAAGACTCTCCCCCTCGGCCCCGCCAACCGACATTGTTTGGTCGATGGGACCTGGAGGAGACCAACTCTGTGGGACCTAACCGGTCGTAGGGAGGTATGCGGCAGGATGCGGTCCCGAAGGTAGCCTGGCCCTGAGCCATGTAGGGCTTTAAAGGTCAAAACCAACACCTTAAATTGGGTCCGGAGACTAATGGGCAACCAATGCAGCTGGCGGAGGATAGGTGTTACGTGGGTGTACCTAGGCACACCCACCACAGTTCGCGCAGCTGCATTTTGCACCAATTGCAGTCTCCGGATACTCTTCAAGGGTAGCCCCATGTAGAGCGCATTGCAGTAATCCAGCCGGGAGGTGATAAGGGCGTCGGTGATGTTGGTTCCAGAGAGCAGGGGCCCCCACAGAAAAGGCCCTCCCCCTAGGCCCCACCAGTCGGCATTGTTTGTCTCACAGGACCCGGAGGAGACCCACTTTGTGGGACATAACCAGTGGAAAGGAAGTATGAGGTAAGATGTGGTCCCGGAGATAGCCTAGTCCTAAGCCATGTAGGGCTTTAAAGATGATGATCAACACCTTGAAATGCACCTGGAGACCAATGGGCAGCCAATGCAGCTGGCGGAGTATGGGTGTTACGTGGGTGTATCTTGACACACCCACCACAGCACGTGCAGCCGCATTTTGCACCAGTTGAAGTTTCCGGATACTCTTCAAGGGTAGCCCCATGTAGAGCGCATTACAGTAGTCCAGTCAAGAGGTGATAAGGGCATGGGTGACCGTGAGCAGAGCCTCCTCCAAGTATGGTCGCAATTGGTGCACCAGGCGAACCTGTGCAAAGGCTCCCCTAGCCACAGCTGCAAGGTGTTGGTCTAATTTTAGCTGTGGATCTAGGAGAACTCCCAAATTGCAGACCCGTTACCTAGTTTGGTTATAAAACATCTGCAAGAAAACCACCAAGCTCAGAGAGCACCAAAGACCCCACCGTCCTCCTCTTCCTCCTCCCTGTTGTTGCCCCCCCCTGCAAACCCTACTCCCTTCTAGCACTGATGATGTTACCTAGTTTGGTTATGAAACATCTGCAAGAAAACCACCAAGCTCAGAGAGCACCAAGTGGAGGATTCTTTTCTTTCCCTACTTCTTCCCGACGGTATATTTCAAATGTAGAGCACAATGACTTCTTTTCTAAATTATGGAAAGTCAAAGAAAATCTGATAGCAGTATACTTAAGACTTATCCCTAAGTACGTTGGCAGTTCATGTCGTCTTGCCTGCATAGAAGCAATTGAAAGCTGGCAAAATTCTTGCTTTGGAGAAAAGTTTTAAGATTCCCTAGGAAAGAAGTCAGAAGAGTTCCAAGTGAGTTAGGTCACCCAACATCATATCTTTTTTTTTTTTTTGGCCCTAAGTACTAGATTTCCCCAGAAAACCCCGGAGAATGTTTTGAGCTGATGTCCTTCACACCCCCATTAAATTCAACATTTCCGCAGCTTTGCTTAACCTGAGAATTGGAGGCATTCAGAAGAAGCGAAGACCCAAACTTCACACGTGCCTGAAATAGTTATTTGGGTCTCAGGTCTTTTGCGATGAGGATAACTTATGGTTTTATTCTGAAATCAATCTGGTTTAAATCCTTACAGGGTTATCCTTTAGAAGAGAGGTCCCCAAACTTGGCAACTTTAAGACTTGTGGACTTCAACTCCCAGAATTCTCCGGGAGTTGAAGTCCACAAGTCTTAAAGTTGCCAAGTTTGAAGACCTCCTCATTAGAAATAGGTGTTCGCCATTTTGCTTAGTCTACTTACAGGTGACTGAGATTGCAGGTTAATTCCTCAATTGTCCACTCCACCCAGCATGAAAAGTAAGGCTACTTTGTGTAGCTTGATCAGTATTACTCAAACCTTGGCAGCTTTAAGATGCATTGACTTCAATTCCCAGAATTCCCCAGCCAATATGGCTGGCTGGGGAATTCTGGGAGTTGAAGTTCACGCATCTTAAAGCTGCCAAGGTTGAACAGTACTGATCTTGATGCTCAATAAGTCCAAATTCATCCTCTTCTTTTTCTTAGAAGAATCATTCCCTATTTTTTTTTATTCAAAAAGTTTTATTAATACAGACTTACATAAGTAGTAGCAAAATATTAAATATAAAGTACAAACATTTTTGTTTTTTTCTCCCCCCCCCCAAACCCACCCCCTTCCCTCCCCACCTCCCCCCCCCCCGGACTTCCCAGAGATAGTACAGGGCATAATAATAAATTTAAATTGTTAATAAAAAGAAAAAAAAAGGAAAAAAAAAGAAGACTATTTTTAAAAAGCTTCAACTCCAGATTATACACTAATAATATATCGCATTTATATACAATAGTAAAGATACAAAAAAGAGAAAAGAGAGAAAGAGAAATCTCTTTAACAATACAAACAAACCTCCTACCTCCTCCCTTCAATCCTCTATCTTATACAAAGTAAGTGTTATATAAATAATAACTAAATATAAAATACAAAAATCTTAAAGTAATATTATTGACATTAAAAATAACCTCTAAGCTAAAACTTAACTAAATATTACATAAGTAATCATCAAATATTAAATTTCATCACGATATTAATAACATAATATTATTCTAAATTAACTTACTAACTTCAATAAACAAAAAAAAGAAAAAGAAAAAAAGAATAAACGAACAAATCTTCAACAAACTATATAAATCTAATATTATTAACATTAAAAGTAACCTCAAAATTATATAAAACTTAGCTAAATATTGCATAGATAATCATTAAATAGGGAAAAGGAAAAATGCAATCATATTAATCTCCATCCGTCCAATATATTTCAACATCACATCGTTTTGTATCTTGATAGTTCATCTTTTAATAGTTCAGTAAATTCGAATTTGTCGACTCGTCTCCCATCTGATCCCAAACCTCCATCTCCTTCTCCCCAGCTGTCTGGTTCTGGCACTCCTTTTGGGTTTTTAAATCTCTTTCCTTTTGATCCAGCAAAGATGGCTTCCCCTCCTCCTCCTCTTTTATTTTCATACATCCTTCCTCTGGAATCTTGGATATATCAGCCTTTAAAACATTGACATAAAATTCAGTAGCTTTTTTTATCGTGTTGAGCCGGTATCTTTTTCCAGAAAATTTCACTGCAACTCCAACTGGCGCTTCCCATTTATATTGTAAATTTAATCTCTTAAATTCATCAATCAAAAAAGTATAGCTTTTTCTGGCTTTAAGCATTTTAGAGGGGATTTCTTTCCAAATCTTTAGTTCCTGACCATTCACCATGAGATTATTGTTAAACGTTGCTTGTATAATTCTATTCCGTAAAGCTCTTGTGGTAAAATATATGACAATGTCCCTTGGTAAATGCTTTTGTTTAGCGTACCACGAATTGATTCTGTATATTTTATCGATTTGTGTAGCCAATTCCACTTTAGAAATTCCAGACACCTGATCCAATACATCAACCATCCTTCCTTTTAAATTTTCATATAGTCCTTCTTGCAAACCTCTGACCCTTATAGCAACTTCCATGGACCTGAACTGTGTCATCAAGACCTCTTTTTCAAAATTTGCAATATCATTTTGGATTTTATCTATGTAATTCACCGAGGTTGCCAAAGCTTGTTTATTTGTTTCAATACGTTCTGCCAAAACTTCAATATTTGTTGCTAAACCTTTGCAAACCTCTAACACATCAAATCTGAGTTGTTGATTCATATTCTTCAAAGCAGCCTGCGTTTTTTTGTCTATCTCACTTATTTTCTGATTAAATTCCAGAGTAAGTTCATGTTTCATAATCTTTAAATTATTTAATAAATTTTCAGGTGTCAAAGGCTGTGGAGGTATTAACTCAGTATTAAGTTGCATTTTAGAAATATATCCAGATGGGTAGTCATTTCTTTTAGTCAGAACAATCTTTCCAGATTTTGAAGCCATTATGGTGTTTCAAAAGAGTACAAAGAAGAAAGAAAGCCAGGTGCCTGATTAAAATTCTTTCCAGTTTAAAAACCAGATAGTCTTTTATTATTGAAAGTTTTTCAATTATAACTTTAATCCAGGGTTAGGAGACAGAGGGAAAAAAAACCATTTTTCCAAATTGAAAGTTTCCATAAGAGAGAAAGAAAGAAAAAAAAAAAGCCTCTGGGAAAACGAAAGTCACTTTCACTTCTCAATCGCCATGTTGTTACTTTGTTCTCCATTGGAGGTTGAAGCCAGCATTCAGTGAGGGTTGTCCACAGCCAATCACATCAAGGGCTGAGTCTGTGAATCAAAAACTGAGCCTCTGTCCTCCTCCTCCTTGGATATTGGCCCAGTTTAGACTCAGCCCTTCAAAAAGGCTAGACGTGGATTTACACCTCTCTGACTGCTTGCTTCAACTGTTAAGTTTAAAAAAAAAAATGCATGAGGATTGACTTAGTTAAGAAAGGAAAAATAACAACAGTTAGGAAACTGTTTCCTTCTCCCGTCCCCAGGCATTAACAAATCGCCACTTGTGGCTGTTAAACGCCTCGATTCCAGCTGCCCCCTCTCTTCCCCCTCTGCTCATTGTCTGGGGAACGGGCTTGCAAGCCCTGAGGGGAGCGTTGTTTGCCATCAGCCGGTGCTTGCACTCCGATGAGGCTGGAGGGACACACCCTTACCAAAGCTCCTAAGGAGCACAGATACAGGGGAGAATTCAAGACTCACAGATTGTATTTCTGGTAAGGCCGATCTTGCGGCCGGCTTCTTTTAGCCTGGAGACTCGGCGGCGCGGCTTTTAAGCTCAGCGCCGGCCGATCTTTTCAAATTTGGCTGTTTTTCCCGCCCTTTCGCCTCCTGAGCCGGTCGCCATCTTGGGAGCGCAGCGCCATCTAGCGGGGCGCGCAACTCGCTATTTTTAGCTGATTCACGATGGCTGAGGCTGGGAAGGCTCCGGCGAAGCCGAAGAGGCCAGCAAGAACGCAGAAAGGGCCCGATTCTGGGGAGGAGATTACTCCTGCCCCGATAGAAGCCAAGCAGCCTAAATCGACCCAAGGGTCTAAGGCTGCAGAACGCGACGAGAGGAGGCGTGATCGGGCGCTACAGCGCATAGTGGACAGGGCGGATCAGCAAGAGGAGGCCATGGCACCTCCAAAACACCAGGTAGTGATCCAGGCCCAGGTCCACAATCTGGATGCCCCAGCTCCTACGCTCTTAGACCCCAATGTCTGGGGGGAAGGAGGCCTGGTCTCCTCTGCCCAGGGAAATCCCCAGGAGATTGCTACTGCATTTGGACCAGATATCCCTGTGGCCTCTGCTCCCACCATAGACTGGACACAGGTGGCTAGGCCCCCTGCTAGTGTGGCCTCCAGCTCCCTGACTTCTCAGGCAGGCCCTTCACATCAGCCTGATCAGCCAAGCTGGCAGATGGTCATGGCAGCAACAGTGCAACAGTGCCTAGCTGGATTCCAGCAAATACAGGCCTCTGCCCAGGCCATTCCATCTAGGCCTTCTAGTCATGCACATTCTCAGTCCCTCAGGGGGGCAGCCATTGCTGAAGACTCATCTGATGATTCCAGTGAGGATATCAGACCTGCCACCCTGGAAGAGGGTGAGTGTGATCCCACAGCACTATCAGAGGATGAAGGCCTCGCTCCAGAACAACCCACTTCAGTGGGCTTATTCCCACCTGCCTTATTCAAGTCGTTACTACATAAGGCCAGGAATGTAGCAGGCCTGGCCTCTGCTCCAGTAACAACAGATGCTGCGACTTCTTCTTCCAAAGTTCCGGTTTTTGAAGAACAGGTGACAGAGCTGGATGTTATTCCAGCGCCCAAGATATTCCTGGACAACGTGCAGCGACAGTTCGTGGCTCCAACATCAGGACCAATGCCTTCCGTGCAGGACAAGAGATTCTTTAATACGGCGGCTGAACTGACGGGTCTACTCTCCCCTCCATCGGTGGATGTTCCGGTAGCTGCGCTCCACTCTCCAAATCCCATACCGGGGGAAGCTGAGGAGCTCCTGAAACCGGATGATCGTCGACTAGAACAACTCCTGCTAAAGTCCCACCATGCCTCGGCCTGGGCGGTTCGCGCTTCCTGCTCTGCATCCTTCTTTGCCAGATCGTCTCTCTTGTGGCTGCGCCAGCTCCAGGAGTGGATCCCCTCATCAGAACTTCGCATTCATCAAGACCTCAATAAAGTCATAGCTGCAACTCAATTTACTGCTGATGCTACACTCAGGGCAGCACGCTTTTCTTCAAAATCCATTGCGGCTGCCACCGCAGGTCGCAGGGTGAACTGGCTCAAGAACTGGACTGCCGATGCTCGCCAAAAATGGCACCTGGCATCTAAGCCGATTGCGGGTCAATCCCTTTTTGGGGAGGTTTTAGACCCGTTACTGGTGGAGTCTAAGGATCGTAGGAAGGTCCTTCCAACTTATAACAAAAAAGGTTCTTTCCGTCATAACCCATATCCTAGACGGCCCTTTCGATCGGCTGACCAGGGTTCCAATCTGCCCCGAACCCCAGGTCAGTATGGCCAAAGGTCCTTTTACCAGGATAGAGCGGCCAGGGGCAGATCTTACAAACGTCCCTATAGGGGATGGGGTAACAAGTTTTCCAGACGAGGCAAATAATTTATCTCAGGATTTCCCAATTGGAGGTAGACTAGCCAGGTTTGCGGATACCTGGGAATTGACCACTCAGGACGTCTGGGTTAGACAAACTATCCGTTTTGGGTTATCATTGGAATTTTGGTCACGGCCCACTCCAAGTTTTATACCCTGTCATGTTTCTGGAGTTCCAGAAAAGCGCCGGTTAATGGAACAGGCCATCCACCATCTCCTGGAGATTAGGGCCATTGAACCGGTCCCTAGGGAACAAAGGGGAGCAGGAGTATACTCAATACTTTTTCTGGTCCCTAAACCCTCCGGGGATTGGCGACCTATACTGGATCTCAAAAGGTTAAACCAGTTTGTTAAATATCGCAAATTCAAGATGCAATCCCTACGTTCCATCCTCAGGGGTATCCATAGGGGTGACTATCTGGTCTCCTTGGACCTATCCGAAGCATATCTCCACATCCCCATAGCACCTACAGACAGGAAGTTTCTCCGTTTCTGCCTTGCTGGAAGACACTTCCAGTATCGAGCACTCCCGTTTGGCCTCTCCTCAGCCCCCCGAGTCTTTACAAAGATCTTGGCGGCATTGGAGGCTCACCTTCGTTCCTTAGGAGTTCGGGTCCAGTGCTACCTGGACGATATTCTGCTTCAGGCTTCTTCCAGGTCCTTGGCAGAGCGTCATGTGCAAGTAGTGCTGGACGAGCTCCAACGACATGGCTTCTCGGTAAACCACCGTAAGAGCTGTCTGGTTCCTAGTACCTCAATTCTCCATTTGGGCTCAATTATAGATTCCCAGCAGTGCAAGGTTTTCCTATCCCCCGAGCGACAGGGCAGCATTAGGGTCATCATAGGTAATATCAACCGCTGTCCATCAGTTTCTCTAGTCCTGTTGGCCACACTACTGGGAAAAATGATATCGTGCATCGATATCGTGCCCTGGGCACGGTTGCACTCCCGTAGATTGCAGTGGTTCTTACTTCCCCTTATTCCCCCGGGTCAGTCCCCCCCGGCAGTTTGGGTTCGTTTGCCCTCTCACGTTAGACAATCCCTAGTCTGGTGGACATCCTCAGCCTTGGAAGAAGGCTCTTCCTTCCTCCTACCAGATAGAATTACAGTAACCACAGATGCCAGCCTCTCAGGCTGGGGGGCACACATTCAGGGCCAACTGGCCCAGGGTACCTGGTCTAGGGAGGAATCCAAATGCCCCATTAACCTACTAGAACTTCGCACTATCCGTTTAGCGTTAAAGAGCTTTAAGACTAGAATAGAAGGTTCTCATGTGTTGGTCCTCACCGACAATGTCACGGCCAAAGCACATGTTAATAGGCAAGGGGGAACACGTTCAGCGGCCCTGCTTGAGGAGGCCTTGTCCCTGGGTCTGTGGGCAGAGAAACACCTTATTTCCCTTTCAGCGGAATATATTTCAGGGGAAGCCAACAAGCAGGCTGATTGGCTCAGCCGTCGGGATTTAGATCAGACCGAATGGCAACTACATCCAGGGGTGTTTCAGGATATTGTTCATAGATTTGGTTTACCTTTAATTGATCTGTTTGCTACCCCACAGAATGCACAGCTCAGCCGGTTCTACTCTCGCTTCCCGACGGAAGGCGCAGAAGCAGTCGACGCCCTGCGCTCACCTTGGCCCCAGGGACTCCTGTATGCCTTCCCTCCCCTCCCTCTGCTCTCCAGGGTCATCCAGAAAATATTAAAACATTCTGCGGAGGTGATTCTAATTGCCCCTCACTGGCCACGCAGGGTTTGGTTCGGGGACCTCCTTTTCCTCTCCCGCGGTCACCCGTGGAGACTGCCCCCCCTTCCGGATCTGCTCCAACAGGGGGAAGTGGTTTACCCGGACCCTCAGTGGTTACGCTTGACCGCATGGCGGTTGAGCGGGAGGTCTTAAAACGACAACATTATGATCTGGACACCATCAAAGTCATCTTGGCCTCCAGGCGTCCTTCCACTAACAGAGTGTATCAGAATACCTGGAAGGCTTTCTGTGAGTGGTGCAGACTGGAGGGTATCTCTCCTCTTTATGTGCCCATTCCTCTCCTACTCCGTTTCCTCAAGAAAGGACTAAATTTGGGGTTGGCCCCTAACACCCTTAGACGCCAACTGGCCGCACTTTCCACCATTCTCTCCTGCCCAAATTGCCCCTCTCTGGCACATGTGCCCACGGTGCATAGGTTCCTTAAAGGAGCCTCCAACATCTGCCCGCCAGTCGTGCACCGTTTTCCCACCTGGGACCTACCCCTGGTCCTGGAGGCCCTAACCGGTCCCCCCTTTGAACCTTTAAGAGAGGCGCCCCTTAGCCTCCTGTCTTACAAGGTAGCTTTCCTTGTGGCTATAACATCAGCCAGACGTATCTCCGAGCTCTCAGCTCTCTCTATTCGGCAGGACCTTTGTCTTTTCCATCCAGACAGAGTGGTCCTCCGCCTAGACCCTTCCTTCCTTCCCAAAGTAAATTCCTTATTTCACCGTTCCCAGGAAATCATTCTCCCGTCCTTCTGTGCCCACCCACGTCATCCTAGAGAGCGTCAGTGGCATACTCTGGACGTGAGGCGTGCCTTGAAGGCTTATATCAACCGTACTTCGGCCTTTCGTAAATCAGAGGCCTTGTTTGTTGCCTTCCTTCCCCGTTCCATGGGGCTCAAGGTTTCATTCCCTACCATAGGGAGGTGGATCAGAGCCACAATCACTAGAGCTTATACCTCAGCTGGAAAGCCGGTACCAGAGACTATCACGGCCCATTCCACCCGCAGCGCCGCTACGTCGGCTGCATGGAAGACTCAGGCTTCACTTGAGGAAGTGTGTAGGGCTGCTACTTGGGTTTCCCCTACTCAGTTCATACGCCACTATAAAATTGATTCTTATGCTTCTGCAGAGGCAGCCTTCGGCAGGCGAGTGCTTCAACAGGTTGCTGTGCCTCTGTCCTAGTAGACACTGGGGAGGAGTGGTTGCTTTAGTTGCCCTCCCTCGGGACTCGTAGCTTGGGTATGTCCCTCACTGAATGCTGGCTTCAACCTCCAATGGAGAATGGGCGTTTACTTACCGTTGATACGCCCGTTCTCGTTGGTTGAAGCCAGCATTCAGACCCTCCCTTATGTTCTTTGGTTCTTATTGAATACGTTCTACACTGTTTTTTGCTCTACTACTTGTTGTATTAATAAATCCAGTTTTTTGTTACTTAATTCCGCAGTCTGAGGTGTGACTTACTCTCCTATTGGTGCAGTGTATTGTTTTTTGTTCGGTTAACACTGTTCCTTTCCACGTCAAGTCTGTCTTTCAGCTTCGTCTAAACTGGGCCAATATCCAAGGAGGAGGAGGACAGAGGCTCAGTTTTTGATTGACAGACTCAGCCCTTGATGTGATTGGCTGTGGACAACCCTCACTGAATGCTGGCTTCAACCAACGAGAACGGGCGTATCAATGGTAAGTAAACGCCCATTTCCTTTGTTCCCTTGCCGAAGTGAAAGCTTGCCCAGGAGTTGAAAAAAAGAGAAAAAAGAGGTTTCAGTACTTGCCCATCTCACGCCTGTTTCTCTCTGTCTGCTTCTGTAGTTTAAATATAATTATAAATCCCATTCTTGAAGCAGCGGCTGGTCACGACATCTAGCTCCGCAAAGGCAGAGGTTTCCTGATCTTCGGAGCTGGAGACAGGCTGCATGGGGAGCTCTCCCTTCGCGCCCTACCAGATGGCTCCTAGGGCGCTGGGGGGGCTCTACCCCACCTGTCAGGCTCTCATCTCTCCCCTTTGCCCGGGGAAGAGATTTCAAAGCCGCCAGACAGCTGTTCTGGCGGCTTTTAACGAAGAACGGAAAGGCGTCCGACAAGGGGACGTCCGCAATGAAGCGCTCCAAACCGGAAGTCTTCCCTATTTTTTTTAATTGAATTGTCCCTGCAAAACATTTTTAGCATAAAATATGATGCTGCTGTAAGGTAATTGTAACGGACCATTTTTAGCCCAATTACAGAAAATAACACCCTGAATTTACGGTTTTCAAGAATGGACGTCTCCAAAATCCCCACAATTTTCTCTTTTGAACTCCTTCGTTTAGCTTTTCAAGATGCAAGAGAGACCCAACCCTGTATTTACAATTGATATTTTGGCAGCTCTGTTGAGTCCTTTGTGCTGTTATGACCTCCTTCTCTCCTCTTTCTCCAGGATGCGGTGCGGAATTCTGTGTGTCACACCGCCACAGTTATCGCAAATTCCTTCATGCATTGTGGAACAACCAGTGACCAGTTCCTTAGGTAATGGCACGTAGCGGGCCAGGATATGGCGTGTTGGACCGATGGGCAATTGGCTGGCAGCGAAGGAAATGTACACTTTACATGTGAACCAGGAACAGACTTGCTAGGAACTTCTGGGTGGTGCATGGATCAGGTCTGTCTGTATAGAGCAGGGATCGGCAACCTTAAACACTCAAAGAGCCATTTGGACCCGTTTCCCACAGAAAAGAAAACACCAGGAGCCACAAAACCCTTCCCGTGCCTGACTATTTCCTGAGCGGCCACAGAACTAGCATATGTAGTTGAATTAAAGATTCTGTTTTCTTCTGAAACTTTTCTTTTCTTGGATTTATCCACGGTTGGCCTACCGGGGGTGGAAAGGCTTAATAAATCTCATGCCGACGGGTATCACACATTGGCGGTTGTGACGCATATTTTGAACGACAGGGAGCCGCAGCAGACGGATGAAAGAGCCACATGCGGCTCCAGAGCCGCAGGTTGCTGACCCCTGGTATAGAGTCATACCTTGTCACTCGATTGCTTCAAAACCCGTCGAATTCGGTATTCGACACCTTTGGAAGCAGAAATCTTGCCTCAGCGCTCGTCTTTTCTCCCGGTAGTCGGCCCGCAAGGAAGAACTTGCCTGATGTCGGCTGCCTCGTGACTGCATTTTCATCTTTGAGTCGTTCAGAGCCAAAAACTAGTGAAGCCAAAGAGATAAGCTGAGGTCTCTTCGGCCTCAGTCGCTAATATCTAAGCGCTGCTTGCCTCTTCTAAAGAACCCGGATTTAATTTTCCATTTTCTTTCCACAGAGATAATTTGGAGTGGCTTGCGAGGGCTACTAACTGGGCCAAGTTTACTGCTACAGCTAGCCTTGGTGTCATTCATAAGGTAATAAAACCGAGCTTTTGGTTCCACTGGATTTGATTTTTTTCCCCCCCAGCTTCTCTCAACCACTCGGTTGTTCATGAATGATTAAAATCCTCTTATCTTCAGATTGCAATTCTGACCTAGCTTTCAGACAAGTATGCGAGTATTAAGTGTGCGAGAGATCTTTCTCACATGATACGTACTGTATTTTTCGGAATGTAAGACGCACCGGAGTATAAGACGCACCTTAGTTTTTGGGGAGGAAAATAGGGGAAAACAATCTGCCTACCAGGTATTCATCTGCCTAACATCCTTAGTCTGGTCAGCTTCAGCACATTATTTTATCCCCTGGTTAGGACTTAAAAAAACCTTCTTCTGAGAGAGTAACAATGAAAGAGCCTGCAAGCCAGTAAGAGCTGGGAAGATAGTTAGCACCTGGTTAGGGCTAGAAAAAAACTTATTTGAAGCAGCTTCAGCACATTATTTTATTCCCTGGTTAGGACTTAAAAAAACCTTCTTCTGAGAGAGTAACAATGAAAGAGCCTGCAAGCCAGTAAGAGCTGGGAAGATAGTTAGCACCTGGTTAGGGCTAGAAAAAAACTTATTCGGAGCAAGTAGAGCAATGAAAAAAAATTCTGCAAAGACTTAGGGCTGGAAAAACATTCTTTGGAGAGAGTAACAATGAAAAAGCCTGCAAGGTAAGAGCTGGGAAGATCTGTTAGCACCTAGTTAGGGCTGGAAAAAAGCTACATTCGAAGTATAAGGCGCACCCAAATTTTCAGCCACTTTTAGGGAGGAAAAAGGTGCGTCTTATACTCTGAAAAATACGGTAATTAGAGTACTAGTACCCTTTGGGTTTATTGCACACCCCTTGATAATTTGGGAACTTGACATTTATCCTGGAAAGAAATTTTACAAGTCCACATGTGGGGGCATTTATATCTACGGGGATCCTGGGAGAATGAGGGGGGAAAAGTTTTTAATGTGCCAGTTGTGGTTGTTAGGAGAAAGCTTATAGTTACAGGGTATGAGCAATTGCAGGAAGTTCTCCACAACGGAGCCAGTATTTAAGAATTGTTTCATCAAATCAAAACAAAGGAACAGTGCTAGCAATATTGGTAGAATTTTTGTTTTATCTTCTGCTTAAGAAGTGCCTTTTGGCCCTACCTCTGCCTATCAGATACGGTAACTTTAAAACATCCTTTTCCTCACAAGAGTTCAGTTTGGTTAACAAAACAAAGCAACAAGCCTGGACAATGTACTGAAAATAATTGTCCCAAAGGTGCTTTTTCAGGAGGCAACTGGACGTTTTTGTTTTTTCTTTGGAAGATGTTTCCCTTCTCATCCAAGGAGCTTCTTCAGCTCTGACTGGATGGTGGGGAACGGAAGGATTTATACTCCTTGCCAGACAGCTGGTCATTTGCATCCTTTGAGAGAGTCATTGTGGCCACTTGGAGGTTTATCTTTTAAGCTAAAGAATTTGGGATGAGCACCCTTTGAACGGTGTGGGAGTAGGAATGGATTTCCAGTGGGAAAATTGCAGACTACAGGAACTAGGAATACTAACTCAGGTGACCCTGAGGACACAGATAAACCTCCAAGTGGCCTCAAGGACCCTCTCAAAGGATGCAAATAACCAGCTGTCTGCAAGGAATATCAACCCTTCCATTCCCCACCATCCGGTCAGAGCTGAAGAAGCTTCTTGGATGAGAAGCGAAATGTCTTCAAAAGGAAAAACAAGAAAGTCCTGAAAAAGCACCTTTGGGACAACTATGACCTGGATGACTGAGAATCTCTACAGACTTTTACTGAATGATTTAAAAAAAAATGTATGTCATTTATTTAATGGCTTAATGACTTCTTGGATTTGTAAAGCTGCTCAACTAATATATATACCCTGTTTCCCCCAAAATAAGACATCCCCTGATAATGGCTTTTGAGTGCATGGCAATAAGGCCAAGCACTTATTTCAGGGTTCAAAAATATATAAGACAGGGTCTTATTTTCGGGGAAACAAGGGTATATATATTAGTCGAGCAGCATTACAAATCCAAGAAGTCATTAAGCAATATATGTATATAACTGTGTTAAAAGCTACATTCAGCAAAGTAACCATTTATAGGGCATGTGCCTGTCTAAAAAAGAAGGTTTTTTAAAGAAAAATGCTTGAAGGAGAAAGAGATTGACTTTTCATCGTCCTTCTGTCCTGTTTTGGTGGCTTCCTAGGGTCACGAGAAGGAAGCTCTTCAGCTGATGGCAACGTACCTGCCGAAAGACACGTCTCCGGGGTCTGCCTATCAGGAAGGGGGCGGCCTCTATGCCTTGGGGCTCATCCATGCCAACCATGGAGGCGACATCATCGACTACCTGCTGAACCAGTTGAAGAATGCCAGCAACGATGTACGTGCCACCATACCTAATGCAGCTCAAGCAGGCCCTTAGGCCAGGCAGCGTTGCATTCCTTGGGTTGCTTGACACTTGGCCCAAAGCTCTGTTCCCTATCCTGGAAATTAAAGGTGGAAAATAGAACTCTTAAATCACAAAAACATTCAGAAGATCTAATCAGGGGTCCTTTAATACTCTCCAACCTTGGTTGTTTTCTTGCGGACGATTCATGACTGAACTAGGGAACATCATCAGGGCTAGAAGGGAGTGGGTTTTGCGTTCATTTTATGTTCTACCAGGACTGGTGATGTTACCTAGTTTGGATCATGGAACCTTTGCAAGAAAACAACCAAGCTCAGATAGCACCTGAGACCCCATAGTTCTCCTCCTCTTCACAAATCCCACTCCCTTCTAGCACTGATGATGTTGTGTAGTTGGGTAATGAAACAAGCCTAGAGCATCAAGGATCCTGCAGTCGTCATCCTCCTCCCCATAAACCCCACTTCCTTAAACCCCATTTCCTGTGTCGGATAAGGAAAACAGATCTTCTGTCCTGGCCACTTTTTACAGAGGCCCAATTGAGAGTGTTTTAAGAAACTGCATCACAGTTTGGTTTGGTGGCTGCAGTGCCTCAGATAGAAAGTCCCTACAGAGAGTGGTGAGGACAGCGGAAACGATTATAGGAAGCTCACTTTCCATTATTTAGGATGCTGCTTGTAAGCACTGTGCTTAGAGCTCGAAATGTTGTTAGAGACCCCACACACCCACTTTAGGGCCTGTTTTTGTTGCTCCCCTCTGGGAGGAGGTTTCAAAGGATTTCTAGCAGGACTTCCAGATTCTGTAAAAGCTTTGTTCCAGATGCTGTCTGCCTGGTAAACTTGCAAGATTCCTTTTTCTAGCCATGTGCATGTATACATCCGAACTAGACTCTGTTGTTTCTCTGTCATGTGTGTGTATGTGCATAATGGTTGATTAGTGTACATATAAAGTGACAATAAAGTTTCTAATCTAGTCTAGTCCTATTCTATCCTATCCTCGCGCTCTCCCCATCCCCCACGCATGCACATGCAACCCCCCATGCTCCCCCGCCCCTTCACATGTGCACGACCCCCCCGTGCTCCCCCCCACCTCGTGTATGTGCATGCGACCCCCGCCCCCCAGTGCATGCGCACGCGTCTCCCGCATGTGCCCCGCCCCCTGCACATGTGTGGCAGAGACCCGAAAAGCAGCTCTTTTCGGGTGGGAGACACGTGCGCATGCGCGGTGGAGCTGAGCTGGGGCGATGGTTCATGTGCCATCAGAGAGGGTGCTGTTTGCCAGCTATGGCACGTATGCCATAGGTTCGCCATCACTGCTATATCCTATTCTATCCTAGTTTCTAGTCTAATTTCTGGTGTAGTCCTATCCTATCCTATATCCTATCCCAGTGATGGCGAACCTTTTTTGGTTCGCGTGCCAAAAGGGGGGGGTGCGCGCGCTAGCGCACTCATGCCTACACCCATTCCCTCCCCCCCACGCATGCGCACAACACCACCCCATGCTGCCCCCTGTGCATGTGCACACACCCCCACCCCCGCGCAAAGGCCTTACCGGAGCCTGGGACGGTAAAAAACGAAACGGGCAAACCGGAAGTTCAGAAAAACGCACTTCCGGTTTGTCCGTTTCGTCGTTTTTTGCATTCCGGGGCTTCAGGAAGCTTCCCTGAACCCTCCGGAGTGCAAAAAACAGCTCACCTGCAAACCGGAAGTGCGTTTTTTCCGCACTTCCGGTTTGTCCGTTTCGTCGTTTTTTGCATTCCGGGGCTTCAGGAAGCTTCCCTGAACCCTCCGGAGTGCAAAAAACAGCTCATCGGCAAACCGGAAGTGCGTTTTTCCACACTTCCGGTTTGTCCGTTTCGTCGTTTTTTGCATTCCGGGGCTTCAGGAAGCTTCCCTGAACCCTCCGGAGTGCAAAAAACAGCTCACCGGCAAACCGGAAGTGCGTTTTTCCGCACTTCCGGTTTGCCGGTGGACAACGCTCGCGTGCCCTCCGCTATGGCTCCGCGTGCCACCTGTGGCACGCGTGCCATAGGTTTCACCATCACGGTCCTATCCTATCCTAATTTCTAGTCTAATTTTCCAAATTCCAATCCATTCCCGGATTTGGCTGCCTTCTCTCTGGAATTGGAGCATAAATTGGTCCTGTTGCTTATTCTTATTCTATTCTTTTTGCAGATTGTTCGCCATGGGGGAAGCCTGGGGCTCGGCTTAGCTGCCATGGGAACAGCACGCCAAGATGTCTATGACCTTCTGAAAACCAACCTGTACCAAGACGACGCAGTGACAGGTCAGTTAGCTCTGGCATCTAAGACAGCCGTATTTCTTGGTCTGCATGACTTTTTCGTTGTAACTTTGTTACAACGACACTGAAAAAGTGACTTATGACCATTTTTCACACTTACGACCGTTGCAGCATCCCCATGATCAGTGTGATCAAAATGCAGATGTTTGGCGACTGACTCATACTTACGACCGTTGCTATGTCCCAAGGCCATGGGAACCCTTTTTGCCACCTTTCTGACCAACAAAGTCAGTGGGGAAGCCAGATTCACTTAACAGCCAGGTTACTAACTTATCAACTGCGCTGATTCACTTAACAACCGTGGCAAGAAAGGAGATAAAAGGGGGCAAAACAAACGTAACAAATGTCTCACTTAACGACATAAATTTGGGGCTCAGTTGTGGTCGTAAGTCGAGGACTACCTGGCGCTGGAAGAGTTGGCTCTCAGCCTTGCCACAGTTATTTAGGAGAATCAGAGAAGAAAAGCCAGAAATATGTATGATTTATTTTATTTATCAAATTTTAAATGTATGCCCTAAAGCAGTGTTTCCCAACCTTGGCAACTTGAAGATATCTGGACTTCAACTCCCAGAATTCCCCAGCCAGCATTCGCTGGCTGGGGAATTCTGGGAGTTGAAGTCCAGATATCTTCAAGTTGCCAAGGTTGGGAAACACTGCCCTAAAGCATACATATTTCTGGCTTTTTTTCTCTAATTCTGGCTGAGGAATTCTTGGAATTGATGTCCACACCTCTTAAAATTGGCACGATTTTGAATGACCGACTTAAGAGTCTTTTTAGATCAAAGAGGTCCATCTGTCTTTATTCTGCTTTATTCTCTCTCCCCC
Source organism: Diadophis punctatus similis (assembly GCA_023053685.1). NCBI lineage: Eukaryota > Metazoa > Chordata > Lepidosauria > Squamata > Dipsadidae > Diadophis > Diadophis punctatus. The sequence goes on along the minus strand of JALIGW010000005.1, from coordinate 80,138,785 downwards.
CACCCCACCCCAAAGGTGAAGCAGCCGGTCTGGCTCTGGGCCTGGTGATGCTGGGATCTAAAAATGCCCAGGCTATTGAGGACATGGTGGGCTATGCCCAGGAAACCCAGCACGAGAAGATCTTACGGGGCTTAGCGGTTGGCATCGCCCTGGTGATGTACGGGAGGATGGAGGAAGCCGATGCCCTCATAGAGAGCCTCTGCAGAGATAAGGTGAGTCCTTTCCTCTCCTTTGATGTTCTTGCTTTTCTTTAGAAGAAAGGGTTCATGTTTGACCTTTGAGCATCCATCCCCAGCCTTGTGCCCTCTGGAGAATGAGTAGGGATTATCAAGAGCCTGTTTGGTCTAGTGGTTAAAGCACCAGGCTTTAGTGCTTTAGGTGACTTTGGGCCAATCACCAAGAGACTGGGAGTTCTAGTCCCGCCTTAGGCATGAAAGCTAGTCATGTGACTTTGGGCCAATCACCAGGAGATGGTGAGTTCTTTTCCCACCTTAGACATGAATGCTGGTTGGCTGACTTTGGGCCAATCACCAGGAGACTGGGAGTTCTAGTCCCGCCTTAGGCATGAAAGCCAGTTATGTGACTTTGGGCCAATCACCAAGAGACTGGGAGTTCTAGTCCCGCCTTAGGCATGAAAGCTAGTCATGTGACTTTGGGCCAATCACCAGGAGATGGTGAGTTCTTTTCCCACCTTAGACATGAATGCTGGTTGGCTGACTTTGGGCCAATCACCAGGAGACTGGGAGTTCTAATCCCGCCTTAGGCATGAAAGCCAGTTATGTGACTTTGTGCCAATCATCAGAAGACCGGGAGTTCTAGTCCCGCCTTAGGCATGAAAACCAGTTATGTGACTTTGGGCCAATCACCTAGAGACTGGGAGTTCTAGTCCCGCCTTAGGCATGAAAGCTAGTCATGTGACTTTGGGCCAATCACCAGGAGATGGTGAGTTCCTTTCCTGCCTTAAGACATGAATGCTGGTTGGGTGACTTTGGGCCAATCATCAGGAGACTGGGAGTTCTAGTCCCGCCTTAGGCATGAAAGCTAGTCATGTGACTTTGGGCCAATCACCAGGAGATGGTGAGTTCCTTTCCTGCCTTAAGACATGAATGCTGGTTGGGTGACTTTGGGCCAATCATCAGGAGACTGGGAGTTCTAGTCCTGCCTTAGGCATGAAAGGCAGGTGGATGACCCTGGACCAATCCCTCCTCTCAGTCCATCCCACCTCACAGGGTTGCTGTTGTGGGGGGAAATTGAAGAAAACTTAAGAAAACACAGCTTAATCAAGGTATCCCCAGGAAGAAAAAAACACTCCCACCAACACTGACAGGGCAAGCCATTAGTGTGTGTGTGTGTGTGTGTGTGTGTGTGTGTGTGTATAAGAGAGAGAGAGAGAGAGAGAGAACTCCCCTCCCTTCTAGCCCTGATGATGTAATCTAGTTGGGTAGTAAAACGTCTGCGAGGAAACCACAAACTTCAAAAAGTACCAAGGACCCCACTATTAAACACTGAATTACAAATATCTCTTCTATCAATTTCCAATAAATCTGTAAGTTTACCTCAGTCAACTCTTCCCTGCCAGGGCTTTGAATAAAGATCTTTCTAAGCCTTGCTGGAGATTGAGCGGTGGGCAAAACCATGATTAGGGCCCTGAATTTTGCTCTGTTTTCCCCCCCGGCAGTGAAATTTATAAAGCTTTCCTTTTTCCCAGGACCCAATTCTCCGCCGTTCGGGGATGTATACTGTCGCAATGGCTTACTGCGGCTCAGGAAACAACAAAGCGATCCGGCGTCTGTTACATGTGGCGGTGAGTTCCCCTTATTCTTGGAGTAAACCGTAGGAGAATTGGGATAGAAAGTGAAATGAAATGTGTTTGAATATTAGTAGCTCAGGTTGGTAGCTGGGTTGTTGGTCTGAGCTCCGAGCTTGGCAATTTGGTTGCAGACGTTTCGTCACCATTCGAGGAGACATCGTCAATGCGTTTTTGAATTGTTAATTTGGATGGTTTTAGTGTTTTTAAGTGTTTTTTGGGTTGTAAAATGTTTTCAATATTTTTAATTGTAATTTAACTTTTTAAAAAATTCTAAGCCACCCAGTGCCGTTGACTGAGATGGGCAGCTATAATGCTTTTTTATGTTGAGACTATTCCATTCTTAATACATACATAATTAAGAAGAATACAGAAGATTAATTAATTAATTTATTTATTTATTTTGGTTTTCTTATATGCCGCCCTACTCCCGAGGGACTCAGGGCGGCGTACAGCAAAGAGTTAAGCTATTTATTCAAAATGACATTTGTGCTGATGGGGGTTATTTATCGGGGGGAGGGACTCACATTAATATAATTAATAAAGAGTGTCCAGATTTGACTAAAACTTTTCTTCATTATGGGATTTTAAAATAATTTTTGTGAGTATTACTGAGCTTTTTCTTTTTTGCTAATGATATTTCACTAAGTTTAAAATATCACTGATCCAATGACAATCATGGTTTTGTTTCCCAATGTTTTATAATAGCAAGATTGGCTGCTAACAACAGAAATTGAATCAAATTATTGTTGTTTATTGTTATTAGAATAGAATAGAATTCTTTATTGGCCAAGTGTGATTGGACACACAAGGAATTTGTCTTTGGTGCGTATGCTCTCAGTGTACATAAAAGAAAAGATACATTTGAATAGAATAGAATAGAATAGAATTCTTTATTGGCCAAGTGTGATTGGACACACAAGGAATTTGTCTTTGGTGCGTATGCTCTCAGTGTACATAAAAGAAAAGATACATTTGTCAAGAATGGTTGTCATAGGGTTCAAGTAAGCAATCAGGAAACAATCAATATTAATATAAATCATAAGGATACATATATAGAATACAAATATAGAATCTGAATGAATGAATTGTGGTAAATTAATAATTCTGCAGCAAAAGCAACATATCTAATGCTGTGCTGTCTTCCAGATATTGCATTAAACTATGGTTTAAAACCCACTTTAGACCATAGTTACTAATTTGGCAGCTGGTTGCTTTTTTGTCAATTGGAAATTAACCAGAGGGGACGTTTCCTTATCACCGGCTCAGTGTGATAAGCCTCTGAAGTGAGACTACATGTTTTAATTCTATTCTATTCATAATCACAAAGAGCCATTTCCAGGTTAGCATTGAAGTGACTCATTAAATAGGGAACAAAAATTACTTGTCAGAACCAACCCATAGCAATTTTATTTCGGCCGAACTAATCGAGTCCAAATTCTGTTGATGAATTTGATTTGTCTCTAATGAGCGATTTCCATATGTTTAGCCTACTTTAATTTTAATTTTTTTCCCCATAGGTTAGCGATGTCAACGATGACGTGAGGCGAGCGGCTGTCGAATCTCTGGGCTTTATTTTGTTCAGGTACGAGCGCCATTTTCAACAACCTGGTAGGACCCAAAATGTTTTCTCGTGACGTTCTGAGTATTTCTTTTTTTTTCTTTTCTGCTATGCAAACTGATAAAATTTTTGCTGATATTGGGTTGGAAGCTTCTTCCCACTTCCAGGGATAGTCTCCGAGTTGCATTAGATGACTGTGGCTTGGTGCTTCAGCAGAACTTTGGTACCCCAAGACACTGGTATGTGCCAGAGTCTTAAAAATTGCCAAGTTTGGTGATTCCTGGTGTTGGAAGGAAAATCCATCTGGTTCAGTTCCCAGCTGGGAGAAAGATGCTGGAAACAACATGGAGACTGATTGGAAAGAAAGATTCTGTTTATTGGTGAACAGAACCACCAACCACGTGATTCTGGGACAGCAGACAAAATGGAGTTTAGAGCGGGTGGGTTTTTATACCTTCTGGATTCCTATGGGGTCATGTAGGGGTCATGGCTGGCTCTATAGGCAAAAGGGGAAATGCAAATCCTAGGTGTTTGTTTGAGCTAATCTTGTCAGCCTTTGGCTTGCCCAATTGTGTTGCTTATCTGGAGTCTCTGTCTGACCCAGTCTTTCTGAATGGATTGCCAATTCTGCATTTCTAAAAGCTGGCCTCCTCAGTTTCTGCTTGGGGCTGGTTTCCGCCTCCCTTAAGATTTTTTTCCGTTTCTCCTTTAGGGGAAATATTTTATCCTGCCTTTTTTAATATTTCCCAAAATATTTCATTCTTTGCCATGCGGGGGGCTTCCCACAATCGTATAGCACAGTGATGGCGAACCTTTTTTGGTTCGCGTGCCAAAAAGGGGGGGGATGCGTGGGATCACGTGTGTGCGTGCCCACATCCATAATTCCATGCACCCCCGCGCATGCGCGTATGACCCCCCCTGCTCCCAGCATGCAATGGCACGCCCACTTTTTGCTCTCTCCAGGCTTCTAGGCCTTCCCCACCCCCTCTGGAGGCTGGAAACAGCCTGTTTCCTGACTCCCAGTGGGCCCAGAAGGCCCAAAAATCAGCCGGCCGGTGCGCACATGCGCGCCGGACCTGAGCTCGCATGCCCACTGATATGGTTCCGCGTGCCACTTGTGGCACCCGTGCCATAGGTTCGCCATCCCGGGTATAGCAACTTGGTGCTTTCCTGGGGTAGCATCAGTCACTAGGCACTATTGTTCATGCCCAGGTTACTACAAGGTGCTCTAGGTAGGGCTGCCTTTGTACCTGGCCTGAACGCTGTAGCTGGTTTCAGAATGTGGTGACCAACTTGTTGTGCGAGCAACACCCGGCTGGGTGGATGACTTTGGGACAGTGGTTCTCCCGCAGGGTAGTGGTGGTGGAAAAAATAGGGCCCAGGAGCTTGAGTTGCACAATTAAAGGCAGACATAAATCTGATAATAGAATAAATCCAAAGAGCTATCTTCGTTTTGTTTTTAAACGTGAATAAGGCAGAGTTGAAATGATTTTGTCGGCAGTTCCGTCCATTTCAATGCATGTCTTGTAACCACTGTTTTTTTTCCATTGGTTTATGATTTTAAATTTTAATTATGAGCTGCTTTGAAACCTTCCAAGTTCTCATTTTACACAAGCATTCGTATTTTATGAGAATGGTACGTAAATGTTTTAGTGGTAAATAATGCAGAATTATGCGCTCTTCGCTTCAGAGTTGTACTTCGGAAGGTTCTTTATGTCAGGAACAGGCATATTTGACATCTGAGACATTTCATTGGCCAGAGACCCCAAGTTTACATACTTCACATGAAAGAATGAGGCTTGTGTGGGTGTAAGGATGAATGCACGGTGGGGGAATGTTGTGTGAAATTTGAAGACACTCCTGCATCTGCTTCTATAATTTGAGAATAATGGATAATTCTCACTGAAAATTCCTATTGCCAGCAATGGATTTGAGTGCATGAAAACATTTTATGACGTTGTAGTGTATGCTGCGTATCAGGCGCTATTTATCTGTCTGTATCACACTGGCTGAGGAATTCTGGGGGTTGAGGTCCACAAATGTTAAAGGTGCCAAGTTAGAATTAGAATCACTAGACATTAGACTAACAGAGTTGGAAGGGACCTTGGAGGTCTTCTAGTCCAACCCCCTGCTCAGGCAGGAAATCCTACACCATTTCAGACAAATGGTTATCCAATCTCTTCTTAAAACCCTCCGGTGTTGGAGCGCCCACAACTTCTGGAGGCAAGCTGTTCCACTGGTTAATTGTCCTCACTCTTAGGAAGTTTATCTTTAATTCCAGGTTGCTTCTCTCCTTGGTTAGTTTCCATCCGTTGCTTCTTGTTCTATCCTCAGGTGCTTTGGAGAATAGCTTGATTCCCTCTTCTTTATGGCAGCCCCACAAATATTGGAAGACTGCTACCACTACTCCTTCTTTTCATTAAACTAGACATAACCAATTCCTGCAACCATTCTTCATGTGTTTTAGCCTCCAGTCCCCTAATCCTCTTTGTTGCTCTTCTCTGCACTCTTTCTGGAGTCTCGACATCCTTTTTACATTGTGGCGACCAAAAGTGGATGCAGTATTCCAAGTGTGGCCTTACCAAGGCCTTATAAAGTGGTATTAACTCTTCCCGTGATCTTGATTCTATCCCTCTGTTAATGCAGCCTAGAAGTTTGGAGACTTCCGGTTTAATTGACAGCTCTCTGGACTTCTTGTGGAAAGAAGCCGGTTCTGATCTGTACAGGTAGTCCTCCACTTACGATTGGTTGCTTAGTGACTGTTTGAAGTTATGACCGACACCTCCCCCACAGGTACCTGGTTCCAAAGTTCCAATAGCTCTGTTGGTGACCAGCCTGCATTTATGGCTATTTGCACTCTTCCAAGGTTATGTGACCACAATTTACAACATTTTTGCTGAAACCCATTACTTACGTCCATTTTTTTTGACAAAAAAAAAATCCCCATAGCAAACAATGGGTTCGCTTAGTGACTGAGAGGTTCACTTAACAACTGGGGATTCACTTAATAATCCTGGTGACTTGCTTAACAGCCAGCTCAAAAACAAAAGGTCATAAAATTGGGCTGGTCATGTGATGACCTGCTTTTTGACTCTCACAAACCTACGTCACTAGTATGGTTGTCAATTGAGGACTACTGCTGTCGTTATTTTTGACGGATGGCCACCATCAACTGCAAATTTGTTTGCTTTGGAATTATAAATGTATCCTGCAAATTGTCCCTTTCCCTCTCTCTCCAATTTCAGAGAGTACAGATATTCCTCGACATAACGACCACAATCGAGCCCAAAATTTATCTCGCCGAGCAAGTCAGCCGTTAAGGGAATTTTGCCCTGTTGTGTGACTTTTCTTGCCACAGTTGTTAAGCGAATCCCTTCAAGTGAGTCGCATGGTTGTGAAGTGAATCTGGCTTCCCCATTGACTTTGCTTGTCAGGAGGTCACAAAGGGGGATCGTGTGACCCCCGGATAGCTGCCGTCGTCATAAATGCGAACCAGTTGCCAAGTGTCTGAATTTTGATCACAACAAAGAATGCTGTAACGGTCGTAAGTGTGAAAAATGGTCCCAGGTCACTTTTTTTCAGTGCCGTCGTAACTTTGAATGGTCACTAAACGAATGGTTGTACCAGTATGACCCAAAACTGATTTTTTCCCCTCTCCTCTCATACCCTGTATAGGCAGCAGAGGTCTCCTCAGAGCTGCTGTGGTAGTTGTGAGGCCTTGCTCAGCCGTAAGTGGCTATCATTCAAGGCAACCGATGCTGTTTATAAGTGTGTCTCTGTGTGTGTGTGTATGTATATATATATATGCAAAAGGACACATTCCAGACACTCCTTCCATGTTTCCAGGGATTTTTCTCCAAATAGGTTGGGACAGAACATTTTTGTTCTCTGATCTCATAGAGCTTTTAACCTTTAGCCAAGAAACAAAATCATATTTGGAAGTTGAGAACTTCCTGGTAAGGCTGCAAAGCATTTTCCGAACGTGACCCCTTTGCTTCTGTCTCTTCCCCCACCCATCAAGGACACCCTTTCTATAGTTGGAAATGTTCATGCCCTGAAGAGTGTGACTAATTCACTATAATTGGAATTCGTTGGGTCATCTTTAATTCCCCAATAAAAAGGACAAGAAATATTTGTGAGAGTTAGTTTGGTTGTAGTGGTTAAGGCACCAGGCTAGAAACCAGGAGACTCTGTGTTCTAGTCCCCGCCTTTGGCATGAAATCCAGCTGGGTGACTTTGGGTCAGTCGCCAGGAGACTCTGAATTCTAGTTCTTCCTTAAGTATGAAAGGTGGCTGGGTGACTTTAGACCAGTCGCCAGGAGACTGAATTCTAGTTCTGCCTTAAGCATGAAAGCCAGTTGGGTGACTTCAGGCCAATCGCCAGGAGACTGTGAATTCTAGTTCTGCCTTAAATATTAAAGGTGGCTGGATGATTTTTGGTCCAATGACCAGGCGACGGCGAGTTTTAGTCCCGCCTTAGGCATGAAAGCCAGTTGGGTGACTTCAGGCCAATCGCCAGGAGACTGTGAATTCTAGTTCTGTCTTAAGCATGAAAGCCATCTGGGTGACTTTGGGCCAGTCGCCAGGAGACTGTGAATTCTAGTTCTGCCTTAAGCATGAAAGCCATCTGGGTGACTTTGGGCCAGTCGCCAGGAGACTGTGAATTCTAGTTCTGCCTTAAGCATGAAAGGTGGCTGGGTGACTTTAGACCAGTCGCCAGGAGACTGAATTCTAGTTCTGCCTTAAGCATGAAAGCCATCTGGGTGACTTTGGGCCAGTCGCCAGGAGACTGTGAATTCTAGTTCTGCCTTAAGCATGAAAGGTGGCTGGGTGACTTTAGACCAGTCGCCAGGAGACTGAATTCTAGTTCTGCCTTAAGCATGAAAGCCATCAGGGAGACTTTGAGCCAACCACCAGGAGACGGTGAGTTCTAGTTCCTCCCTGCACACAAAAACCAGCTGGGTGATGTTGAACCAATATGAAAAACACAATATATGAAACAGCACCAGCTGCTTAATACGAAAAAGAACATCTGTGTGGGGTTTCACTAACATCCTAGCCCATACAGGAGATAAAAGCCAGGCCTTCATACCAAACCACAATGCAACATTCAGACAAGTACAATATTTGCCGGAGAGGCAAGTTCTCAGTGTGGTACACCAGCTGGGATCTGTAAATCAACTCATTTTGTTTCCCGGTTTAAAACATTTGGATCCTGCCATATGTTTAATTCTACCTTAGTAATTTTTTCCCAGGCCTTGGAAAGTCACTGAATCCAAAGAAGCTTTTACAGCTAGTCCTTGACTTACAAATGTTCATTTAGTGACCGTTCAAAGTCATAACAGCACGGAAAGAAGTGACTTATGGCCACTTTTCACACTTACGACTGTTCTGACCCAGCTCTCCAAACACGGCAAACCTTCTGACGTGAACTCAAAGATTCCTTTAATTAGGAGTGCCAGCAGCCCCAGCAAAAAAATTCTCTCTCACCGCAGGCTAACAAGGCCGTCCGGCCGGGAGATGAATCGTTGTCTGCCACATCTATTCATCTCCGCCCCCTGCCTTTTCTCCCCAGAGCTAGGGTATGGCTTTGTTAGCAGTGGTGGCTCTTCCGTCCCAAGGACCGGCCCATATATTTCCACTTCTCTCCTCTCCTCTCCTCTGCCTTCTGCGCATCCGCACGTCAGGCACTGGACCCAGCTGTTCCTCCTCTTCCTCATCAGCCACCTCCAGACCTGGGGGTGTTGACTCTCCATCCGAGGGCTGACGGACAGCCCAGACTCTGTCTCTGTCTCTGTCTCTGTCTCTGTCTCTGTCTCTGTCTCTGTCTCTGTCTCTGTCTCTGTCTCTGTCTCTGTCTCTGTCTCTGTCTCTGTCTCTCTCTCTCTCTCTCTCTCTCTCTCTCTCTCTCTCTCTCTCTCTCTGTCTCTCTGTCTCTCTCTCTCTGTCTCTGTCTGTCTGTCTGTCTCTCTCTCTCTCTCTCTCTCTCTCTGCCAGCTCCATTTTTTCTTCCCCCTCGGAGCTCTCAGGTTGCCTGGATGTTGACCCTGACTCCCAATCCGCCTCCTCCTCCTCTGATTTGGCTGCTGGAGGGGCCGGCGGCCGACAGGCCACAACAACGTTGCAGCATCCTCATGGTTCCATGACCAAAATTTGGATGCTTAGCAACCGACAGTCACTAAGGGAACTGTTGTAAGTCAAGGACTACCTGTAAGACAGTTATTAAGTGAATCTGGCTTCCTCATTTTTGTCTGAAGGTCGCAAAAGGGGATCACATGACCCCGGGACACTGCAACCGTCACAATTACATGCCAGTTGCCATGCCTCCGAATTTTGATCAGGTGGAAACGAGGATGCCGCGTCAGCCGTTAAGTGTGAAAAACAGTCATACTCCACTTTTGAAAGTGCGAACGGTCACTGAACGAATGGTCATAAGTTGAGGATTATCTGTCTTTCAGAAAAAGGAAGTCTAAATGCATATCCCCCTCCCCCTTTCCTAGGCAGTATAGTAGCGATACGTGAATGCTGTTTGTGGAAAGTTGTCATTCCTCTGCTTGAACTGGCTGATATGGAACATTCCAGAAATGGTTTCTGCATTTCCGGAAATAGGATTTTGGGGGGCTGGAAGTGGGTTCATGGTCTCCCAAGATTAGAAGAACCATATCCGGTGGTTTACCTCACAAAAATGTCTCAGCCACCCTTGAAACGCTTGGATCGTCTATTCGGAGGAGAAAACATTTTCATGAACGGGCTTATTTATTTTTGCACAAAACTACACTTGTATTTGGATTCACAACCAGCCTCTTTTTTTTTTTTAGGCGTGCCTTGCACGTTACAACTAGCAAGCCGTATTACCCCCCGATTGACACACACACGCACACACCCATTAACCATATTTTTTTCCTTCAGAGTTTATGGCAAGGCCTATTCGCTTGGTATAAGCCAATGCTTCCCTAACTCAGGCATTTTTAAGAGATGTGGACTTCAACTCCCAGAATTCCCTAGCCGGGCATGCAGCCTAGAGAATTTTGGGAGTTGAAGTCCGTCCCCTCATCTTAAAAATTGCTGAGGTTGAGAAACACTGGCATAATAATTTATTCAGGCAGGGTGGGAATCGGCCCTTCCTCCCATGGTCAGTTCCAGAACCCGTAATCATTATGGCGGACATCCCGATTGTAGCTAGTCCTCAACTTACGACCATTCGTTTAGTGACCGTTTGAAGTTAAAACGGCATTGTAAAAAGCAGCACAACCGTTTTTGCATACTTATGACCGTTGCAGCGTCCCCACGATCTCCTAAAATTTGGAGGATTGGCAACTGACTCATATTTATGACGGTCGCAGTGATCGGGGGTGTGTGTCATGTGATCACCTTTTATGACTGTCTGACAAGCAAAGTCAACGGGGAAACAAGATTCACTTAACAACCGTGTTGCTAACTTAACAAGTGCAGCGCTTCACTTAACGGTGGCAAGAAAGGACGTCAAATGGGGCCAAACTGAATAGCAATGGAAATTTTGGGCTCAATTGTGGTCGTAAGTCGAAGACTATCTGTATTTGTGACGGTCGCAGTGTCCCAGGATCACATGATCCCCTTTTGCGACTGTGCGACAAGCAAAGTCAATGGGGAAGCCAGATTCACTTAACAACCGTGATATCACTTAACTGTCTCATGTAGCAATGGAAATTTTGGGCTCAATTATGGTCGTAAGTCGAGGACTACCTGTAGTCTTATGGATTCCTTTGAGTTGTGTAGGAATGAGTTTGAAACTCATTGAAGGAGATATCCTCAAGTTTTAAGAATCTGATGCGGTGGCTCAGTGGCTAAGACGCTGAGCTTGTTGGTCGAAAGGTCGGCAGTTCGGCGGTTCGAATCCCTAGTGCCGCTCACCCGTTACTTGTCCCAGCTTCTGCCAACCTAGCAGTTCTAAAGTACGTAAAAAATGCAAGTAGAAAAATAGGGACCACCTTTGGCGGGAATGTAACAGCGTTCCGTGCGCCTTTGGCATTTAGTCATGCCGGCGACATGACCACAGAGACGTCTTCGGACAGCGCTGGCTCTCCGGCTTTGAAACGGAGATGAGTACTGCCCCCTAGAGTCGGGAACGACTAGCACAGTGATGGCGAACCTTTTTTCCCTCGGGTGCCGAAAGCACGTGTGCGTGCGCTATCATGCACATTCAAGTGCCTACACCCATAACTCAATGCCTGGGGAGGGCAAAAACGGCCTCCCCACCCCCGCAGAGGTCCTCTGGAGACCGGAAACAGCCCATTTCCCCGACTTCCGGTGGGTCCGGTAGGCCCATTTTTCGCCCTCCCCAGGCTCTAGGGCCGTGGTGGCGAACCTATGGCACGCGTGCCAGAGCTGGCACGCGGAGCCATAGAAGCCGGCACGCGAGGGTTCCCACCGGCAAACCGGAAGTGCGAAAAAAAGCACTTCCGGTTTGCCGGTGTGCTGTTTTTTGCACTCCGGAGGGTTCAGGGAAGCTCCCTGAAGCTCCGGAATGCAAAAAACTACAAAACGGACAAACCGGAAGTGCACTTTTCCGAACTTCCGGTTTGCCCGTTTTGTAGTTTTTTGCATTCCGGAGCTTCAGGGAGCTTCCCTGAACCCTCCGGAGTGCAAAAAACAGCATACCGGCAAACCGGAAGTGCGTTTTTTCGCACTTCCGGTTTGCCGGTTTCATCGTTCCAGGCTCCGTTTCGTCGTTCCAGGCTCCGGTAAGTGGGCCTGTGCGGGGGTGGGGGGGGTGCGCATGCGCAGGAGGCAGCATGGGGGGGTGTTGTGCGCATGCGTGGGGGGGAGAGAGGGAATGGGTGTGGGCACACGAGCCAAAAAAGGTTCGCCACCACTGCTCTAGGGGCTTCCCTGTAGCCTGGGGAGGGCAAAAATGCCCCCCGGAGGCCCTCAGGAAGCCTAAAATGCCCTCCTAGAACCTCCGGGGGAGCCAAAAAGTCAGCTGGCTGACCCACACATGCACGCTGGAGCTGAGCTAGGGCAACAGCTCGCCTGCTGGCAGATACGGCTCCGCGTGCCACCTGTGGCATGCGTGCCATAGGTTCGCCATCACTGGACTAGCACACATGTGCGAGGGGAACCATTACCTTTAGTTCCATCAGTGGGGTTAGTAGCAGAGGAGGAAAATGTTTATTTATCAATTTATATGGCTGGCCACCTCACCGGTGCATCTCTGGGCAGAAAAAAGAAAAAAGACTGATTTTATTGATGTGGCCCGATTTCTCAGAAACTCACAACCATGTTAGGAGAGTCAGACGATTTGAGCCCTTCGGGGAAGGTGCAGCTGAGCATAGCGTTTATTTTTCAGCAGCTCCGTTTCCCCTTTGCGCCTCCTGGACTACACGAATCTTCCGTTGACGTTGATGTGCGGTGTTCTGCTTTGCTGGCTGGGTTGATAAAATATTGTCTGTTGGAAAGATATCCCAGGGTTCTTGTGGGTGGAATCTTAAAAAGCATTGAGAAGAGAAGAAATCTTCCACGGTCAAAGTCGGAGAGGGGAGGAGGAGGAGGACTGTGGGGTACTTGGTTCTTTCTCAGCTAGATTGTTGGTGGGTTTTTTGCAGTCGTTTCATTACCCTACTAAATAACATTATCAGTGCTAAAAGGGAATGGGGTTTGCAGGGAGGAGGAGGAGGAGGCAAGCAGGAGGAAGAGAGGAGGAGGACAGGAAAAAGAGCAGAAGGAGAGGAGGAGGAGGAGGAAAGGAAAAGAGGAAGAAAGGAAAAAGAGGAGGAGAGAAGAGGAGAAGGAAAAGGAGAAGAGGGAGAAAGAGGAAGACAGGAAAAGGAAATGAAGAGGAGAGGAGGAGGAGGAGGAAAAGGAGAAGAGGAAAAGAAAAGGAAGAGGGGGAGGAGGACAGCAGGAGGAGGAGAGGAAAAGAAGGAGAGGAAGAGGAGGAAAAGGAGAAGAAGGGGATGGGAAAAGAAGATGGTAAGATGATGGAGGAGGAGAAAAGAGGAGGAAGAGAAGGACTGTAGGGTCCTTGATGCTATCGGAGCTGGGTTGTTTTCTTGCAGACTTTTCATGATCCAACTAGGTAACATCATCAGTGGTAGAAGGGAGTGGGGTTTGTTCTTTGTTTATATATACCGTATTTTTCGGAGTATAAGACGCACCTTAGTTTTGGGGGAGAAAAACAAGGAAAAAAGGCCTCTGCCTCCCAGCAATCTGCCAAACAGCAAACAGCAAACAGTACAGATGATATACACTGTTTGCTGTGTATTTCTGTGCATGTGTGCCTGACCCATAGAAATGGCAAAGAATTGGAGAAATGTACATTATGGCAGTATATTAATCCCAGAAAGTTTTCTTAAATGTAATCACACTAACTCCTCCTAATTATTTAAATAGATCTACTCCAAACATGACTAAGTCAGGGTTTCTCAGCTGGCTTATTTTAATACTAATACTTAATACTAATACTTAATACTAAAACAGGACATTATACTGTTACAGATCTTTAAAATTGATGTGGCTTTCTGGAAGTATTCTCTGCTATTTAAAGAAGATACAATAGCACTGGGCCTCTTCAGAGCAAGCATTTATTTTAAAAAGCTTCTTCATTTTGTTAAGTTGTCTAGAACAATAATAAAGCAGTCTTTAAAAAATAAGTCTAATAATTTGAACACTCTACAAACATTTAACAAAATAACATATTAACAGAATCTGCCTATACCTAGGATAGAACTCTCAACCTCCTGATTGTGAGGCAAGAGCTCTATCTTTGAGCCACAACAGCTCTAGCTTGCCTTCTTGCAATTTCAGCAGCCTAATATTGCCTGCAGTTTATCTCTCAGCAATATGTCTCATCACAGCCACCGTAGTTTCAGTTTCATTTTACCACGTGGCTTGCAAGCCTCCGTCAGCTGTAGGTCGGGAGGCAGTTTATCTCTTCTTGTGCTCTTCTTGTGCTTTGCCCTGTTTGCTGCAAAGAGGTAAATTGCTGGCAGGCAGAGGCCAAAGGGTGGGGGTGGCTGGCTGTGTGGGGCTGCATTCGGTGTATAAGACGCACCCAAGTTTTCACCCTCTTTTTGAGGGTAAAAGGGTGCGTCTTATACTCCGAAAGATACGGTAGTGTCTTGCCTTGCCATTGTTGGTGGGAATGTGGTTTTCTTCTTGGTAGTTCCTTGATTCGGCTGTTTTACTGTTTAGTTATTTGCCTGAGTTGGTAGCTCCTTGGTTGGGGATTGTTTGGAGCAGCAGGAAACATTTCAGAAGACTAAATTAACAGAAGAGGTCAGTTGGGTTCTGCAAAGCACGAATCACTTCAGCTAAAGCATGCCGACACGTTTTTTCTTCAGTTGAAATTATTTAAAAATAATAATAATTCTCTTGATCTCTGGAACATAAGAGCAGCATAAGATTTTGATATCCAAGACTAAAACTAAGCCAGATTAAACAAAATGCACCTGTTTATTATTGCTCCATATGTACCGTTTCCCCCAAAATAAGACATCCCCTGATAATAAGCCCAATCAGGCTTTTGAGTGCATGGCAATAAGGCCAACCGCTTATTTCAGGGTTCAAAAAAATATAAGGCAGGGTCTTATTTTCGGGGAAACACGGTATAAACAGTTGGCGTTGGTGAACTTGGTCTTTGCACAGTTAGTGATAACTTGTGCTACCCTGCTGTTGTTGGCTTGACTTATGAAAGTACCGTATGTGCCCTCGCACACTCGTTAATCCACATCATAAAAATCCCAAGAGTTTGTTTAGGTACTGAATCTCTCATAAAAAGGCATCCGGTTAGGCAGTGTAAAACAATCGACAACATAAAAATAAGGGCCAGCTCAGTCAATTGTTGAAATCGCACTTAATAAGACACTCTAGTCATTAGTAGCACTGCTCTAAATACAGTTCAGAATATAAAGTCTGGCTTGATGCTTTCACTGTTCTAAGACTAAATGCATCTAATGGATGTTAATAGTTTAAAAAATCATTCCTGTGTGCCAGGCATCCACAATTGCCTTAAAAAGCTAACTGCCTTTTCTAGAAGACCACAGGTGGAATATTGCATCCAGTTTTGGTCACCATGATATTTAAAAGACTCAGTCTAGACCTGTGGTGGCGAACCTATGGCACGCGTGCCACAGGTGGCACGCGGAGCCATAGCAGCCGGCACGCGAGGGTTCCCACCGGCAAACCGGAAGTGCACTTTTTCGCACTTCCGGTTTGTCCGTTTTGTAGTTTTTTGCATTCCGGAGCTTCAGAGAGCTTCCCTGAACCCCCCGGAGTGCAAAAAACAGCACACCGGCAAACCGGAAGTGCGTTTTTTCACACTTCCGGTTTGCCGGTTTCGTCGTCCCAGGCTCCGGTAAGCCTTTGCGCGGGGGTGGGGGGGGTGTGCGCATGCGCAGGGGGCAGCATGGGTGTGTGTGTTGTGCGCATGCGTGGGGGGGAGGGAATGGGTGTGGGCATGCGCGCGTGAGCGCCCCCCCCCCTTTTTTGCACGCGACCCTAAAAAGGTTCGCCACCACTGGTCTAGACTAGAAAGAGTGCAGAGAAGAGCAACAAGGATAACAACAACAACAACAACAACAACAACAGAGTTGGAAGGGACCTTGGAGGTCTTCTAGTCCAATCCCCTGCTTAGGAAGGAAACCCTACACTACTTCAGACAAATGGTTATCCAATCTCTTCTTAAAAACTTCCAGTGTTGGGGCATTCACAACTTCTGGAGGCAAGCTGTTCCACTGATCAATTGTTCTAACTGTCAGGAAATTTCTCCTTAGTTCTAAGTTGCTTCTCTCCTTGTTTAGTTTCCACCCATTGATGGTTGATGATGGACGATTAGGGGACTGGAGGCTAAAACATAAAGAAAGGTTGCAGGAATTGGTTATGTCTTAGTTTAATGAAAAGAAGGACTAGGGGAGACATGATAGCAGCCTTCCAATATCTCAGGGGTTGCCACAAAGAAGAGGGGGTCAACCTGTTCGCCAAAGCACCCGAGGGCAGGACAAGAAGCAATGGATGAAAACTAACCAAGGAGAGAACTAAGGAGAAATTTCCTGACAGTGGGAACAATTAATCAGTGGAACAATCTACTTCCAGAATTTGTGGGTTCTCCAACATTGGGGGTGTTCAGAAAAGATTGGAGAGCCATTTGTCTGAAATGTCATAGGGTTTCCTGCCTGATCAGGGGGTTGGACTAGAAGACCTTCAAGATCCCTTCCAGCTCTATTCTGATGATTGGTTGATGTGAATGTTCCAACGCTGGAAGTTTTTAAGAAGAGACTGGACAGCCATTTGTCTGAAATGGTCTAGGGTCTCCTGCTTGAGCAGGGGGTTGGACTAGAAGACCTCCAAGGTCCCTTCCAACTCTGTTGTTCTGTCAAGTTTGCAGAAAGATATTTCAGAAACAGAAGGGATTGTTTTAGGATCACTTAGCAGAGTTTGTGGCTGTAATCTAATATCCTCTCCGCGAAAATGTATTTTTAATGCCCGGGCAGTTGGAGCTGGTGACTTCACCGCCTCAGCGCAGGAAGTTTTATTTTGCATTTTTTTTCCAGGCTTTTTCCATTAACGGTGAACGTTGCAAAAGCATTAAGCACTGATGACCTCGCAGGAAAAGGAAATCACATTTCGAGTTCTCTCGGTAACAGAATTAAAACGATCCCATGGGTTTCGACCCAGATGTTTCTGACAAGAGATGGCAGATTAGATTCAGGCAGACGTTCGAGAAAACGGAAACTTGTTTTCAAGACGGTCCCAGAAACGAAAGACGGCAGAGCCAGGAAATTTGGGGTGCCTTCTGGATGCGTTGTAGAATGTTGATATGTGCAGAGTAAAGGATTTATAGCAGTGTTTCCCAACCTTGGCAAGTTGAAGATGTCTGGACTTCAACTCCCAGAATTCCCCAGCCAGCGAATGCTGGCTGGGGAATTCTGGGAGTTGAAGTCCAGACATCTTCAACTTGCCAAGGTTGGGAAACACTGATTTATAGGAATACAGATGGTCCTTCACTTACAATCGTTGGTTTAGTGACCATTCGGAGTTACAGCGCCTCTGAAAAAAGGGACTTATGACCGTTTTTCACACTTACGACCGTTGCAACACTCCCCCCGTCACCTGATCGAAATTCAGAGGCTTGGCAACTGACTCATTCATGAGGTGTCTCCGGGTCATGTGATCCCTTTTTGCGACCTTCTGACAAGCTAAGTCAACGGTAAAGCCTGATTCACTTAACAACCATGTTACTAAGTTAACTACTGTAGTGATTCACTTAATGATTGTGTCAAGAAAGGTGGTAAAAGGGGGCAAAATCCACTTAAACGTCTCACTTAACGACATAAATTGTGGTAAGTCAAGGACTACCTGTATCTAACGCTGTGTTTCCTGTGGTTCAAAATGTGATTAGTTTACCAAAGCACAGAGTACAAGAATATAAAGAAAAATGACAATAAAGGTAAAATTGGAGAGGAATAGGGGAAGAAAGAAAAGTGTAGGGTAGAGGAGAAAATGGGGGGGGAAAGCACTGACTTCCTTTCGGTGCAATAGAATAAAGTAGTAGCATAAAACCTCGACTTTTTACTTTTTATATATGATAATATATACTAGCCACTTCTATAACACCAAGCCTATCTAATCGGCAAAACCCAAAATCAACGTTTCATATTTTTTCCACCTCAAGCACAAAGCGGAGATGGCTAAATTGACTGCTTGGATTAAAGAAAAGAAAAAGAAAAAACACAATTAATTTTGTTTCTGCTTGCAAACCGCTAAGGTAGCATTTTTCAAGCTTGGCAGCTTGAGGTCTTCAGCTCCCAGAATTCCCCAGCCAGCAGGTTCTCCGTTCCTGCTTGAATAAATAATGGAATCGTGATATCTGGAGAAGCTCCTCACCGACATTCGGTTAATTAAGCCGAGTTTTCCTCCTGCTATTTTTCCCCCCCAGGAAGTTCCATCATCAGATCTTCGGAGAGATAAACGAAGCCCCAAACTCTGCCATGGAGAAAGAATGGTGTTCTTTCCATGTCCGATTTTCAATTGCAGGTAGTCCTCGACTTATGACCACAGTCGAGCCCAACATTTCTGTTGTTAAGCGAGACATTTGTTAAGTGAGTTCTGTCCTATTCCAGGTTGCTTCTCTCCTTGATTAGTTTCCGTCCATTGCTTTTTGTTCTACCCTCAAGTGCTTTGAAGAATAGCTTGACTCCCTCTTCTTTGTGGCAACCCCTGAGATATTGGAAGACTGCTATCATGTCTCCCCTGGTCCTTCTTTTAATTAAACTAGACATATCCAGTTCCTGCAACCGTTCTTCATATGTTTTAGCCTCCAGTCCCCTAATCATCTCCGTTGCTCTTCTCTGCACTCTTTCTGGAGTCTCAACATCCTTTTTGCATCGTGGCGACCAAAACTGAATGCAGTATTCCAAGTGTGGCCTTACCAAGGCATTATAAAGTGGTATTAACACTTCACGTGATCTTGATTCTATCCCTCTGTTAATGCAGCCTAGAACTGTGTTGGCTTTTTTGGCAGCTGCTGCACACTGCTGGCTCATATTTAAATGGTTGTCCACTAGGACTCCAAGATCCCTCTCTGTCACGGTGTGATTTATTGTCAGTTGTATGTATATGCAGGGAACTGCATCCCTATCTAATATAATGGTTCATTCCTGAGCACGTGATTGATATGTTCTTGTATGCATGTGTGCATTCCTGAAACTCCATTCTTTCCTTCTTCTTCTGGCTTCCGATTGAGGAAGTCGCATTTTATAGCAGAGATGTAAACAAATGAGATTTTATTGTTTTTGTACCGAAATAAATATTTTACATAGACTTTTAAACTCCGGTTTTTATTTCTAATGTCTGAATTCCGGGAGAATGATCTATTTCGCCTCTGTGAGATTTATTCTCACTTCGTCACTCTCACAGTTACTACTGTTGAGCAAGGTACCACATATACTGTACCTGTGCATTTTGTTTTTCTTGCCTAAATGTAGAACCTTACTTTTTTCACCCTTGAATTTCACTTTGTGAGATAGCGCCCAACGTTCAAGTCTGTCAAGATCCTTCTGCATCTTGAGCCTATCTTCCGGAGTGTCGGCTATTCCTGCCAGCTTGGTGTCGTGTACAAATCTGATGTCAGTTAATATTTGGTTTGGGGGTCAGGAGGATAGCGCTGCTCTATATGGCACCAGAGAGGCTACATTTCAAAGCCTGCGATAACAAAAAGGATGCTGAGGCCCTAGAAAGAGTCCAGAGAATAGCAACAAAGATGATCAGGGGTTTGGAGGCTAAACTGTACGATGAACATCATCAAATCACTAGGTCTTTTCCAACCTAATGAAGACACGGTTTAGGAGAGACATGATAGCATCTTCAATTTTAGCCAGCTTTTTTGCCAGAGTTGTTAATCGAATAACTGCCATTTTTTTTAAACTGACACACGTGGTCATTCAGTGAATGTGGTTTCCCCCATTAACTCGGCTTGTCTGAGGTTTGCAAATGGTGATCACATGACCCCTGGATGCTGCAAGTATCATAAATGCATCCCAGTTGCCAAGGGCCCAAAATTACATCCTGTGACCATGGGGAATGCTGCAACGGTTGTAAGTATGAAAACTGGACATACGTTTTTGGATGCTGTTATAACTTCGAACCATCACTAAACGAATGGTGATAAGTTTTCAGTTGGTATTATAGAGACAGACATAAGTTTTCATTTTGTTAAATTAAGGTGGATGGATGGATGGATGGATGGATGGATGGATGCAGTGGTGCGGTGGCCTAGAGGCCACAATCAGGAGGCTGTGAGTTCGATCCTAGGTAGAGGCAGAGATCCTCTCTGGGCACAATGAGACTATATCTGCTGAACAAAACTCCGCATCGGCGACAGGAAGGGCATACGGCCAGTAAATACTCAGCTAGCTCCATTCAGTTGCCCAGACTCCACCCCTCAAGGGAATATGAGGTCGTTAAAAGAGGATAGATAGATAGATAGATAGATGATAGATTAGATAGATAGATAGATAGATAGATAGATAGATAGATAGATACAGTAGATAGATGATAGATCGATAGATTGTGTGCGTGTGCGTGTGTGTGTAGAGCAGGGGTCTCCAACCCCTGGGCCGCGGCCCATTTCCAGGCCACGGGAGATGAGCACAAGCACCCTCTGCTCGCACGCGGAGCTCTATTCACTTGAGAGGAGTTCACACGCCAGGGGTGGGTTCTGGTTTCTCCTGCTGCCAGTTCGCTCAGGGGTGCACCGTGTGGGCACACCGTGTGGGCGCGTGCGCATTGCGCACCATGCACACGCTTCATATGCGCATGTGCAGTGCTTTTTAAAAAAACTGCTCATGGGCAGAAGCTAAAAACAAGATGTTCCCAGCGCCGGGAGAACCAGCTCAGGGGCGTGACAGGCCTGGGTCGCTGTCGGTTCCAGCGACCCAGGCCACCAAGTTACTACCGGTTCTTTAGAACCGGTCCGAACCGGGAGGAACCCACCTCTGGCACATACATGCTGCTCACAGAAACAGAGCTGTGCGCGGGTGCACCTGCCACACTTACACATGCAGACACACACACACGAAGCGAACCGGGCCGCCAGGCTGGAAGAGTTGGGAACCGCTGATGTAGAGGATTCCGAAATCTACCTAGCAGTTGAAGATTCATAGCAGAGCTACCAAAAGCAAGGCCCCCGGAGCCATGAAATGTAATTGAATCGGAAATTCAATCACACGTTTTTATCAAAGCGGTGGTACCCTTGAGTCTTTTACGGCATCACACTCCAGACAGGAGTTCCTTGACACTTGCGCTTAGCAGTTTTATATTGATTTGATGGCAATAAAAAGCGTCGGGGAAGAATTTATTTAATCCCAGGGCCCTTGAAGACAAAAAGCGGTGGTTTTTTTCCCCTCATCCAAAGGGAGTGCTTGGAATTTAAAGAGGGGGGGGGGAGAGAGAGAGAAGGAGAGAGAGAGAGATGGAAAGAGAGAAAGTGAGAAAGATGGAGAGAGACAGAGGGAAGGAGAGAGAGGGAGAGAGAGATGGAGAGAGAGAGAAAGAGAGATGGAGAGAAAGAGAGACAGGGAAGGGGAGAGAGAAAGAGAGAGAGTGGGAAGGGAGAGAGAGATGGAGAGAGAAAGAGATGGAGAGAGAGAGGGAAGGGGAGAGAGGGGGAAAGAGAAAGAGAGACAGGGAAGGGGGAGAGAGAGATAGAGAGTGGGAAGGGGAGAGAGAGAAAGCGAGAGAGTGGGAAGGAAGAGAGAGATGGAGAGAGAAAGAGATGGAGAGAGAGAGGGAAGGGGAGAGAGAGAGGGAGAGAGAAAGAGAGAAGGGAAGGGGGGGAGAGAGATAGAGAGTGGGAAGGGGAGAGAGAGAAAGAGAGAGTGGGAAGGGAGAGAGAGATGGAGAGAGAGAGAGGGAAGGGGGGAGAGAGAGGGAGAGAGAAAGAGAGACAGGGAAGGGGGAGAGAGATAGAGAGTGGGAAGGGGAGAGAGAGTGGGAAGGGAGAGAGAGATGGAGAGAGAAAGAGAGATGGAGAGAGAGAGGGAAGGGGGGGAGAGAGAGGGAGAGAGAAAGAGAGACAGGGAAGGGGGGAGAGAGAGAGAGAGTGGGAAGGGGAGAGAGAGAGTGGGAAGGGAGAGAGAGATGGAGAGAGAAAGAGAGATGGAGAGAGAGAGAGGGAAGGGGGGAGAGAGGGAGAGAGAAAGAGAGACAGGGAAGGAGGGAGAGAGAGGGAGAGAGAGTGGGAAGGGAGAGAGAGATGGAGAGAAAAAGAGAGTTGGAGAGAGAGGGAAGGGGGGAGAGAGAGGGAGAGAGAAAGAGAGACAGGGAAGGGGGAGAGAGATGGAGAGAGAGCGAAAGACAGATGGAGAGAGAAAGAGAGACAGAGGGAAGGAGAGAGAGATGGAGAAAGAGAGAGGGAAGGGGAGAGAGAGAGAAAGAGAGAGTGGGAAGGGGAGAGAGATGGAGAGAGAGAAAGAGAGACAGAGGGAAGGAGAGAGAAATGGAGAGGGAGAGAGAGAGAGGGAAGAGGGGGAGAGAGGAGGGGGCTGCAGTAAGAAAGTTGGAGGCGCTCTTGAATGCTTAACCGTAGCGGTCAGAAAAGGGAATCACACAACCTCAGGACAATGCGACTGTCATAAATATGAGCCAGTGGCCAAGCGTCTAAATTTTGATCACGAGTGACCATGGAGATACTACAACGGTTGTCAGTATGAAAAACACTCATAAGTCACTTTTTTCAGTGACGTAACTTCGAACGGTCGCTAAGTGAACTGTTCTAAGTCGAGGTTTGCCTGCAGAATGCAATTGTTCCCTTGGCATATACGAAGAGGGCGATTTTCTCTCCCCCTACCCCGTTGCTCACTGTAACTTTGCTGATCTTACGGAAGCTTTTCAGCCTCCGAGGGAGCTGATGCAAATCTCTTTCGTTATTTCAAGAAGTGCGTTGCGCGTGTGATTAAACCCTCATTAAATCCCCGTTTTGTTTTCGCACAGCGCTGCGAAAGAAAACATTCATAATGCATCAGTGTGGAACTGAGAAAATTGCTGCTGTAATTTTGAAGCCGCCTCGCATGTGTTTCCAGAGCCGCTGAGACGCAGCTGGTTGGGATTCATGGTTCTGTTGCTTGATTTCCGCTTTCTCCGTTTCTCAGGAAGAGTTGGGCCCAAGTGTCTACGGCAGTGTTTCCCAACCTTGGCAACTTGAAGATATCTGGACTTCAACTCCCAGAATTCCCCAGCCAGCATTCGCTGGCTGGGGAATTCTGGGAGTTGAAGTCCAGATATCTTCAAGTTGCCAAGGTTGGGAAACACTGGTCTACAGAGATTCTCTGTCCTCCCGGTCATGGTTGTCCCAAAGGTGCCTTTTCAAGGACCTTCTGGTTTTTCTTCGAAGACGTTTTGCTTCTCATCCAAGGAGCTTCTTCAGCTCTGACTGGATGGTGGGGAATGGAAGGATTGATACTCCTTGCAGACAGCTGGTCATTTGCATCCTTTTAGAGGGTCGTTGTGGCCACTTGGAGGTTTATCTGTGTCCTCAGGTGACCCTCAGGATTTATATTCCTTGCAGACAGCTGGTCATTTGCATCCTTTGAGAGAGTCCTTGAGGCCGCTTGGAGGTTTGTCTGTGTCCTCGGGGTCACCTGAGTGGTGCAAATGGGTGTGGCGCCTCATCTATCTCCAGTCTACAACACAATCCTTTCAGCGGCTCCGAGAAGGCTCCACCCCCATTTGCATTTCCTTACCCAACTAGGTAACATCATCAGTGCTAGAAGGGAGTGGGGCCTGCTCTCTCGTTTTATATTCTATTGGCACTGGTGATGTTACCCAGTTTGGGTAAAGAAACGTTTGCAAGAAAACAGCCAAGCTCAGAGAGCACCCAGCACCCCTCATTTCAACCCTGAGCTACAAATATTCTCCTTTAGATTTCCTGGTGAAGTTGCTTGAACAGAGTTTCTCAACTTTGGCAAGTTTTAAATCCCAGAATTGCCCATTTGTAGTTCACCCATCTGAAAATTGCCGAGGTTGAGAAACAGGGAGCTAGAGACCGAACCATAATGCATTTCAGATCTTCAGGAAGGGAAATCCATGAGCCCCAAACCATTTCAAATCTCCTTTCTTTACTTTCTCCTCTCCTCTCTTTTCTTTTTCTCTCTCACTAACTCCTTTTTCTTTCCATCTTTCTCTGCCTCCTTTCTTTCCTTCTTTCCTTCCTTTCTCTTTTTCTTTATCTCTCCCTCCTTTTTTCTTTCTCTCCTTACTATCTCTCTTCTTTTTCTTTCCTTCCTTCCTCCCTCCCTTCTTCCTTCTTTCCTTCCTTCCTTCCACCCACCTCCCTCCCTCCTTCCTTCCTTCCTTCCTTCCTTTCTCTTTTTCTTTATCTCTGCCTCCTTTTTCTTTCTCTCCCTTCTTTCTATCTCTCCCTTTTCTTTCCCTCTTTCTTACTGTCTATTCTTCATTCTCCCTCCTTTATTTCTTTCTCTCTCTCTCTCTGTTTCCTTCCTCATTCCCTTCCCTCCCTTCCTCCTCATTTCCTTCCTTCCTTTTTTCTTTATTTTCTTCCCCTTCCTTCCCTCCCTCCTTCCTTCCTTCCTTCCTTCCTTTCTCTTTTTCTTTATCTCTCCCTTCTTTCTATCTCTCTCCTTTTTCTTTCCCTCTTTCTTACTGTCTATTCTTCATTCTCCCTCCTTTATTTCTTTCCCTCTCTCTGTTTCCTTCCTCATTCCCTTCCCTCCCTTCCTCCTCATTTCCTTCCTTCCTTTTTTCTTTACTTTCTTCCCCTTCCTTCCCTCCCTCCCTCCCTCCTTCCTTCCTTCCTTCCTTCCTTCCTTCCTTTCTCTTTTTCTTTATCTCTGCCTCCTTTTTCTTTCTCTCCCTTCTTTCTATCTCTCCCTTTTCTTTCCCTCTTTCTTACTGTCTATTCTTCATTCTCCCTCCTTTATTTCTTTCTCTCTCTCTCTGTTTCCTTCCTCATTCCCTTCCCTCCCTTCCTCCTCATTTCCTTCCTTCCCTCCCTCCCTCCTTCCTTCCTTCCTTCCTTCCACCACATATATCAAAGAAGGCCCAGAGGTAGTTCGCAACTCATGCCGTCAGGGTCAAAAGAAGGAAAACAAAAACCCATTGTCCTAGGATGACAGAAGGCTGAATTAAAGCACTATTTCCAATTTTGATCCTTTTATTTGTTGGTTATCGTTGCTGTGGTCGCCATTAATTTTAGTGTCCTCCTCAACGGTCTTCAAATGTCTAGATAAAGCATCCAATCTTTCTCAAGATACCTGGAATCTTTGTTCCTTTTGAGCAAGGCCACACCATCGGGTGAATTTAAATTATACAGCCATTCGATACCATCTCCACTTGGACCTGTTCTGAGTTATTTGGGGCACGTTACGCACTCTTCCGAGATTATGAATAATACTCTTTTGATTTTCCATTCTACTTGAAGATGGAATATGCCCAGCACAGTGTAAACTGTTCCTCTGATATTTAGGAGGATGCATTAATGAAAGTTCAAAAATTATATCTAGCCAAGTTAATTAAAGGCCACGCTCTTCAGTGTTACAACGTAAGTGGGCATTCCCCGGGGTACATTATAATAAGCTCTGCAGGAATTATTTATGACTTTTATTTTTCAGCGTTCGGTGCATACAGGAAGTCCTCGACTTAACGACCGCAGTTGAGCCCAGCATTTCTGTTGCTAAGTGAGAAATTTGTGAAGTGGATTTTGCCCCATTTTACGACCTTGTTAAGGGAATCACTGCAGTTGTTAAGTTAGGAATACGGTTGCTAAGAGAATCCGACTTCCCCATTAAGTTTGCTTGTCAGAAGGTCACAAAAGGGGACCATGTCATCCCGGCACACTACAACCGTCATAAGTATGAGTCAGTTTCTAAGAGCCTGGATTTTGATCACGTGACTATGGGGATGCCACAACGGTCATAAGTGTGAAAAAAGGTCATAAGTCACTTTCCTCAGTGCTGTTGTAACTTCGGATGATCACTATAAACGGTTGTAAGTCAAGCCTGTATTTCAATGTTGCCCCAAACCATGAGATTTTCATAGTATCTTGGTGAATTTCGCAATACCTTGGCGAAATATTTTCCGTGTTGGAATTCTCTAATCCTAAAAAACAGCTCCATTTATCTGTGACTCTGATTTATTCTGTGTTTTTTTTTAAAAAAATGAAAAAAGTTAGATCTCTGTACCTATGAAGAAATTCTGATCGGTCCCGAATTCTGATCGGTCCAGTTATTGCAAATTACACCGGTGGTGATTAACCTCATTTATTGTATGTTTTTAATTTTACATTTATCGTATGCTTCGTCACTTTATAGTACATTGTGCATTTTTAAAGACGTTTCTTTAGGCTTCCAAAAGTTACAGATACCCGTAATAAATTACTTGTATGTTAGGATCTAAACTTCTTTGCCATTTTATTGATCGGTGGAATTCCATGCTTCTCAATCTTGACAGCTTGAAGATGGGAGGACTTCAACTCCCAGAATTCCCCAGCCAGCATAGCTGGCTGGGGAATTCTGGGAGTTGAAGTCCTCCCATCTTCAAGCTGCCAAGTTTGAGAAACCACTGCTGTAATGTTGTTTATTCATTCATTCAAAGCAGAGAACCTTCCTCTAGAAATAATGCATGCCTATTTCCATTAAAATATTCCTACTAGTTCAGTTTCCTTTGTACGGGTAGTCCTCGACTTACGACCACCATTGTTGCTAAGTGAAACATTTGTTAAGTGAGTTTTGCCCTCTTTTACGACTTTTCTTGCCACAGTTGTTAAGTGAATCACCGCCCTTGATAAGTTAGTAACCCGGTTGTTAAGTGAGGATGGCTTCCCCATTGACTTTGCTTGTCAGAAGGTCACGAAATGTGATCCCATGACCTTGGGACCAATGTTCCCTTCTTATCCCATGCGCGGCTGCGCAGCTTAGAGGGAACATTGCTTAGGACACAGCAACGGACACAAGTATGAAACCAGTTGCCAAGCATCTAAATTTGGATCCCATGATCATGGAGAATGATGCAACAGTGAGAAAGTGTGAAAAATGGTCGTAAGTCACTTTTTCCAGTGCCACTGTAACTTTGAAGAGTCAATAAATGAACTGTTGTAAGTCGAGGACTACCTGTAATTCCTCACCATATGTAGCAGAGACTTGTATAACATATTTCTATGGACTGTTCTAATATTGGTCAAAATAGATAAACAGGAAGCCTTGCTGTGGATGGATGCCAGACATCCTTCGGTCTCATTATCGGGCCGAGACGAATTCTTGCATTGGAGAATTCTCAGCAAGTAAAAAACAGCTAATTGACCAGAAGGGTTTTGTCTGGAACATATCTGAGTTTCTTTTGATGAAATAACTGCAGACAAGGCATGATACCCAAGGGCTAGGGGACTGGGCATTGCTGGGAACAAAATAACAGGCAGTCCTCTGTTAACGACCATAATTGAACCCTTTATGTCCTATAGCCAAGCACAGGGGTGTCAAACACAAGGCCTGTGGGCCTGATCCGGCCTGCGATGTGGTCGGATCCGGCCCATGGGGCCGTCCTGGAAAATGTAAGGGGCTGACCCTACCCAGTGCAAAGAGGAAACGTGCCAGCTGTTTGGGGAGTGGCATCAAGCTGGCCACGCCCACCCAGTCAGCCACGCCCAGTGAGTGGCGTCAAGCCGGCCACGCCCTCCCAGTCAGCCATGCCCAGTGAGTGGCGTCAAGCTGGCCACGCCCACCCAGTCAGCCACAGCCAGTGAGTGGCGTCAAGCCGGCCACGCCCAGTGAGTGGCGTCAAGCTGGCCACGCCCACCCAGTCAGCCACGCCCAGTGAGTGGCGTCAAGCTGGCCACGCCCACCCAGTCAGCCACGCCCAGTGAGTGGCGTCAAGCTGGCCACGCCCACCCAGTCAGCCACAGCCAGTGAGTGGCGTCAAGCTGTCCACGCCCACCCAGTCAGCCACGCCCAGTGAGTGGCGTCAAGCTGGCCACGCCCACTCAGTCGGCCACCCAATCAGCCCCCCCCACCCGAGGTCAACCACAGCCTCGAAGTGGCCCTCAATGAAATTGAGTTTGACACCCCTGGTCAAGCAGATCAGCACGTGACCACACCTGATTTTACAAGCTTTTTTGCAGTGGTCGTTAAATGAATCACATGGTCGTTAACGCAGCAGTCATTAAATGATCATTGTCTGCATTGGGGTTTTTTTTTTGACCGAAACTGGAACTAAACTCCAGTTTCTGGCAAAAATAATAATATTAATAATAAATAGCATAACTCACGGTCATATGGCCTCAGGACGCTGCCCCCAGCCGTAAATGTGGGCCTGTTGCAAAGCAACGAAAATGCAGTCATGCGACCATAGGTTTTGGAACTTTTAGATCATAAGTAGCTTTCGGGGGTGGGTGGGGTTCCTGTTGTAACTTTGAACAGTCACTAAGCGACCGGTCTTAATATAAGGACTATCTGTATGCAATTTGGTAAGAAAAAGAATATGTCCGTAATTCAACTGGCAAAGCTGAGATTTATTAGAAAGATTTGGATTTTTGAGACATGCCCATAAAAAAAAGGATTCCCAAACTCCCGGGCTGCGGCCCACTCCCAGGCAGTGACCTATTCAGAGCCGGGAGAGTGGAGGGCTGGCACGCACGTGCACAGCTCCAATCGTGCGAGTGGCAGGCCAGCAGTTGAGCTATGTGTGCGTGTGCACCGGCCCACCGCTCATGTGGCCCGGTTCCTTTCTCCCTCACCCCCCGCTTGCCGGATCACCAAGCCGCAAAGTTGGGGACTGCTGCCGTAGACAACGAGAACAGAACCAAAGCATTTGGAAGTAACAGGCCCTTTAATCTTCCCTTGTTCTTTGGAAAGAAGACGCTAATGAATGACTAAATAAGATTAAGATACACACTTTATTCCTAAGCGTAAGCATCCTTGTGTAAAAGACACAAACCTTGCATATGTTTGAAAAAGTAGCCCTTTGACTTTTTTGTCACATTGTGCGTGCGTCTGTTTAAATAAATCGGAGATGAGGAATCGGAGACCCGAGACTTGCCATAGCTGTATTTATTTATTGAGGCTCCTCCGTTTATATACCCACAGTGCCGGAAAGCTTGCTTTACCTCTTACACTGGAGTAAACGGAGGCGGTCTTGGGGCAAGAGGAGACCAAGTCTTAAAACTGCATTTAGGAATCATATAAATAACGGATGAAAACCATATATACATACTGGCATTTCCCGACGGGCTTCGCGCGCGCGCACGGTGTGCGTTTCCCACCGGGCTACACGTAGCTGGCTTGTTCTTCTGTTTTGTCCACTTCGTGCTCGTTGAGGAGCAACGTGTCCAGCAGAACGGCTGACGAAGACTGGATGGGCGAGCTGCAGAGCCGATGGTTAGGGTAGCCGACCGGATTGATCCCGTTCCGCCTTCCGTGGTGCATCATAAAAAGCTTGGAGTTCTCGGTCACCGAATTTCGGAACGAGAGTCTGGCGGAGGATCTCCGGGAGGCCGTGCCGGCAGCCGAAGTCTGATAATTGCAGGTGATGTACCTGCCGAAGGCTTCCCGGAAGGTCTTATTGAAAAGGGTGTAGACCAGCGGATTCACCCCCGAGGAGACGTAGCCGATCCAGACAAAGATCTCCATCAGCATCTGAATGAACTCCTCGCTGCAGGATTTGCACAGGACGGAGGTGATGTTGGTGATGAAGAAAGGGCACCACATCACCAAAAAGAGGAAGAACACAATCCCCAGCACTTTGGAAGCCCGCTGTTCGTTGGTGATGGACTGCACCGACTTTTTCCCGACGGTGGACATCCTGCGTATCGGCATTTCTTCGTTCCCGTTCGGCAAAGCTCTGTCCTTTCGGGAACCATCCAGCATGGCCATTTTTTCCGGCGAGGATCCGGCTGTCGTCTCCCGCTGGAAGACGGTGGAGATGGTGTTCCAAGTCAGGCGTTGAGGCTGCTTGTTGATCAGGTAAGCCTTCCGGTGCAGGACTCGGATGGTCAGGAAGTAACTCACCACCATGATGGCCAGCGGGACGAAGAAGGCGGCTATCGATCCGTACAGAATGAAGTCTCCGAAACGATTGGGCTTTAGCACGCAGGTGAAGTTTTGAAAGTTGCCACTGTTTTCTTCTAGCCCGCGAATCGGGATTGGAATCGCGATGCCTGGAAAGGAAGCAGAAATCCAGTCAGCTTCTGTCTATACCAGAGGTCTTCAAACTTGGCAACTTTAAGACTTGTGGACTTCAACTCCCAGAATTCTCCAGCCAGCATAGCCTACTCCCGTGGTGGCGAACCTATGGCACGCGTGCCACAGGTGGCATGCGGAGCCATAGCGGACGGCACGCGAGCGTTGCCCACCGGCAAACCGGAAGTGCGGAAAAACGCACTTCCGGTTTGCCGGTGAGCTGTTTTTTGCACTCCGGAGGGTTCAGGGAAGCTCCCTGAAGCTCCGGAATGCAAAAAACTACAAAACGGACAAACCGGAAATGCACTTTTCCGCACTTCCGGTTTGTCCGTTTTGTAGTTTTTTGCATTCCGGAGCTTCAGGGAGCTTCCCTGAACCCTCCGGAGTGCAAAAAACAGCTCACCGGCAAACCGGAAGTGCGTTTTTCCGCACTTCCGGTTTGCCCGTTTCGGCGTCCCAGGCTTCGGTAAGCCTTTGCACGGGGGTGGGGGGGTGTGCGCATGCGCAGGGGGCAGCATGGGGGGGTGTTGTGTGCATGCGTGGGGGGGAGGGAATGGGTGTGGGTATGCTAGCGCGCGCCCCCCCCCTTTTTGGCACACAAGCCTAAAAAGGTTCACCACCACTGGCCTACTCTCTTGTAATCCCTTCCTCTGCAATCTCTCCACTTTATAAGCGGTAAGGGGGGGGGAAGGCATGGGTGACTGAGGAATTCTGGGAGTTGAAGTCTGCAAGTCTTAAAGCTGCCAAGTTTGGGGACCCCTGGTCTTTACATATGTGGAAGGGAGGACCTCAGAATATTTTGAGGAGTGGGCACTGCGATCGGGAAGATCTGCAGATGGGAGCCCAGATAGTCCTCTGGATACCAATAGAAGGGAATGTTTGTAGCTCAGGGTTGAACTGTGGCGTCCTTGGTGCTCTCTGAGCTCGGTCTTTTCCTTACAGGCACTTTATTGCCCAATTGGGTGAGCTCATCAGGGTCTGAAGGGAGTGGGGTTTGGGAGAAGGAGGAGGACTGTGGGGTGATAAATTATAAGTTATAAGATTAGAAGTGATAAACTATAATCGTGATTTATCACTTATTGCTTCTATGTACACTGGGAGCTTATTGTCTATGGCAGTGTTTCTCAACCTTGGCAGTTTGAAGATGTGTGGACTTCAACTCCCAGAATTCCACAGCCAGCAACGCTGGCTGGGGAATTCTGGGAGTTGAAGTCCACACATCTTCAAACTGCCAAGGTTGAGAAACACTGGTCTATGGAGATTCTCAGTCATCCATGTCCTGCTTGTGCCAAAGGTGCATAAACGCATGGCACAACATAGGAGAACAAACCCATCAGGAGAAGTCCATCTGCATTTGAAAGACCAAGACCGCTCTTTTGAAGACAGCAAAGTCCACATTTTGGGCAGAAAGGACCACTGGTTTGAAAGAGGGGGTCCTAGAGGTCATCTAGGTCAAAATTGAACAGACCTCTCTCAATTGGGGGAGATGGATATGACATCATCTTTCTCCAGTCTACAACAAGGTCCTTTCAGCAGTTCCAAGAATGCTCCACACACATTTGCACAGGTGACCCTGAGGACACAGATAAACCTCCAAGTGGCCTCAACGACCCTCTAAAAAGGATGCAAATGACCAGCTGTCTGCAAGGAGTACGAAGCCTTCCATTCCCCACCATCCAGTCAGAGCTGAGGAAGCTTCTTGGATGAGAAGCAAAATGTCTTCAAAAGAAAAACCAAGAAAGTCCAGTTGCCTCCTGAAAAAGCACCTTTGGGACCACAAGGAGACCTTTACACTGGAGACAAATTCCTTGTGTGTCCAATCACCCTTGGCTAATAAAGAATTCAAATTGCAATTGAAGCTCTGAGCTTGGTGGTTTTCTTGCAGACGTTTCATGGCCCAACCAAGTGACACCATCAGTGATGTTGGGCCACGAAATGCCTGCAAGGAAACCACCAAGGTCGGAGAGCATCAAAGACCCCACAGCCTCCTGGATGAACATCCCTCACCCTGTGAGAAGGGGCTGCATCTGCTCTCTTAAAGATGTATCATCACCCAGAAGACTCTGACAAGAATACCAGCTTGAGCATCGGCCTGGGGTATCATTATCGGAGGAGGGGACAGAAAACATGAGCCAAGGTGGCGCAGCGGTTAGAGGCAATACTGCAGGCCACATTAGCTGACACTGATGTGCAGGTCAGCGGTTCAAATCTCACCGGCTCAAGGTTGACTCAGCCTTCCATCCTTCCGCGGTAGGTAAAATGAGGACCCAGATTGTTGGGGGCAATGTAAATATACATTGCTTACTGGTGTAAACCGCTTAGAGAGTGCTTGCACTGTGAGGCGGTATATAAATGTCACTAATAAATAAATAAATAAATTGACCCAGGTTCTGTGGCAGAACCAACTCCTACCTAGGGAAACTGATCAAGGAGAGAAGCAACCTGGAAATAAGGAGAAATTTCCTGACAGTGAGAACAATCAACCCATGGAACAGAAGTTGCCTCCAGAAGTTGTGGGTGCTCCATCACTGGAGGATTTTAAGAAGAGACTGAACAGCCATTTGTCTGGAATTGTATAGGGCCGTGATGGCAAACCTATGGCACGCGTGCCAGAGGTGGCACGCAGAGCCCTCTCTGTGGGCACGCATGCCGTTACCAGCTGCTCTCTTCCATGTTCCTGCACGCACATGCACGCCGGCCAGTTGGTCTTCAAGCGAAGATCAGCTGGCCAGCGCACATGCGCGTGCCGGAACCCGGAAAAAAGCAACTGGCCAGTGCGCATGCACGCTGGACCAGCTGGCCGGTATGCATGAGTGTGTCGGAACCTGGCGTACACGCACGCTCCAGTTAACCATCACTGGTATAGGGTTTTCTGCTTGAGCAAGGGTTGGACTAGAAAACCTCCAAGGTCCCTTCCAACGGTATTTATTCTCCAACTCTGGGGCTTTGGTCTGTGATGCCAACAATATTATACTGTCTTCTGCTCCATAAGTGAGGGGTGTCACGATGTGAATATTGCCAGTTGTGCATCTCTATGTTTTCTACTGTTTCTTGTATTTATGGTCAAGCAGACGTATGATATATTCTATTACGCATGTCTGCATTCCAGAGGTTTCCTCCTTCCTTTCTCTTCGCCATTTCTGCCGAAGGTAGAAGTGATTTATATTCATTAGCCGATACAATGTAGCTTAATAAGGATTCTTTTTATTATTTTTCTACTGAAATAAATTTTTTGTTAATTAGATTTGAATCTCGGTTTTATTTTCTAAGTAATTATGTTTTCAAAAGGGAAGCAACGATCCATTGACCTCCGGAGGATTTATTCCCCCCTAACAAGGGGAGCTTTGGGGGTCCAAACAGTAGGGAGAAACAGGCATCTGATTTCAAGGAAGGGCTTTCGACAATTGGAAAGCTATTGTATCCTGGTTCATAATCTCCAGCAATTCCATGGGATTAGGAAATTTATGCTGTAAAAAAAAAAGCTTAATGTATGACTGCAATAACCCTTGTCAAAAGTCTTAAAAGCTACTCTTGATTAAGATCGGTAAGGCAACGGGTGTGCATAACACCATAAAAGGCAGGCATTAAAGGATTGATTCCAAGGGTCGTGCCTTATTAAATGCTTCCTTCTTTTCGGAGTTTTGGGCGGTTGAATATGCTTCCCCCCCCCCTCCAGGAAGCAGTGGGGCTATTTTATCTTGGGCGTAGCAGCGGTTGGTGAAGAGGGCACCCATATTTTTTTCTTTATCCTCCCAAACTCATCAAGAGTCACGGCTCTGGAGGTTAGCTTTGCTAAATTGAATATTATTTGCCAGAAAGAAAGCTTCCTCCATTTGCTATTTTGTGTTTTAGAGACATTGCCAGTCTTGCCAGGTTTGAACTATTACCGTATTTTTTGGAGTATAAGACGCACCCTTTTCCTCCCTAAAAGTGGCTGAAAATTTGGGTGCGTCTTATACTCTGAATGTAGCTTTTTCAGAGCTTTTTTTCTAGCCCTAACTAGGTGCTAACGATCTTCCCAGCTCTTGCTGGCTTGCATGCTCTTTCATTGCTACTCTCTCAGAAGAAGGTTTTTTTCAGCCCTAACCAGGGGATAAAATAATGTGCTGAAGCTGACCAGACTAAGGATGCTAGCCAGATGAATACCTGGCAGGCAGATTGTTTTCCCCTATTTTCCTCCCCAAAAACTAAGGTGCGTCTTATACTCCAGTGCGTCTTATACTTCGAAAAATACGGTAATCTAGAGCAGGGGTCTGCAACCTTGGCAACTTTAAGACTTGTGGACTTCAACTCCCAGAAGTTGTGGGTGCTCCATCACTAGAAGTTTTTAAGAATAGACTGGACAGTCACTTGTCTGAAATGGTATAACTGCTCCTGCTTGAGCAGGGGGCTGGACTAGAAGACCTTCAAGGTCCCTTCCTGTTCTATTCTATTCCATTTTCCATTTTCTATTATTTTCTATTTTCTATTATTTTCTGTTCTATTTTCTGTTCTATTTTCTATTCTACTCTATTCCATTTTCTATTATTCTCTGTTCTGTTCTATTTTCTGTTCTATTTTCTATTCTACTCTATTCCATTTTCTATTTTCTATTATTTTCTGGTCTGTTCTATTTTCTTTTCTTTTCCCCCCCACATTAAAATGCATTTTTTGCTACCTCTTTTATAATGAGAATTGTTCTGTTCTGTTTTCTTTCTTTTTTTATTTTTATTTTTAAAAAATATTTTTTATTGAGTTGTTTTAAAATATAAAAAACACATAATACAAAAGAGGAAAACAGAGAAAAAAGTATATATATATATATGTATATGTATGTATGTATGTATGTATGTATGTATGTATGTATGTATGTATATATATATATATACACACACACACACACACACACACACACACACACACAAATTAAATATATATAGAAATATACAATAACATAAACAATATAACCTAATCTAAGAGAAATATATATGAAAAAAAATACATACATTAAAAGAAAAAAAAGAATTATATATATAGTACAGCTTTGCGTATCGTCGTCACGTTTCAGTATCTAAATTATTATTTTCCTAATTTATCATCAATCTATTCTAACTTATTCTTCTTCTCATCACCCTTAACATGTTAAGTTTGCTATTTTCGTTTGTTTTCCAACCATTTATACCAGTTTTCCCAGATTTTGTAGAATTCTGTTCTGTTTTATTTTCTATTCTATTTTTTTTTATTCTATTCCTAAACAAAACAAAAAAAATCCTCCTCCCCTGCCCATTTCATTCTGCGGTGTTAACCTTCAACTTTCTTCTCCTCTGATGCTATTTCATGCCTTCACACTGTGCGTTAATCAGTTCCCCCCCTCCCCTCCACTCACCTATGGAGATCAGCCACACCACTGCTATTTTGATAAGGGTGGTTGCCCGCGAGTTGTACTGGCTGGCCTGGATGGGCTTTTTGATGGCTACGTAACGGTCCAGGGAGATGGCGCAGAGGTGCATGATGGAGGCCGTGGAAAAGAGGACGTCGAGGAACAGCCAGGCGGGGCAGAGATACGAAGGAAGCGGCCAGGGATTTTCTGAAACGGGACAGGGAAGGAAGAGAATAATTTTCCCGGGGTGAGAAAGGAAACAGCCGCAGGTTGTCCTCAACTTACAACCGTTTCTTTAGTGAATATTCAAAGTTACAACACCTCTGGGAAAAAACTACTTACGAATGTTTTCACATTTACGACCGTTGTATCGTCCTCCACGTTGTATCATCTGATCAAAATTTGGACGCTTGGCAACCGACTCACATTTATGACGGTTACAGCTTCCCGGGGTCCTGTGATCCCCTTTTGTGACCTTCTGACGAGCAGAGTCAATTCACTGAACAACCGTGTGACTAACTTGAAAACATCAGTGATTCGCTTAACAACCGTCGCAAGAAAGGTCGTAAAATGGGTAAAACTGTCCGGCTTAGCAAGGGAAATTTGGGGGTCATCTGTGGTCGTAAGTCGAAGACTAACTGTATTGAAGGTGTTGTGAACATTCTTGGACAGACTGTTGAATTAGGATAAGTGTGTTACTAGCTGAACAACTGCAGTCATTCACTTAACAACAGTGGCCGGAAAGTTCGTAAAATGGGATAAAACTCACTAAACAATTATTTTGTTTAGCAAAAAAAAAATTTGGGCTCAAGTGTGGTCATAAGTAGAGGACTACTTGTATAAAAGCTCTTTCATATGGAGGACTAGGCAGTCCTCAACTTACAACAGTTCATTTAGTGACCGTTCAAAGTTATAACAGCATTGAAAAAAAGCGACCCATGTCCATTTTTCGCATTTACGACCATTGCAACATCTGCATGGTCACGTCATCAGAATTCAGATGTTGGCAACTGATTCATATTTATGATGGTCTCAGTGTCCTCCGGGGTCATGTGATCTCTTTTTTGCGACCTTCTGACAAGCAAAGTCCATGGGGAAGCCAGATTCACTTAACAACCCTGTTCCCAACTTAAGAATTGCAGTGATTCACTTAACAGCTGCGGCAAGAAAGGTCGTGAAATGGGACAAAACTCACTTAACAAATGTGTCAGTTAGCAATAGGAATTTGGGGCTCAATTATGGTCGTAAGTCAAGGACCCCCTGGATTTGGTGAGCTTCATCAAGACTTATTCATTTACCCGGCAGCATTTTTAAACTTCCTTTAATAAGTGACTTACAACGCCCTGCCTCGGAGACACGACAAACACTCACGCTATCTAAAAAATGGAACGGGGTGTTTTTCTGCAGAAGTCCTGATGAAGTGCTGATTCAGTGTCTTTCTGGATTTCTGGAATCGTGGGCGGGCCTTCGCCGAAATCTGTGTTTTACTGAGGCTCATTACGCCCTTGGCCAAAAATCTGGAGAATTGTGCTAACCGTGTTTTTCTGACGAATATATTTCATGAGGTGGTCTCGGCTTTTGCGAGCGGCAGTTGAGTTTAGTTTAGTTTATTGTCATTGCACCTCGTACAACAAAAGAAAATACCATATTCAGTGTACGTCATACACAAAAAAATAAAACCACAAACACCCATCCTTCACATTCAACACAATTGAATTGAAAACCCCTGATATTGCATTAATATTGCACTATACAATAGAATTCAATATAGCTACTGCTCTGGGATAGAAGCTGTTTTTCAGCCTATCTGTCCTTGTTTTTAATTGTCCTGTACCGGTCTGCCAGATGGTAATAGTTCAAAAAAAAAAAAGGATGCCCAGGATGAGATGGATCTTTAAGAACGTTTTGAACTTTCTTAAGAACGTTTTGAACTTTCTTAAGGCAGCGGGAGCTATCAAGCTCTTCCAAAGAGGGGAGAGGGCAACCAAGGATCCTCTGGGCAATGACGTTGACCCTCTGGAGCGCCGTCCTATCTGCCGCTGTGCAATTGGCAAACCATGCGCAGGTGCAGTAAGTTAAAATCCTCTCTATGGTGCAGCGGTAGAAGGCCACCAGCAGTTTCTCATTCAGTTGTTGTTTCCTGAGAAGTCTCAGGTAGTATAATCTCTGCTGGGCCCTTTTGACCAGTGCTGCAATGTGAGTGCCCCAGGTCAGGTCCTCTTTTTATGCTAACACCCAGAAACTTAAAACTGGCCACTTGCTCCACTCGGTCTCCATTGATAAGCAAGGGCTGGATGTCCGATCTATTCCTTCTGTAGTCCACTATAAGCTCCTTGGTCTTACTGTGTTAAGGACCAAGTTATTGTCTCCACACCACAAAAGCAACCGGTCCACCTCCTCTCGATAGGCAGACTCACCCACCCACCCCCGGAAATGAGTCCCACCACTGTTGTATCATCTGCAAATTTAATAATAGTATTACTGGCATGAGTGGGAATGCAGTCATGCACATAAAGAGTATTGAGTAAGGGACTCAACACGCAACCCTGTGGTGTACCAGTGTTAAGAATAAGTTGGGTTTAAGCAGCAAAAAAGTTAAGAGTGATGATGTCTGGTGTGCGTTTGCAATCCAGATTCCTGTCTTTGAGCCTCTTACTGCAATTCTTAGAAGAGGTTTTGCCTGGTTTTAAGGCAGGGGTGTGCAGCCTTGGCAACTTTAAGACTGGTGGACTTCAAATCCCAGAATTCCCCAGCCAGCCCATCAGTGGGAACCAGAGTGAGTTTAGGGGGAGAGAAAACTCTTAACTGAACCAGGAATTGAGTATGCCCAGGAGACATGATAGCAGTCTTCCAATATGGATGATCACGTGAAGTGTTAATACCACTTTATAATGCCTTGGTAAGGCCACACTTGGAATACTGCATTCCGTTTTGGTTGCCACGTTGTAAAAAAGATGTTGAGACTCTAGAAGGAATGCAGAGAAGAGCAACAAAGATGATTAGGGGACCGGAGGCTAAAACATATGAAGAACTGTTGCTGGAATTGGGTCTACTTTAAAGAAAAGAAGGCCTACAGGTGACAGGATAGCAGCGTTCCAATATCTGAGGGGCTGCCCCAAAGAAGAGGGAGTCAAGCTATTCTCCAAAGCCCCAGAAGGCAGGACAAGAAGCAAAGGGTGGAAACTAATCAAGGAGAGAAGCAACTTAGAACTAAGGAGAAATTTCCTGACAGTTAGAACAATTAATCAGTGGAACAGCTTGCCTCCAGAAGTTGTCAATGCTCCAACACTAGAAGTATTTAAGAACAGATTGGATAACCATTGATCTGAAATGGTGTAGGGTTTCCTGCCTAAGCAGGGGGTTGGACTAGAAGACCTCCAAGGTCCCTTCCAACTCTGTTATTCTATTCTGTTCTATTTGAGGGGCTGCCACAAAGAAGAGAGAGTCAAGCTATTCTCCAAAGCCCCTGAAGGCAGGAGAAGAAGCAATGGGTGGAAACTAACCAAGGAGAGAAGCAACCTGGAATTAAGGACAAACTTCCTGACAGTGGGAACAATTAATCAGTGGAATAGAAGTTGCCTCCTGAAGTTGTGGGTGCTCCATCACTGGAGGTTTTCAAGAAGAGATTGGACAACCATTTATCTAGAATATTATAGGCTTTCCTCCTTGAGCAGGGGGTTGGACTAGAAGACCTCCGAGGTCCCTTCCAACTCTGCTATTCTGTTAGGGTTTTGACTTAACAAACCCCGGTCTTCGCCCGTGCGTGCGCCAACCCAGGCAGAGCACTTCTTGTATCCTCAAACATTGGTTGGGTGATCCGAATCCGGTACTTACCAGACACCAGAGTCAGCAGGGCGATCGGCATCACAAAGAGGCCAACCAGCAAATCGGCCACCGCCAACGACATCAGGAAGTAATTAGTGGCATATTGTAATTTTTTCTCCAAAGAGACCGCCAGTATGACAAGGATATTTCCTCCGATGGTGGGTATGATGACTATCAGGGTGAGGAGAGCGGCCCAGCGTAGTATACCCCATTCTCCAGCGTTGACCTGCAGAGATCCATCCCGGAGGTCAGATGCATTCAAAAGCAAGAGCATCTTGCTGACCAGCAGACGGGGCTTAAAATTGTTATCTCATTTAAGTATTTCCCAGAATCTAGAAACTTGGTCTTAAGCAGCCAGGTATGATTTTCATGAACGACCAGCATGATGTAAAACGTCTCATTTGTCCCTTCAAGAGATCTTGGTCCAATCAATGCTATCTCCAATTTTCTGTCCCAGATCCTTCCTTCAAAAGCCACGTAATTTTTTAAAATTCGGGCTCGCTAGCCTCGGCCCATTTGTATCTATAGATCCTCGTAAGTCGGGCTAATCGTGAAAAAGAAATCTTTAAAAATCAGGGGTTGTCGAAAAGCGAGGTCGGAAATAACTCTTCCTTCTTCACATGTGGCATCAGGATTCAGAACTTGTTCCAAAGAGATCTAGGTAATAAAAGCTTTATAATTATTACACAGAAATTTAATGGTTTGGATTTTGTGGCTTACGCAAAGTTGGATAATTATAATCCGATTGGTTGCAAAATAAAAAGAAAAATTTTATTCCCTTTTTTTTCCCACTCCTTTTTCTCGGTAGTTGACATGCGTGAGTCCAATTTTATTTCAATTGAATTTGGTTTTTCTTGGAGGGGAAAGGTTGCAATCCATATTTTTTGGTGGAAAATGTGTACAAATACCACTTCAGGAGATTATGGATGCTAAAATTCTATAACCTGTCAGTTTACAAATAATTCTTATATATATATATATATTCATTCCACAGGGCTTATTCTAGGTAAGGTAATAAGGTGGGTTTTCACCCTGGAACTATTATTATCATTAGTTATTTCTCTGGCTTGGAAAATAGTAATTGTTGGCCAGGCTTGGGTTGTACGTTCTGAAATAAAATGTTTAATGCTAGATTTAAGCCCCTCTCCACAATAAATCTACAGGGGAGCTTTTGACACATTCATTCTTCTACTGAAGATAAATTTCCTTCAGGCTTTTATCTTTCCCCGTTATTATTTTGACAGTGGTTTCAGCGCCCCCGAATTCGATCCCATTCTTATTCTGCCTTCTCACCCCAAGAATCATCGCCCGTAGCTCAAAATCAGCAAAGTCTTACCTCGATTTTATTTTTATTTTTTTCCCCTCTCTCTGGAATTTACAAGCATTCTCTTAGTCCTTGAGCCGGATCTCAAAATGTCCCGGGGATGATGTGCCGGCTTCTGGTTTATCACACTGGATTTTGGATTTTTTAAAAGATTGTCTTGAGTCTTGAAGCCTTCTTCAATGCCACCCACTCCTTCTTGCGATGGAGATTTCTATCGCGGTCAGCTTCGCTTTGTGACGAAGATTGCTTTCTGGTGTCAGGTCCAGGAAGAGGAGGAGGAGGAGGGGGGGGGCACTTGAATCAAAGGTTTCCTCCCCTTGTCCGGCTGTTGCTTATTTTAGCAATTTTAGCTATTTCTATATCCTTGACCGGTGCTTCCCAGCCCTTCCTTGCCCTCTGCACAGCCTTCTCTGTGTCCACTGACTCAATTTACAGCTCTGCCTGCCTGCCTGCCTGCCTGTTACATCTGTTGATTGACTCGCTGGCTCCGAGCTTCCCGCTTGGGAGCTTCAATGCAAAGTTAGGAAAGACTCAGTTGAGATTCCCACCATCCATCTCCCCCTCTCTCTCTCCCTCTCTCTCTTTCTCTCTCTCCCTTTTTCTCTCCTGTTCTCTTTCTCTCCCTCTCCCTCCCTCTCTTTCTCTCACCTCCTTTGTCTCCTCTTTCTCCCTCCCTCCCTCTCCCTCCCTCTCTTTCTCTCTTTTTCTCTCCCCCTTTTTCTCTCCTGTTCTCTCTCTCTCTCTCTCCCCTCTCTTTCTCTCTCTTTCTCTGCCCCCTTTCTCTCCTGTTCTCTTTCTCCCCCCCTTTCTCCCCCCCTTTCTCTCCCCCTTTTTCTCTCCTGTTCTCTTTCTCCCCCCCTTTCTCCCCCCCTTTCTCTCCCCCTTTTTCTCTCCTGTTCTCTCTCTCCCTGTCCCTCTCTTTCTCTTTCTCTTCCCCCCTCTTTCTCTCCCCCTCTCTCTTTCTCTCTCTCCCCCCTCTTTCTTTCTTGCTCTTTCTCTCTCTCTCCCCTTCTCTTTCTTTTGCTCTTCTGCCTCTTTCTCTCCCCCTTCTCTTTCTCTCTCTCTCCCTCCTTTCTCTCCCTCTCTCTCTCTCCGTCCCTCCCTCTCTCTTTCTCTTCCCCCTCTTTCTCTCCCCCTCTCTTTCTCTCTCTCTCCCCCTTTCTCTCCCCCTCTCTCTCTCCGTCCCTCCCTCTCTCTTTCTCTTCCCCCTCTTTCTGTCCCTTTCTCTTTCTCTCTCTCTCCCCCTTTCTCTCCCTCTCTCTCTCTCCGTCCCTCCCTCTCTCTTTCTCTTTCTCTTCCCCCTCTTTCTCTCCCTTTCTCTTTCTCTCTCCCCCCTCTCTTTCTCTCTCTCCCCCTCTTTCTTTCTCGCTCTTTCTCTCTCCCCCTTCTCTTACTTTTGCTCTTCCGCCTCTTTCTCTCCCCCTTCTCTTTCTCTCTCTCTCCCTCCTTTCTCTCCCTCTCTCTCTCTCCGTCCCTCCCTCTCTCTTTCTCTTCCCCCTCTTTCTCTCCCCCCCCTCCTTCTCCTTTAATTTTCCTTAATGTGGAGATTGTTTGGGGAGGTTTTCGGGCATTGCATTGCAACTTTTTCAGTCTGAAAACACAGCCTTCAGCCCTTCTCCGCAGCTTCCGTGAGCGAGCCAAAAAAGCATTCTTTTTCGCATGGGAGCAGGGAATAAATTGCTATTCCGGGTAGTCCTCGACTTGCCACC
The DNA here is from genome assembly GCA_023053685.1 of Diadophis punctatus similis. Lineage (NCBI taxonomy): Eukaryota > Metazoa > Chordata > Lepidosauria > Squamata > Dipsadidae > Diadophis > Diadophis punctatus. The sequence continues at coordinate 80,096,543 of JALIGW010000005.1, read as the reverse complement.
GCTCGCTTAGTGACCGTTGGAAGTTGCAAAAAAGTGACTTAGGGTTTTATGCTTACGACCGTTATAACATCCCTGGGATCATGACATCAACATTTGATTTTTGTGATCAAAATCCTGGTGCTTGGCAACTATCATGTATTTGTGACAGTTGCGTGATTCCCCATTGGGGATCTTCCCGGCTGGTTTCCAGCAAGCAAAGTCAATGGGGGAAGCCAGATTCGCTTAACGACCACATGGTTCACTTAACAACTGCAGTGATTCACTTAACAACTTTGGCAAAATGGTCGTAAAATGGGACACAGCTTACTTAATAGCTGCCTTGCTTAGCAATGGAAATGTTGGCCTCAATTGTCATAAGTCGAGGACTGTACTTTTGTAAATGGGGCATTATTGTGATTTATTTGATTTTTATCCCGCTTGTATTATTTTTACAAATAATTCATGGTGGCAAACATACAATATTCCTCCCTCAATCTCTTATTTCGCCCACAATAACAGGCCCTGTGAGGTAGGCTGGGCTGAGATGTTATTTGTGGCCCTTGGTGCTCTCTGAGCTTGCTTGTTTTCTTGTAGACGTTTCATGACCCAACTAGGGAACATCCTCAGGGCTAGAAGGGAGTGGGGTTTGCTCTTGTGTTACATAGCTTGTCCTGTCAGTGTTGGTGAGAGTGGTCTTGGTGGGTCCTTGATTAGACTGCTTGTCTGAATTGGTATCTCCTTCCAAGAGACCAAACCTCATTCCTTTCTAGCACTGATGATGTTATCTAGTCGGGTAATGAAATGTCTGCAAGAAAACAATCTAGCTCAGAGAGCACCAAGGACCCCACAGACATTGTCTTCCTCCTCCTCCTCCTCCTCCTCCTCTACAAATCCCCTCCATTCTAGCACTGATGATATTACCCAGTTAGGTCATGAAACATCTACAAGAAAACAACCAAGGTCAGAGAGCACCAAGGATCCCACAGACATCATCCCTCCTCCTTCCCCTCCCTCTTGCACTGATGATGTTCCCTAGTTGGGTAATGAAATGTCTGCAAGAAAACAATCTAGCTCAGAGAGCACCAAGGACCCCACAGACATTGTCTTCCTCCTCCTCCTAATCCTCCTCCTCCTCCTCCTCTTCCTCCTCCTCCACAAATCCCCTCCATTCTAGCACTGATGATATTACCCAGTTAGGTCATGAAACATCTACAAGAAAACAACCAAGGTCAGAGAGCACCAAGGATCCCACAGACATCGTCCCTCCTCCTCCTGCTCCTCACTTATGCACTGATGATGTTCCCTAGTTGGGTGATTGCCATTGTCCTCCTCCTGCTCCTCCCTTCTGCCCTGATGATGTTACCTAGTTGGGTAATGAAATGTCTGCAAGAAAACAATCAAGCTCAGAGAGCACCAAGGACCCCACAGTTGTTGTTGTTGTTTTTGTTGTCGTCCTCCTCCTCCATTATCATCATCACCTCCATTCTAGCACTGATGATGTTACCTAGTTGGGTAATGAAATGTCTGCAAGAAAACAACCAAGCTCAGAGAGCACCAAGGACCCCACAGTTGTTGTTGTTGTTGTTGTTGTTGTTGTTGTTGTTGTTGTTGTTGTTGTTGTTGTCGTCCTCCTCCTCTATCATCATCATCATCTCCATTGTAGCACTGATGATGTTCCCTAGTTGGATAATGAAATGTCTGCAAGAAAACAACCAAGCTCAGAGAGCACCAAGGATCCCACAGACATCATCCCTCCTCCTCCTGCTCCTCCCTTCTGCACTGATGATGTTCCCTAGTTGGGTAATGAAATGTCTGCATGAAAACAACCAAGCTCAGAGAAGACCAAGGACCCCACAGTTGTTGTTGTTGTTGTTATTGTTTTCATCCTCCTCCTCCTCCTCTATCATCATCATCATCTCCATTCTAGCACTGATGATGTTCCCTAGTTGGGTAATGAAATGTCTGCAAGAAAACAACCAAGCTCAGAGAAGACCAAGGACCCCACAGTTGTTGTTCTTGTTGTTGTTGTCCTCCTCCTCCTCCATCATCATCATCATCATCTCCATTCTAGCACTGATGATGTTACCTAGTTGGGTCATGAAACATCTGCAGGAAAAACAACCAAACTCAGAGACCACCAAAGACCCCCCACCTAACATGGACTTCCAAACCACGAGGAGTCTCTATTATACACAGATGACAATAGTCAGACTTGAGCATCCTTCCTCAAAATTAGCGGTGTATCACGCCAGGAAAGAAACGAACGAGGCCAATCAATAGGTAAAGATCAACATGTTTCGGGGAAGTCAGAAGGAAATTAATCCTAGGGAGCAAAACAGTGGGAGCCTTAAATGAAGGATCCTAACATTTCAATGTTGAAGGAAAAACAGAATAATTAAAGCAGGGATTTTTGTGGAGCGTTTCCATTTTGTTCGGCAAATTTCTAATCTGTGCCTCTGAAAAACAGCTACTTTGGGTAAAGGCAGGAGACAAGAATGCAAAATTAAATTAATCACCAGGCTCCATTTGTGTGTGTGAGTTTTCTACAGGCTGGCAATATCATTTTCTCCTCCTCCTTAAAATGTTATTCTCACAGGGGAAATGGGGTGTTTCTCTCTTCTGAAGGGAAGAACCAAAAAAATGCGACTTCGTTTTATTTGCCTTCGCATTTTGAAGTAGATATAAGTAGTCCTCGACTTACGACCATCCGTTGCTAAGTGAGAAGAGAGTTTTGCCTCATTTTATGTCCTTTCTTGCCACCGTTGTTAAGTGAATCTGGCTTCCCCATTGACTTCGCTTGTCAGAAGGTTGCAAAAGGCGATGATGACACGACCCTGGGACACTGCAGCCGTCGTAAATACGAGTCAATTGCCAAACTTCCGAATTTGGGGATGCAGCAAACGGTTTTAATAGCGTCAAGAACGGTCATAAGTCACTTTTTTCAGTGCCGTTGTAACTTCGAACGGTCACTAAACGAACGATTGTAAGTCAAGAACTACTTGTAGTTCCTTTCTAATTACTAAATGCATCATTTGTTGTAATATCCAGATATTGTGCTGCTGCTGTATTCAATCACATTTATATTCTAATTTGAGTCTGCATAGAAAGCTTGCATTTCCATCCTGGTTTTCCTATTTTTTAGGTTTATTTTTATTTATTTTATTTGGGAGACTTATATACCGCCTCACAGTGCAAGCACTCTAAGCGGTTTACACCAGTAAGCAATGTATATTTATATTGCCCCCAACAATCTGGGTCCAAATTTTACTTACCTCGGAAGGATGGAAGGCTGAGTCAACCTTGAGCCGGTGAGATTTGAACCGCTGACCTGCGAATCACAGTCAGCTAAAGTGGCCTGCAGTACTGCCTATAACCGTTGTGCCACCTCAGCTCTTTTTTAGGTTAGGTTTGCTGCATCCGGTTTAAAGATGTAAAGTTTAAAGATCACTTTTAAAGAAAAGTGCAGTGTTTAAACAGGCTTGTAATCAGCTGGAAAATTGTGGAGTTTGGGGCACGTAGCTCAACGGATCCATGGCGGCATAGCGAAAAAAAAGTTTGTGGGTTGTGTTATTTGCACATACGTTCTTGAAGTGGAATCATAATAAGGAAAACTTCCCAAAGATCAGATTCATTGCAACATATGGCTGATGTGCTGAGGAAGTTGGACATGTTAATATTTAACAACCTAAGCCAGTTGGATATTGATGTTTAACAAAAGAACAGAGTTGGCAGGGACCTTGGAGGTCTTCTAGTCTAACCCCTTGTTCAAGCAGGAAACCCTATATCGTTGCAGACAAATGGTTGTCCAGTCTCTTCTTAAAAACTTCCAGTGTTGGAGCATTCACAACTTCTGGAGGCAAGCTGTTCCACGGATTAATTGTTCTAACTGTCAGGAAATTTCTCCTTAGTTCTAAGTTGCTTCTCTCCTTGATGAGTTTCCACCCATTGCTTCTTGTTCTGCCCTCAGGTGCTTTGGAGAATAGTTTGACTCCCTCTTCTTTGTGGCAACCCCTGAGATATTGGAAGACTGCTATCATGTTTCCCCTGGTCCTTCTTTTCATTAAACTAGACATACCCAGTTCCTGCAACCGTTCTTCATATGTTTTAGCCTCCAGTCCCCTAATCATCTTTGTTGCTCTTCTCTGCACTCTTTCTAGAGCAGTCGTTCCCAACCTTTCTAATGCCGCGACCCCTTAATATAGTTCTTCATGTTGTGGTGACCCCCAATCATAAAATTATTTTTGTTACTACTTCATAACTGTAATTCGGCGTTCATAACTTCATAACTGTAATCATACGGAGCAGGGCGGCGGCGATGGACCATGCTCCGGCACCACCTCCTTCTCCAGTTCCCTCCGGCTTAGCTCCTCCTGCCCCCGGTGGTGGCGCCCTCAGCACCGAAGCTGTATGATCTGCTTCGTATTAGCCCTGTGCTAATATCTCTCAGTCTCTCTCTTCCCTCCCTCCCTATTTGTCTCTTTGTTCGCTGGGTCTCCGCGCCAGCCGCGGGCGAGAGGGCAGACAGACGAGCCCGACCTAGCTGTCCTCCTTCCCGTCGTCGTGCGCTGTTAAACTTAAGTGGTCGTTGGCTAGCCGTTCCCTCCCGTGACTCCCTTTCCCTTCGACACCAGCGGGAAAAAACTGCCGCTGCGAGCAGGAGACGGGGCAGCCACAGATGTCTTAAGCACCGCCTTGCACTCTCCAGAGTGCAATCTTGTGATGCCCCGCCCCTTAGCTGATGCTTTCAAAGCTCGGCCACAGGCGTCACAAACGCCTCTTGCCAAATGGCACCTCTCCCGACCAATCGGAGGGCTCGGGTGAGTTGAGCTGATATGGCCAGGCTTGTGGCAGTGGTGGTGGGGGAGCTGAGGATGCCAGGGTGACCCCTGGGAAATGGTCATTCGATCCCCAAAGGGGTCACGACCCCCAGGTTGGGAACCGCTGTTCTAGAGTCTCAACATCTTTTTTACATCGTGGCGATCAAAACTGGATGCAGTAGTGGTCTTACCAAGGCCTTATAACGTGGTATTAACACTTCACGTGATCTTGATTCTATCCCTCTGTTAATGCAGCCTAGAACTGTGTTGGCTTTTTTGGCAGCTGCTGCACACGGCTGGCTCATATTTAAATGGTTGTCCACTGGGACTATCACTTAAAGTTTCTTCTCTTAGATTTTTTCCCCTCTTTCCTTGTTTTACAAATACTTTCCTTTACAGTTCATTTTCCCTTCCCTAAGCATTTTTACATTGATTTATTATAAAATTTGGCTGCTTCTATCATTGAAGTTGGAAACTAGCTTCAGACATAATTTTTCCCTTTGGTCATATTCTGGCACTTTGAGACTTATACAGGTAGTTCTCGACTTACAACGGTTCGTTTAGTGACCGTTCAAAGTTTCAATGGCTTTGAAAAAAGTGACTTATGACCGTGCAGAATCTCCATGATCATGTGATTTACATTCAGACGCTTGGCACAACTGACTCATATTTACGACGGTTGCAGTGGCCTGGGGGGTCATGTGATCTCCTTTTGCGACCTTCTGACAAGCCAGGTCAATGGGGAAGCCGGATTCACTTAACAATCAGGTTACTCACTTAACAACTGCAGTGATTCATTTAACAACTGTGGCAAGAAAGCTCGTAAAACGGGTGCCAAGCTCACTCAACAAATGTCTCGCTTAGCAACAGAAACTTTGGCCTCAATTTTGGTTGTAAGTCGATGACCACCTATATTAACTCCCGAAGAATAACCCAACAGTATATATAACATATGTCTTGAAACGATTTTGTTTTCAGAGCCATTTTGTTCTAAAATCTTGTGCAGGGAAAGAAGAAATGATTTAACCTTTTGCTTTTATTGATGTATTTTTATTTATTTATTGCTCATACTTCCTAGAGAGGGGCCCTTTTGCTTTCACACCAACCGTTTTCTTCCACTTGTCCTTGTATAAGTTAACTAAGCTTCCCTGAACTTTAGAGGAAGAAACAGGCAAATGTAAAGAACAATTTTCATAATGGTTTGTTAAATAAGCCGCAGAGGTGTGAGTTCCATCGATCAGCCTGGGCTGGAGAGACATCGTGTGTGGCCTAGCACCATGTGAGAACCAGACCGACCATCCATTTAGACAAAATAATTGCAGGCATAATATGGAATGCGTGAAGGGGGGAAAAAAACCCCAAGAGGGATTACTTTATATATTCCCAACTTCTACCATTAAAATATCCAAAAAATTTCAATGTCTTCGTAACTTCAAACTTTCACTAAATGAACCATTGTAAGTTGAGGACTATTAGTGTGTGTGTGTGTGTGTGTGTGTGTGTGTGTGTGTGTTGTTTCCCCGAAAATAAGCCCTTTCCGAAAATATTTAAACACATGCGCAGCCGATCCTCGCCATTTCCTCTGGTTAGGGTTAGGGAGACAGAGCTGGAAATCAGGTAAGACGGCAAGAGGAGCCCCAACTTGCTCCACACACCCCAAAATAATAAGACCTCCCTGAAAATAAGGCCAAGCGCTTAATTTGGGGTTAAAAATATATAAGATGATTTTATTTTGGGGAAAACTGTGTGTGTGTGTGTGTGTGTGTGTGTGTGTGTATGTATGTATGTATGTATGTGTGTGTGTATGTGTGTATATAGACATGATGGATGGATGGATGGATGGATGGATGGATGGATGGATAGATGATAGATAGAAGATAGATAGATAGATAGATAGATAGATAGATAGATAGATAGATAGATAGATAGATAGATAGATGATGGATGGATAGATAGATAGATAGATAGATAGATAGATAGATAGATAGATAGATAGATAGAGATGGATGATGGATAGATAGATGATAGATAGATAGATAGATAGATAGATAGATAGATAGATAGATAGATAGATAGATAGATAGATAGAAAGATAGATGATGGATAGATAGATGATAGATAGATAGATGGATGGATGGATGGATAGATGATAGATAGATAGATAGATAGATAGATAGATAGATAGATAGATAGATAGATAGATAGATAGATAGATAGATAGAGATGGATGATGGATAGATAGATGATAGATAGATAGATAGATAGATAGATAGATAGATAGATAGATAGATAGATAGATAGATAGATAGATAGATAGATGATGGATAGATAGATGATAGATAGATAGATGGATGGATGGATGGATGGATGGATGGATGGATAGATGATAGATAGATAGATAGATAGATAGATAGATAGATAGATAGATAGATAGATAGATAGATAGATAGATAGATAGATGATGGATAGATAGATGATGGATAGATAGATAGATAGATAGATAGATAGATAGATAGATAGATAGATAGATAGATAGATAGATAATATAGATAGATAATATAGATACAGATACAGATATAGATATATTCCATGTTTCCCCGAAAATAAGATATATAAAAAATAATTTAAAAATCAGGACTGTTCATCTTTTTCCTAGGAATCTGCGATTTGAACCAATGCCCAGGCAGTACCAATGTGTTGGCATTTGGGCCTTAAAACATGTGTTTTTCCTTTAACTTTCAGGTTCATTTATTTAAGGCCTTGTCACCTCGCGTGTTTAGAACAGGTTTCTCTTCTTTTTTCTTTTTTTTTCTTTTTCTTTTTGCCAACTCTTGAGCTTTGTTTGAGAACAAGGTGACGGATGGCTTTGTGTGTAGCAGCGTTTATAGCCTTCATACCTGAGCTGCCTTCAGTAAAAAAAAAATCCATCCCAGCTTGTCAACTCTGCCCTCTTCACCTCCTTATTTACATTCCTACTCAGAGTTCCTCATCAAAGAGACAGCAGGAAGAGAAAAGCTTTGTGGGTGTCCTTTGTTGTTGTTTTTTTGGAGGTGGGCGAGAATTTTTATCCAGCCTTTTGCAGAATATATCCAGAATAGAATAGAGCTAGAAGGGACCTTGGAGGTCTTCTAGTCCAACCCCCTGCTCAAGCAGGAGAACCTATACCAGTGATGGCGAACCTATGACACGGGTGCCACAGGTGGCACGCGGAGCCATATCTGCCGGCACGCGAGCCGTTGCCCTAGCTCAGCTCCAGTGCGCATGTGCGTGCCCGCCAGCTGATTTTTGGCTCGCGTGGAGGCTCTGGGAGGGTGATTTCGGCCTCTGGAGGGCCTCCGGGGTGGTGGGGGGAGCATTTTCACCCTCCCCAAGCTCCAAGAAAGCCTGTGGAGCCTGGGGAGGGCAAAAAATGGGCCTACTGGTCCCACTGGAAGTCGGGAAATGGGGGTGTGGGAGGGTCACGCACGCATGCGCAGGGGGTGGGGCAAGTGGGGGGGCTTTGAATTATGGGTGTAGGCACGCACGTGCGTGCGATAGCGCATGTGCGCACTATTTCGGCACCCGAGGAAAAAAAGGTTCGCCATCACTGACCTATACCATTCCAGAGAAACGGCTGTTCTTCTTAAAAACCTCCAGTGATGGAGCACCCACGATTTCTGGTGGCAGGCTGTTCCACTGGCTAATTGTCCTCACTGTTAGGAAGTTTCTCCTTAATTCCAGGTTGCTTCTCCCTTTGATCAGTTTCCATCCGTTGCTTCTTGTCTTGCGGAAAATAAGTTGACCCCCTCTCTTCTTTGTGGCAGCCCCTCAAATACTGCTATCATGTCCCCCCTAATTCTTCTTTTCTCTGGACTGCCCAAACCCAAATCCTGAAACCGTTCTTCATATGTTTTCGTCTCCAGGCCTTTAATCCTCTTAGTTGCTCTTCTCTGCACTTTTTCCAAAGTCTCAATATCTTTTTTGCAGTGTGGTGACCAAAATTGGTTGCAATGTTCCAGGTGTGGCCTTACTAGGGTTTTGTAAAGTGGCACCAATACTTCACGTGATCTTGATTCTATGCCTCCGTTTATACCAGGGTTGTTGTGTCCCAGCACCGCAACCCGACCAGAAACACACACACAACCGTTTGTAATAAACAAATAAAAGTATCTCTTTACTAATAAAGCTTCTTAGTAAAGTCACAAAGATATAATGTCCAGAACAGATGCAAAGAACAGAGTCTCAAATGTTCTTGGGGCTCTTCGTGGGTTCAGTTCAAATACAGAAGCAATTAGCTGTCATTATCTCAATGTCTTACTTGAACTAGCTGGCATCCCAGACAGATGATGTTAGCTTCCAAACGCAAGAACTTTGATTACAAGAATCTCCGATGGTGCTCGAGAAACACTGGTGTTGTTTTCAGCACGGATCTCTGACTGCGCCGGACTTAAATAGACACTGAGGGCATGGCCCAATTAGCCCTCAGTGCTACCTCCGAGGAGACCTCCGTTTGCTAAGCCAATCCTGCCTGCTGGCTGCTCTACGAGCCCTAGCATCCAGCAGAGGCTCCTCTTCCTCTGACGACTCACTTTGCTGAGCAGGTGCAGAAGGTCCTGGCTGGTCTTCCTCCTCTGGCACTGAGTCTTCATCGCTGGCAGACTCAGGTGCCAGGTACATGGGATGGTACTGCTGCGACATGAGTGGCTCCGGGTCCTCCATCATCTGCGCGGGACGCGGGCAAGTCACAACAAGGGTCTCCAACCGTGGCAACTTTAAGACTTGTGGACTTAAAGAATTCTGGGAGTTGAAGTCCACAAGTCTTAAAGTTGCCAAGGTTGGAGACCCCTGATACAATCTTTTCGGCTTGTAAAGATAAGGTTCCTTTGTGTTTTCTTCAGTAAAAAAACTTCCTTATGGTCTTTCCTTTTTCCTGTTTAGGACTCCTGAACAATGTCCAAGTGTTGTTTCCTTATTATCTGAAAGTTACAACCCGCACGTCCGCTACGGAGCAGCGATGGCTTTGGGGATCTGTTGCGCTGGGACAGGAAACAAGGTAAGGCCAGGTGCAGCCAAACTGCAATTCTTCTCTCTTTTTTCCCAAGAACTGGAGTATTTATTTTGTTCGTTTGTATCACACTTTTTCTGATTTTTACAAATAACACAATAAGGCAACAAGCATATCCAACACACCTTCCTCCTTGTATTTACCCATCAACAACCCTCTGAGATGGGTTGGGCTGAGAGAGCAGGACTGGCCCAAGGCCACCAGCTGGCTTTCATGGCTAAGGCGGGACTAGAATTCACAGTCTCCTGGCGATTGGCCCAAAGACACCGAGCTGGCTTTCCTGCCTAAGGCAGGACTCAAACTCACCACCTGCTGCTAATTGGCCCAAAGTCACTGAACCAGCTTTCATGGCTAAAGGCAACTAGAACTCACCGTCACCTGGTGATTGGCCCAATGTCACTGTTCTGACCCCGCTCCCCAAACACGACACGCCCTCTGAAGTTAACGGAAAGATTCCTTTAATTAGGAGCGCTGGCAGCCCCGGCAAAGAGTTTCTCTCTCACCGCAGACTAACAAGTCTGTCCGCCCCATCTATTCATCTCCGCCCCCTGCCTTTTATTCCCAGAGCTAGGGTGGGGCTTCGCAAGCAGCAGTGGCTCTTCCGTCCCAAGAACCGGCCCATAGATTTCCACTGCTCTCCTCTCCTCTGCCTTCTGCGCATCCGCACGTCATGCACTGGACCCAGCTGTTCCTCCTCTTCCTCATCAGCCACCTCCAGACCTGGGGGCTGTTAACTCTCCATCCGAGGGCTGACAGACGGCCCATGCTCCACCTCTGTCTCTCTCTCTCTGCCAGCTCCAATCCCTCTTCCCTCTCGGAGCTCTCAGGTTGCCTTGATGCTGGTCCTGACTCCCACGCCTCCTCCTCCTCCTCTTCTGATTCGGCTGCTGGAGGGGCCGTAGGCCGATGCGCCACAACAGTCCCCTAGATGGCTTTCATGCCTAAGGCAGGATTAGAACTCATCTTCTCCTGCTGATTGGCACAAAGTCATCCAGCCGGCTTTCATGAGTAAGGGGGGAATTTGGTCTCACGTTCTTTTATTTTCTAGCCTGGTGCCTTAACCACCAGGCCTCCTGACTGCGGATACAGCAGAGTGGTTATATATAATTTTGGCCATTTTTACAAAATACCTCCTGGAAAAACATTTCTCAATTGAAGATTATTTTTGGGGGGGGGGGAAGGGTGCCTTTGAGTCAGCATTGACTTTTGGCAACTCCCTGGACAAGACCCTGCCATTTTCTTTCAAAATTTTGGAAGTGCTTTACGATTGGCTACTTCCTGGGGCTGAGAGAAAGTGACTGGCCCAAGGTCACCCAGCTTCGATCTTTGGAATCAAACCCCAGCAATCCTTGCTGAGGGCATGGATGTCAGCCTGAAGCCCTGCACCGTAAACCATCATCCCCTTGAGGGAACATCTACAGGGAGACAGAAAAGCCGGGTTAATGAAAGCAGCTGGCACAAGATTTATTTATTTATTTTTATTATCTCTTTTATTCATTAAACATGAAACTCAGTCAACTGAACATTTAAAAATGTGTCACAAATATTATTAACACGTTTATTATTATTATTATTATTATTATTATTATTATTATTATTATTATTATTATTATTATTATTATTATTACTATTATTACTATTATTATTACTATTATTATTACTATTATTATTACTATTATTATTACTGTTATTATATTTTATTTTATTTTATTTTATTTTTATTTCTTTTATTCATTAAACATTAAGCTCAGTCAACTGGACATTTAAAAATGCATCAAAAATACCACTGACTGGTGCTAATGGTCGATACGGGTTGCTGCCAGTGTCCTAGGTATCAACCAAGGATCTTCTTAAAATGTACGATGTTCCGAGTAGCACAGTTTTTTGCAGTTCCGCTGGTGTTATTGCAGGAAGATGCAATTTCTTGATGTGTTTTGTGAAATTCTTGGACATGGTACCAAGTGCCCCGATGACAATGGGTATCATGGTTACGTGTTTCATCCATAGCCATGTAGTTTTGATGGCCAGGTCGCGATATTTCGTAATTTTTTCCAGTTCTTTTTCTTTGACTCTGGCATCTCCTGGTACAGCGATATCAATAAACTGTACTCTTCGGCCCTCGACAACCGTGATATCTGGCGTGTTGTGTTCCAAATGACAATCTGTCTGTTGTTGTTGTTGTTGTTGTTGTTGTTGTTGTTATTATTATTATTATTATTATTATTATTATTAATTCACAAAAAATGTAATACACAGCAAACGAGATTCATATGCTGGATTTCGTATCACTATATCACAAGTCAAACACTTCCCAAGCGTCTAGGACTGTGTGATGTATTTTCGTATGATGCGCGCAGATCCAAGTACGGTGGCCTTTTGCAACTGACAGATCGTGATTTTGTCAATGTTTATTGTTTTCAAATGCCGGTTAAGGTCTTTTGGCACAGCACCCAGTGTGCCGATTACCACTGGGACCACCTGTACTGGTTTATGCCGGAGTCATTGTAATTCGATTTTAAGGTCCTGATATCGGTTAAGTTTTTCTTGTTGTTTTTCATCAATTTGACTGTCACCTGGTATGGCGACATCAATGATCCACACTTTTTTCTTTTCCACAATCGTGAGGTCTGGCGTATTATGTTCCAAAACCTTGTCAGTCTGAATTCGAAAGTCCCAAAGTATTTTGGCATGTTTGTTTTCAACTACTTTCTCAGGTTTATGATCCCATCAGTTCTTTACCACTGGTAGGTGGTAGTTGTGGCACAGGTTCCAATGAAGCATCTGGGCCACGTAGTTGTGCCTCTGTTTGTAGTCCGTCTGTGCGATTTTCTTGCAGCCGCTGAGGATATGATCAATTGTTTCATCAGCTTCCTTGCAAAGTCTGCATTTTGGGTCATCAGCTGATTTTTCAATCTTGGCTTTGATTGCATTTGTTCTAATTGCTTGCTCCTGGGCTGCAAGAATCAAGCCTTCTGTCTCCTTCTTCAGTGTTCCATTAGTGAGCCATAACCAGATCTTCTCCTTATCAACTTTTCCTTCAATCTTGTTGAGGAATTGCCCATGCAAGGCTTTATTGCGCCAACTGTCGGCTCTAGTTTGCATTGCAGTTTTCCTATACTGATGCTTGGTCTGCTGCACTTTCAGAAGCTTCCGGTTGTTTACTTCAATCAATGCAGGTTCTTTACTTTCTTTGACGTATTCTGCCAATGCATGTTTTTCTTCTTCTACTGTTTGTTTGTAGTAGCATTTCATTACTGTACGATTCTTTGACATGGTGTATTTCTGCCGCTTCTGTAATTGTTCATTTGAGTTTTGATTCCGTAACCCACTTTCCAGCGAATGCCCGGAATCAGCAACATCCGCCGCGGACCTTTTTATCCTGGGCGACGGCCGAGCCAGTATAGACTTCGATTTTGTTTGTTTCTCCATAATACTAATGGGTTAGGTCCGTGGTGGCGAACCTATGGCACGCTTGCCACAGGTGGCACGCGGATCCATAGCGGACGGCACGCGAGCGTTGCCCACCGGCAAACCGGAAGTGCGGAAAAACGCACTTCCGGTTTGCCGGTGTGCTGTTTTTTGCACTCCGGAGGGTTCAGGGAAGCTCCCTGAAGCTCCGGAATGCAAAAACCTACAAAACGGACAAACTGGAAGTGCGGAAAAGTGCACTTCCGGTTTGTCCGTTTTGTAGTTTTTTGCATTCCGGAGCTTCAGGGAGCTTCCCTGAACCCTCCGGAGTGCAAAAAACAGCTCACCAGCAAACCGGAAGTGCGTTTTTTCCGCACTTCCGGTTTGCCGGTTTCGTCGTCCCAGGCTCCGGTAAGGCCTTTGCGCAGGGGTGGGGGTGTGTGCGCATGCGCAGGGGGCAGCATGGGGGCGTGTTGTGCGCATGCATGGGGGGGAGGGAATGGGTGTGGGCATGCAAGCGCGCGCGAGCGCAACCCCCCCCCCCCGTTTTTTTGGCACGCGAGCCTAAAAAGGTTCGCCACCACTGGGTTAGGTGCTCTTAGTTCTATTCCTCAGCTGAGACCACTCTGACTTGGTTGAACCTTCTGGTAGTAACACTACCGTCAGCACAGCTCTCAGCATCATTGGAGCAGTTAAGCCCCACCACCACAGCAAGGTGGCACCCATCGGGGGGGATTATTATTATTATTGTTATTGTTATTGTTATTGTTATTGTTATTATTTTATTTATTTTATTTTATTTTATTTTATTTTATTTTTATTATTTTTATTTTTATTTGCTGCCCATTTCATATGCAATGATTTGCAACAAGATGCCAGACAGATGTACAGGTAGTCCTTGATTTACAACAGTTCGTTTAGTGACTGTTCAAAGTTCCAACGGCACTGAAAAAAATGACTGATGGCGGTTTGTCACACTTATGACCATTGCAGCATCCCCATGGTCATGTGATCAAAATTAAGATGCTTGGCAGCTGACTCGTATTTATGACGGTTCGCAATGTCTTCGGGTCACATGGCCCCCTTCTGACAAGCAAAATCAACGGGGAAGCCAGATTCACTTAACAGCAGGGTGGGCCGCGCATTGCATTGTGGGTGTCGGCATGCGCACACTTTTGGCACGCAACCAGAAAAAGGTTTGCCTTTTTATAAGGCAAATTATTTTAATAATAATAATAATAATAATAATAATAATAACAACAACAACAACAACAACAACAACAACAACAACAATAAAAAAAAACAACCTTGGAGGTCTTCTACTCCAACCCCCTGCTTAGGCAGGAAACCCTACACTACTTCAGACAAATGGTTATCCAACATCTTCTTAAAAACTTCCAGTGTTGGAGCATTCACAACTTCTGGAGGCCGGCTGTTCCACTGATTAATTGTTCTAACTGTCAGGAAATTTCTCCTTAGTTCTAAGTTGCTTCTCTCCTTGATTAGTTTCCACCCATTGCTTCTTGTCCTGCCCTCAGGTGCTTTGGACAATAGTTAGAGAAATCTAGAGAAAATTGTTGTTGTTGTTAGTTGTGAAGTCGTGTCCGACCCATCGCGACCCCATGGACAACATTCCTCCAGGCCTTCCTATTCTCTACCATCCTCTGGAGTCCATTTAAGCTCACGCCGACTGCTTCAGTGACTCCATCCAGCCACCTCATTCTCTGCCGTCCCCTTCTTCTTTTGCCCTCAATCGTTCCCAGCATTGGGCTCTTCTCCAGTGAGTCCTTCCTTCTCATTAGGTGGCCAAAGTATTTGAGTTTCATCTTCAGGATCTGGCTTCTAAAGAGCAGTCAGGGTTGATCTCCTGTAGGACTGACCGGTTGGATCGCCTTGCAGTCCAAGGGACTCGCAGGAGTCTTCTCCAGCACCATAGTTCAAAGGCCTCCATTCTTTGGCCCTCGGCCTTCCTTATGGTCCAACTTTCACAGCCATCCATTGCAACTGGGGAAACCATAGCCTTGACTAGACGCACTTTTGTATATTTTTTAAAATACATTTTTGCACTAGAGAAAGTTCAGAAACTATATTGATTTCCTGTCTTGTTGACGATATTTTCCTTTACTGGACATAAAAAGGACAATCGTTTAGCTCAAGCCTTTTGCCCAAGTGTGTCTCTCTGTAACTTTCTGCAGTCAGGATAACAACCTGCCTGGCTGTAGTTTTGCACTTTTGTTGTTTATTTCTGAAATAAAAGAGCTTGAGGTCATGTTTATGTCAGTGGGTCTTCTTACATCAACACGTAGCAAAGGCTGAATTAATATGTTAGAACTTAAAAGACTGGAAAACATGTTAAGATTTTAGTTCAACTCAAGAGGGGCTCCCATCCTCCTTCCTCTATAAATAGTTGTGAGTTCACACAATGTCAAGAGTTTTGGGTCAGGACCTCTAAATGCACACCAATACAACCCGGCGTATAAAAGGTAATTTTGCATAATTAGAAGTAAAGTGTCTTGGAGAGCTCAAGTAGGGAAAAATAAGCCATAAAAAGTCTTTGATCGATCCGTGGCATTTGTCTGCATTTTATTTAACCTATGAGTTCATTATCTGGCCCTAGACCAGTGCTTATCAACTTTGAAGATGGATGGACCCACCTTTATTATTTTTATAAATAACTCGAGGTGGCAAGCATACCTAATATTGTTTCCTCCTCCTATTTTTCCCACAACAACAACCCTGTGAAGTGGATTAGGTTGAGAGAGAGGGACTGGCCCAAAGTCACCCAGCTGGCTGTCCTGCCTAAGGCGGGACTAGAACTCACCGTCTCCTGGTGATTGGCCCGAAATCACCTAGCTGGCTTTCATGCCTAAGTCAGGACTAGAACTCACCGTCTCCTGGTGATTGGCCCAAAGTCACCCAGCTGGCTTTCCTGCCTAAGGCGGGACTAGAACTCACCGTCTCCTGGTGATTGGCCCAAAGTCACCCAGCTGGCTTTCCTGCCTAAGGCGGGACTAGAACTCACAGTCTCCTCATGATTGGCCCAAAGTTACCCAGCCAGCTTTCCTGCCTAAGGCGGGACTAGAACTCCCAGTCTCCTGGTGATTGGCCCAAAGTCACCCAGCTGGCTTTCCTGCCTAAGGCGGGACTAGAACTCCCAGTCTCCTGGTGATTGGCCCAAAGTCACCCAGCTGGCTTTCCTGCCTAAGGCGGGACTAAAACTCCCTGTCTCCTGGTGATTGGCCCAAAGTTACCCAGCCGGCTTTCCTGCCTAAGGCGGGACTAGAACTCCCAGTCTCCTGGTGATTGGCCCAAAGTTACCCAGCTGGCTTTCCTGCCTAAGGCGGGACTAGAGCTCGCCGTCTCCCGCTTTCTAACCTGGTGCATTCACCACTGGACCAAAACCGTCTCTACATTTCTTTAACAGTTTAATTAAGAGGACCCTTCACGGAAAGAGGGAGGACAGGTAACGGAAGGCGTTTCTCAGCAGTTGCCTTGAGACCAGCAGCATTTAAAAATAAAATAAGCGTTTCTCTCACCTGAAACAAATTGCTTGCTTCACACTCCTTCCAGACTCGGTTTTTTCCCCCCAAGAAATTAAAACGTTTGATCTTTGGAGCCCCTATCGCGCGAGTGCCCTTTTTGGCGTCCCTCTCATCAGCTGCTCCCTACCATGCGCTGCATGAAAATGCTAATCGGATAATCCTGATGAAAGCCTGGCGCTTGAAAGGTAAATAAAGTTAATATCCCTCTCCTTTTTTTCTCTCTCTCCGCCGATGATAGGAAGCAATTAATTTGTTGGAACCGATGACTAACGATCCTGTCAACTACGTGCGTCAGGGGGCTCTGATTGCATCGGCTCTGATCATGATCCAGCAGACCGAAGTTCTCTGCCCAAAGGTGAGTGAGGGATCTTTGAAGCGGGGAGCTGTGCGAGAAGAAGAACGTGTCGAAGAAGAAGAAGATTGGGGGGGAGACATGCTGAAGATGCTTTCGTTTTGGCCCGGCCTTTCCCGGAAGTGCGCTTGTTTTAATGAGATCCTAGAACAGTGATGGCGAACCTTTTTTTCCTCGGGTGCCAAAACTGCATAAACGCGTGCTAGCGCGCATGCGCGAGTGCCCACACCCATAATTTAATCCCTGGGGAGGGCGAAAACAGCCTCCCCCGCCCCCCTGGAGGCCCTCTGGAGGCCGGAAATGGCCCATTTCCCAACTTCTGGTGGGCCTGGTAGGCCCGTTTTTTACCCTCCCCAGGCTCCAGAGGCTTCCCTGGAGCCTGGGAAGGATGAAAACACCCCCCCTGCCCCTCCCCGAGGCCCTCCAGAAGCCAAAAACACCCTCCCAGAGCCTCCGTGCAAGCCGAAAATCAGCTGGCCGGTGTACACATGCACGCTGGAGCTGAGCTAGCGCAGCGGCTCACGTGCCAGCAGATATGGCTCCGCGTGCCACAGGTTCGCCATCACTGTCCTAGAAAGAGTGGAGAGGAAAGCAACAGAAATGTAAAAAAAAAAAAGGATGTTGAGACTCTAGAACAGGGGTGTCAAACTCCCATTTCATTGAGGGCCGCATCAGGGTGGTGTTTGACCTCGGGGGGCCCGGGGGTGACGTGGCCAAGGTGGGCATGGCTACTCGTCAAGACTCTGTTTTCAGCTGCAATAGTCTCCTACAGCCCTCTGCCAGCGGAAATGGAGCCCGGGCGGGCCACGCACAGCCAGCCTGGGCTCCGTTTTTGGCTGCAACAGCCTCCTACAGTCCTCTGCTAGCGAAAGCGGAGCTCGGGGAGGCCACGCGTGGCCCGCCTGGGCTCCATTTTCGGCCATGACGGCCTCCTGCAGTCCTCTGCTAATGAAAATGGAGCTCGGGGAGGCTGTGCTTGGCCCGCCTGGGCTCTGTGTTTGGCCGCAACAGCCTCCTACAGCCCTCTGCTAGTAAAAACTGAGCTCAGGGAGGCCACGTGTGGCCCCGCCTGGGCTCCATTTTCGGCCGCGACGGCCTCCTGCAGTCCTCTGCCAGTGAAAATGGAGAACAGGTCATTCCCTCCCTCATTGTCTCAGGCTACATTGTCCAATTAGGTGTTCTGGCGTCTCCTTGGCAACTTCTTCCAGCCTCTGGCCAGCACCTGTTGAGATGACCTTGATTCCCAAGGGATAGTCGGTTGTTTTGTCTGGTCTGCATCCCAAGCTTCTCCCCTTCCTCCCATGCTGTGTGGCAACTGGAGAAACGGAAAGATGGCTGCGACAGGCCTGATCTGTTTCGAATGTGACAATTTGATGGGCTGCCCCAAAGAAGAGGGGGTTCGCCTGTTCTCCAGAGCTCCAGAAGGCAGGACAAGAAGCAACGGATGGAAACTAGTCAAGGAGAGAAGCAACTTAGAAATAAGGACAAATTTCATCACTGGAGGTTTTTAAGAAAAGACTAGACAGCCACCTGTCTCAAATGGTATAGGACAGGGATGGCGAACCTATGGCACGCGTGCCACAGGTGGCACGCGGAGCCATATCGGAGGGCATGCGAGGCGTTGCCCTGTCAGCTCCACGGCAAACCGGAAGTTCGGAAAAACGCACTTCCGGTTTGCCGTTGTGCTGTTTTTCGCATTCCGGAGGGTTCAGGGAAGCTTCCTGAAGCCATGGAATGCAAAAAACGATGAAACGGGCAAACCGGAAGTTTGGAAAACGCACTTCCGGTTTGCCGTTGTGCTGTTTTTAGCACTCCGGAGGGTTCAGGGAAGCTTCCTGAAGCCCCAGAATGCAAAAAACGATGAAACGGACAGACCAGAAGTGCATTTTCCGAACTTCCGGTTTGCCCGTTTCGTCGTTTTTTACCATCCCAGGCTCCGGTAAGGCCTTTGCGCAGGGGTAGGGGGAGTGTGCACATGCGCAGGGGGCAGCATGGGGTGGGTGGGTTGTGCGCATGTGTGGGGGGGAGGGAATGGGTGTGGGTATGCGTGCGCGCGCTAGAGCGCCCCCCCCCCTTTTGGCACGCGAACCAAAAAAGGTTCGCCATCACTGGTATAGGATCTCCTGCTTGAGCAGAGGGCTGGACTGGAAGACCTCCAAGGTCCCTTCCAACTCTGTTTGTTTGTTTGTTTGTTTGTCGCCTTTGTATGCCGCCCACTCCACAGAGACTCTGGGCGGCTATTCTGATCTAATGGGTGGAAACTTGCGAAAGAGAGATCAACCCTTAGAACTAAGGAGGAATTTCCTGCAAGAGAGAACAATTAATCAGTGGAACAAAAATCAGAAGTACTGAGTAAAAAACGATTCAGCTTTATTCTCCATGCCTGTTAGCATTTTTTTTTTTTTACAAACGCCCTCAATCTTCTCCCTCCCCCTCCTCCACCCCTGAATCATACAGGAGGTTTACCTAGTTCGAGAAATGTTCTTACTTATTGTGAGGCTCAGTGTGAAATCTTAAATCTTGGTTCCGCTCTTTAAAAGAGTGAAATAAGCATGCTAAGCTTGTTACTGGTGGCTTTTTTTTTTTTAGAGATTGTAGGTTTGAAAGTTTATACAAGTCCTTTCTTTTAAATAATGTATTCTGCTGTGGAATAATACATGCCAAGTGGGTTTTTTTTACCCCCTTCATTTGTTTGACAACTCGAGAGTTTATAGCTCAGAGTTCTTGCCCAATGGATGCAGTTGCTCTGCTTGGCTAGATTTGCAACCAGACTTAGGACTGGCATTGCTCAGAACTTAGAACTTAGAATTAACTTTATTGTCACTTTGAATGCACACTAATCGGCACACATTAAAATGAAATTTCGTTGCATACAGCTCTCAAAAGGATCACCGCCAAGAGTTCGTGAGCAGAATTTGTATTTATTTTTATTTATTTATTTGTCAAACATGTATAGTAGTAATTTGTATAAACATAAGTAAAAAGTAACGATAAAAGAGGGCAGTAGGACAGGGACGGTAGGCACGCTGGTGCGCTTATGCACGCCCCTTACAGATCTCTTAGAAACGAGGAGAGGTCGACTGTAGACAGTCTAAGGCAGGGGTGGCCAAACTATGGTTCTTTGAGGACCTGTGGACTTCAACTCCCAGAATTCCTGAGCCAGCCATGCATGCATGGCTAGCTCAGGAATTCTGGGAGTTGAAGTCCACAGGTCCTCAAAGAACCATAGTTTGGCCACCCCTGGTCTAAGGTTAAAGTTTTTGGGGTTTGGGGAAGAAACCACAGAGTCAGGTAGTGAATTCCAGGCATTGATCACTCTGTTGCTGAAGTCGTATTTTCTGCAGTCGAGTTTGGAGCGCTTTACATTTAGTTTGAATCTATTACGTGCTCGTGTATTGTTGCGGTTGAAGCTGAAGTAGTCATTAACAGGAAGGACATTTTGGTATATGATTTTATGAACTACATTTAGATCAGATCGGAGGCGACGTAGCTCTAAATTGTCTAAGCCCAAAATTTCAAGTCTGGTGGAATAAGGTATTTTGTTGTGAGCGGAGGAGTGGAGGACTCTTCTTGTGAAATATTTCTGGACTCTCTCGATTGTATTTATGTCTGATATGCAGTGCGGGTTTGTATGCTGCTAAACTCCTGAAATACGGATGGCCCTTGACTTAACGACCGCAATTGAGCCCAAAATTTTTCTCCTTAACGGAGACATTTCTTAAGTGAGCTTTGCCCCATTTTACGACCTTTCTTGCCACCGCTGTTAAGTGCGTCCCCTGCAGCTGTGAAGTTAGTAACAACATTGTTACGTGAATCCAGCTTCCCCATTGACTTCGCTTGTAAGAAGGTCGCCAAAGGGGATCCCGGGACACTGCGACCGTCATAAATGTGAGTCGGTTGCCCATCGTCTGAATTTTGATCACGTGGCTGTGGGGGGGGGGATGCTACAACGGTCGTAAGTGTGAAAAACGGTCATCAGTCACTTTTTTCAGTACTGTTGTAACTTTGAATGGTCACTAAGCAAACTGTTGTAAGTAAGAATTACCAGTAACTGTGTTTTTAAAGAACACCAATGCTGAAAATACACTGAAATTCGGATCAGGGAATAATTTTTTCTGGAAAAAAAATCCCAGTTGTTGACACTTACGTTTGATGATGTGTAAGATGTCTTGCTTCCTATTTTCAGTTCTCAATTTTAGCTCTTAAAAGTTTTATCTTGGGAGCCCTGCTTTGAACAGGTCATTTCTTCCCTAGTCTGTTGATTGCCATATTTTTCAGAGTATAAGACGCACCGAAGTATAAGATGCACCTTAGTTTTGGGGGGAGGAAAACAAGGAAAAAAGGCCTCTGCCTCCAAGCAATTTGCCAAACAGCAAACAGCACAGATGATATACACTGTTTGCTGTGTATTTCTGTGCATGTGTGCCTGACCCATAGAAATAGCAAAGAATTGGAGAAATGTACATTATGCCAGAAAGTTTTCTTAAATGTAGTCACACTAACTCCTCCCAATTATTTAAATAGATCTACTCCAAGGTAAGTCAGGATTTAACTCTAATACTAAACAGGACACTGTTACATTTCAGACTATACTTGTACAGAGCTGTTAAAATTAATTAAAATTTCTGGAAGTATACATTATTCTCTATTATTTAAAAGAAGATACAATAGCATTGGGCCTCTTCAGTGCAAGCATTTATTTTAAAAAGCTTCTTTATTTTGTTAAGTTGTCTAGATTTACAGGGATCTCCAACCTTGGCAACTTTAAGATTTGTGGACTTCAACTCCCAGAATTCCACAGCCAAAGCTAACAAAGCTGGCTGTGGAATTCTGGGAGTTGAAGTCCACAAGTCTTAAAATTGCCAAGGTTGGAGACCCCTGGCTCTAGAACAATAATAAAGCAGTCTTTAAAAAATAAGTCTAATAATTTGAACATTTTACAGACATTTATAGTTATTCATAAGGTGACCAGACGTCCCGATTTGGGCGGGACAGACCCGCTTTTTCACCATTTGTCCCGCGTCCCGCCCGCCCTCTAAAAAGTCCCGATTTTTTCAAAGTTTGCCCGACTAGGGCATTCTTTCAAAAAATCGCCCTGAAAGGCAGCAGGCCTCTCAGCTCGGGCCGGCCGTGGGCGGCGTTGGCGGCAGGCGGGCGTCCCGCATTGTTGACTCCTCCGGCGGCGGCTGGAAGCTGGGGGGAGGGGGAAGGGAGGCTGCTCCTCCTCTCCTTGCCCCGCCCCATCCCTAGCCCCGCCCTCGGAGGCGCCGCTGCGGTTGGGAGGGGTGAGGGACGAGGAGCCGTCGCCGCTTTGAGTTTACGATCGGCGCAAACAGCCCTTCCTCGTCCCCCTCCCCTTTCTTCCCCCCGTCGCCTCGCTGCCGCCGTTGCCCTGGGGCCGGGCGGGCAACCGGGAGACCGCGGCGCTTGGATGCTTGGAGCAGGTAAGCGCTGCCGGCTGCCTCCTTTACCCGTCTCCCGCCTCCCGTTCGTTGCTTGCCAGCCCGGCCGAAGGGAAGGCGGGAGGCGAGGAAAGGCCTCCCGAAAGGAGGGGAGGCGAGCCAGCCCGGCCGAAGGGAAGGCGGGAGGCGAGGAAAGGCCTCCCGAAAGGAGGGGAGGCTTCGGGAGCCCGCCTCCCTTTCGGCCCGAAAGGGAGGCGGGCTCTCGAAGCCTCCCCTCCTTTCGGGAGGCCTTTCCTCACCTCCCGCCTTCCCTTCGGCCGGGCTGGCAAGCAACGAACGGGAGACGGAGAAAGGAGGCAGCCGGCAGCTTACCTGTCGCGAGCTGCAGGCATCCAAGCGCCCTCCCCCCCCCCACCTCACCTGGACGCCGACATTTGCTGTTTTGCCCTCTGCGCATGCGCAGCGTTCTGCGCATGCGCAGAGGGCAAAACAAATGGCGGCGCCCAGGCGCCCCCCCCCCCCGTCCCGCTTAAAAATAAAAAAATCTGGTCACTTTGAGTTATTCACTTACCCCTTTGCAGCCAGTTCAGCAAAAATAAAAACCTGCGTGTCTAATCTCTCCCAGCTATTTGCCTCTTTGCAGTTAGTTTCAGTTTCATTTTTCCACGTGGCAAACCTAATCAGCTGTTCGTTGGGAAACTGCTACTGACTTGCTTGGCTTTACAGGCTCTTCCCTCTTTCCTGCAAGGAGGTAAATTGCTGGAAGACAGAGGCCAAAGGGTGGGGATGGCTGGGTGGGTGGGGCTACATTCGGTGTATAAGACGCACCCAAGTTTTCACCCTCTTTTGAGGGGTAAAAAGATGTGTCTTATACTCCGAAAAATACGGTACTTAAACTTTCTTGGAAAAGCAATTGCTATAACAATGCCTCTAATAGTCATTTGCCTTTTTAAAATATCTGGATGAGGAGGAGGATCACGGTCACGCTTGTGTTGGTAATCATTGAACCAAGAAATTTGCACGGGCACAATATTCCTTCTTGGGTCTTTGGTGTTTTCACACTTTTCACAACCCATTGACAGATTTAATCATAGTTTCAACAGGAGTATCCTGCGAGTATCCCAGACTAAGCCAAGTCCAAAAATGCTAGAGAATTACTCAAAGCCTAGCACTCAGATGTAACAGCCATCAACAGGCACATAGAGATGAACAACATTTGCACACCATTCAAAAGAGACAATTGAAAAGCCAAAAAGGAAACAAAACCAGCAATAGCACTTAGACTTATATGCCGCTCCACAGTGTTTTACAGCCCTCTCTAAGCAGTTTACAGAGTCAGCCTCTTCCCCCAAACAATCTGGGTCCTCATTTTACCGACCTGGGAAGAATGGAAGGCTTAGTCAACCTTGAGCCGGTCAGGATCGAACTCATGGCTATGGAATTCAGCGTTAGCCTGCAATACTGCATTCTAACCACTGCGGCACCATGGCCAAAACACCTCCTTGCCAGCAAACTACCCAGATAAGCAGAGATTTACACCAAGATTACATCTAGATCAGTAATCAAGAGCCGAGTTGGTGCAGTGGTTAAATGCAGCACTGCAGGCTACTGCTAGTTTAGCAGTTCAGCTGTTCGAATCTCACCGGCTCATGGTTGACTCAGCCTTCCATCCTTCCGAGGTGGGTAAAGTGAGGACCCAGATTGTTGGGGGCAATATGCTGAACTCTGTAAACCGCTTAGAGAGGGCTGTAAAAGCACTATGAAGCGGTATATAAGTCTAAGTGCTATTGCTATTGCTATAATCAAGAAGTAAAATATACCTGCAATTCTCCAGCCCAGCCAGCCCTATCTGACCAACTATTAATCAGTAATCAATACCCCAATCAAAGAACTACCAAATCCGACAAACGATCAAATAGTAAACAGCAGTGTAATCCAGGAGCCACCAAAAACACTCTCGTTAACATTGACAGGACAAGCCACTTATATATGAATAAGGAATAACCCATCTCCCTTCTAGCACTGATGATGTTACCTAGTTGGGTCATGAAAACGTCTGCAAGAAAACAATCAAGCTCAGAGAGTACCAAGGACCACACAGTCGTCGTTGTCATCCTCATCATCCTCATCATTCTCATCCTCATCATTCATCCTCATCCCTTTTAGCACTGATGATGTTACCTAGTTGGGTCATGAAACATCTGCGAGAAAACCACCAAACTCAGAGAGTACCAACCCCATACTTTTCTGTCTCCAGAAGCTTTTTTTTCCCCAAGTTTTTTATTATTTCCACACAAACAATACAAATATTTATAGATTCATTCTCATTTCCTTTTTCTATACATTCCATTCTTATTTTATATATACATTTCTCATATTTTCCTTAATGCTTTAGAGTTGTTTCTTCCCCATTTCAATCTTTTACAGCCCCTCCCTTTCCACCTTCCTTCTTCACCTCCTCTACACTTCCTTATTCTCTCTCCTCTTCTCTCCTCTACAACCCCTTCTACCCTCCCTCCTACTTCTCTACCCCTCTCTTACCGTCTCCCCTTCCTTATCCCTCTACCTAACCACTCCTTCTGTGCTGTATTTTCTCATCTATAATCTAATTTTCAACAGCCCTGAATTTTTATTTTTATTTTACTTAGTCTCATATTTTCCCATTTTATTCCTTTTCTGAACTCTCCATTTAATTTTCCCCCTTTTATGTGTTTGTGAATCAATATACTATCGGTTTTGGTTTCCCCCTTTTTTCCCCTCCCCCTTCCCTTCCCTCCCCTTCCCCCACCTTTCCCTCCCAACCCCCTACTTTCTTTGTAAGTGTTACATCTAGGTTAAATCATTTCTCATTTAATCTTCTTCATTTATATTCCATTTCAAACCATTTGTAAAACTTCCCCTGTGTCTTGTAATACAAAGAGTCTTCTTTATCATTTAATCTTAATGTTAATCTATTCATTTCAGCACAGTCCAAAAATCTTCTTTATTATCTGTTCTTCCTCTGGTTCCATGTTGTACGCTGCCTTGAGTCCTACGGGATTGGGCGGCCTATAAGAGCGTAGAAATAAAATAAATAAAATAAATAAATAAATCTTCCCTGTCTCAGGAAGCTTTGTTTGGTTCCTGAAGCAGGTCTTGTGTTGATGTTGTCGTTGACGAGAATTAACAGCAATAGTTTCCCTGCACACCTCCCCTTGTCTATACCAGGGGTCTCCCAACGTGGCCATTTTAAGACTTGTGGACTTCAACTCCCAGAATTTCCCCAGCCAGCATGTCTGTCTGAGGAATTCTGGGAGTTGAAGTCCCGCAAGTCCGAAAGTAGTAAAGTTTGGAAATTCTTGGTCTTAATAGCTAAAGCAGGATCATCCAACCTTGGCAACTTTCAAGACCTGTGGACTTCAACTCCCAGAATTCTGGGAGTTGAAGTCCACAGGTCTTAAAAGTTGCCAAGGTTGGAGACCCCTGAACCAAAAGTCGATTTTCCTGGGAAAGATTTCTTGTTTTAAGTTGATGCAGCAGCATCAAATACATGTTTTTTTTGTCTCAATGCAGCCCTTGGCTCCTGGTGGATGTTAAGCTTCGAAATAGTCCCCCCACCCCACCCTGTAGCACAAGCCATCCCGAGAATTTCCAAATTTCTGATTTATACAGACATGTTAAACAAGAAGCTTAATGTGAATCTTCTTGGCGGGTCTTCCCGCTCTCTGGTGTGTATACTGTCATTGGTTGACAGATTGGTTATAACATCGTCGGTCTTCTCTTCCTTTGCAAGTTACACTTAATTGAGAATTTGGAAGCCCTCTTCCCCGGGCGAACAGGGCTTCCTCAGTTTCTTGCAGCTGTTCCCATGTTATATTTTACGGCAGAACTGTTGCAAGGTGTTGAACAAGATGATGAAGCCACACACACACTGTTGTCTGCAGAGGGTCAAAATGGGTATTTGGCAAGGGGGGATTTTGAGGTCTCCACTTTTGCAACATTCTCTGGGGTGAAGGGGATTGTATAATATAGAAAACAGAGATGCTTGGTGTGCTGTCAGCCTCCACACTGCCTGCTTGCTTCGGCTGCCATAGAAACGGGGGGAGGGACGGTTAGGTATTTGGGAATGGGGGGGGGGAAGCTGCGCTGGAGATGTCTCTTCTTGTGTTTGATTAGCGGCCTAGGGAGGAAAGTTCTCATCACCTACGGCCAGGCTACATGGACATGTTTACAGCCTGCTCAAGGTCAACGGCTTCAGGGACCAGATGTGGAAGCCCAAACGGGCGGTGCACCCACCTGACATCTTGGGACACTGGGATTGGATGATTTACCCAGGGGGGTTATGAGGGGAGGGTTTTGGGATTATTTGCATATGCATTTACGTGCCTTTTGCCTCAGATCTTGCTTTCATTTTGTCGCTATCAGTTCTCGTCTAGTAAAAGTACTCTTTAATTTAATTTAATTTAATTAAAAGTTCTTATAGGCCGCCCAATCCCGTAGGACTCAGGGCAGCGTACAACATGAATAAGAACAATATACATAATACATAAATTTAAAAAACATTTCATAATTTTAAAAAAAACATTCATTCATGCGGGAATCCGATTTTCTTCACCCCGCCTGCCGGAAGAGCCATGTTTTTACGGCTTTGCGGAAGGCCAGTAGAGTGGGGATGGTCCGGATCTCTGGTGGTAGTTGGTTCCAGAGAGATGGGGCTCCCACAGAGAAGGCTCTCCCCGTGGGCCCACCAACCGACATTGTTTGGCCGATGGGACCTGGAGGAGGCCCACTCTGTGGGACCTAACTGGTCATAGGGAGGTATGTGGTAGGATGCGGTCCCGGAGGTAACCTGGCCATGTAGGGCTTTAAAGGTCAAAACCAGCACCTTAAATTGTGAACGGAGATTAATAGGCAACCAATGCAGCTGGCGGAGAATGGGTGTTACGTGGGTGTATCTCAGTACACCCACCACAGCTCGCGCAGCTGCATTCTGTACCAATTGCAGTCTCCGGATGCTCTTTGAGGGTAGCCCCATGTAGAGCGCGTTACAGTAGTCTAGCCTTGAGGTGATAAGGGCGTGAGTGACTGTGAGCAGAGCCTCCCTCTCCAGGTAGGGTCACAATTGATTTACAAGACGGATCTGTGCAAAGGTTCCCCTAGCCACAGCTGAAAGATGTTGCTCCAATTGTAGCTGTGGGTCTAGGAGGACACCCAAATTGCGAACCCGTTCTGAGGGAGTCAATTTTCTTCTCTATCGACATGGAGTTGGGGTCTTTCTTTCCTGGATTTGGAATGGAAGCACACCTGACAGATGCTCTCTCAGCTGGGTGGTTTTCTTGGAGACATTTCATTACCCAACTAGGTACCATCATCAGTGGTAGAAGAGAATGGGGTTTGTGGAGAAAAGGAGGGGGACTGTGGGGTCCTTGGTGCTCTCTGAGCTTGGTTTTCTTGGAGACATTTCATTACCAAACTAGGTAACATCATCAATGCTAGAACAGAATAGGGGTTGTGGAGATGAGGAGGAGGTCTGTGGGGTCCTTGGTGCTCTCTGATCTTGGTTAGTTTTCTTGCAGACATTTCTTGCAGACCGTACCTGTTAACAGCGGTGTTCCCCAAGGCGGCATACTAGGACCAACATTCTTTATACTTTATATAAATGACCTTTGCGATCACATTACAAGCGACTGCGTTCTCTTCGCCGATGATGTAAAACTCTTCAACACCACTGACAACACTGCTATCTTCCAAAAAGACCTAGACTTTGTGTCAGAATGGTCAAACATCTGGCAACTCCAAATCTCAACCAACAAATGCTCTGTCCTACACATTGGCAAAAAAAATCAGAACACCAAATACAAGCTGAACAGACAAGACCTTGCAGACGACCCTCACCCTGTCAAAGACCTTGGAATACTCATCTCAAATGACCTAAGTGCCAAAGCCCACTGCAACAACATCGCCAAAAAGGCTTCAAGAGTTGTTAACCTAATCTTACGTAGCTTCTTCTCCGGTAATATCACATTACTAACCAGAGCATACAAAACATTCGCCAGACCAATCCTCGAATACAGCTCATCTGTCTGGAACCCACACCGCATATCGGACATAAATACATTAGAAAGTGTCCAGAGATACTTTACAAGAAGAGTCCTCCACTCCTCTACTCGCAACAGAATACCTTACGCAACCAGACTCGAAATCCTGGGCTTAGAAAGCTTAGAACTACGTCGTCTTCGGCACGACCTAAGCATAGCTCATAAAATTATCTGCTACAACGTCCTTCCTGTCAACAACTACTTCAGCTTCAACCAAAACAATACATGAGCACACAACAGATACAAACTCAAAGTGAACCGCTCCAAACTTGACTGTAGAAAATACAACTTTTGCAACAGAGTGGTAAATGCCTGGAACTCACTACCTGACTCTGTGGTTTCGTCACCAAACCCCCAAAACTTTACCCTAAGACTGTCCACTGTCGACCTCACCCGATTCCTAAGAGGTCAGTAAGGGGCGTGCATAAGCGCACCAGCGTGCCTACCGTCCCTGTTCTAATGTTCCCTCTTATCAGTACCCATCTTATGTATATAAACAATGTTATATCTATGTATATCACCAACATGTACTTGACAAAAATGAAATAAACAAATAAAAATAAATAAATAAATAAATTTCAGGACCCAACTAGGGAATATCATCAGTGCTAGAAGAGAGAGGGGTTTGCGGATAGGAGGAACAGGAGGACAATTGTGGGGTCCTTGGTGCTCTCTGAGCTTGGTTGTTTTCTTCCAACTGCTTCATTACTAAACTAGGTAACATCATCAGCGCTAGAAAGGATCAGGGCTTGCTCTTATTCTGCTCTTTTTACCTAATTTGGGTAATGAAACGTCTGCAAGGAAACCACCGAGCTCAGAGGGCATGAAGGATCCCACAACGTAAGCCTAAATCCCAAATATTCCCTACTATCAGTAGAGGAAACGGAAATTGCATGAGTCAAAAAAAGACTATGTAAGGAGAAAGTCCTTACAAAAATCAAATGTTATCTATATGGAAGCTTAGTCACGTCGTTAGTTAGGCTTTTTTGACTAGTTTGCGTAATCGATCGATAAGACAAAGAGCAGTAACAGGAATTGCAGTTTTGCCCTCAAAATTTGAAGGCCTGTTCAGCATCTCCTCTGGCTTTTGACATTTCCGCACACTTGGAAGACTTCCGTTGCTCTTGGAGTTTCAGATATATTCATCGACAAACTATTTTTTAAAAAAATAAGGAGGAAATAATCTTTAGAAGCTGAATCCTTGGTGATGTTCTTTAGCTTCACTGGATTCCTTTAAGATTTGGCAAAGTCAAAAAAGATGTTGAGACTTTGGGAAAAGTGCAGAGAAGAGCAACTAAGAGGATTAAGAGACAAAAACATGAAGAACGGTTGCTGGATTTGGATTTGGCCAGTCTAGAGAAAAGAAGGACTAGGGGAGACATGATCGCAGTCTTCCAATATCTGAGGGGTTGCCACAGAGAAGAAGGGGTGAATCTATTTTCCCAAACACCAGAAGGCATGACAAAAAACAATGGATGGAAATTAACCAAGGAGAGAAGCAATCTGGAATTAAGGAGAAACTTCCTAACAGTGAGAACAATTAACCAGTGGAACAACTTGCCACCAGAAGTTGTGGGCGCTCCATCACTGGAGGTTTTTCAGAAGAGACTGGACAGCTACTTGTCTGAAATGGTATGGGGTCTCCTGCTTAAGCAGGGGGTTGGACTAGAAGACCTCTAAGCTCCCTTCCCACTCTATTCCAATTGATTTGATTGAATGGATTTTTGACTCAGTTTTAATGCCAAGAATCCACAAATGATGGACCAGTTACCAGAGGTGTAAATCAGGCAGCCAGTCTGAAAAGTAGCTTGTAGTATCAGTGCTTTAATTGAAACAGTCCCAACGGAGGGGGGGAAAAGTCTTGTAACTGTTAGGTGAAAGTTGGACCTTAAAAAAGCAAAACAGGAAGAAAATTGACTTGTTTGAGCTGTGGTGCTAGAGAAAGATTCCTGCATATTCCTTGGACAGCAAAGATGACTAACAGTCAAGCACTGGTGCGCATAATACCAGGCAGGTCACCGGAAGGCAAAACCACAGAACTGCATCTCACTTATTTTGGCCACGTCATGTGGGGGAATTCACTGGAGTGGTGCGGTGGCCTAGAGGTGGAGCTCTCTCCTCACAGTCAGGAGGCTGTGAGTTCGATCCTAGGTAGAGGCAGATATTTCTCTCTGTGGGCACAATGAGAATATATCTGCTGAACGAAACTCCGCAGTGGCGACAGGAAGGGCATCCGGCCATTAAACACTCTGCTAGCTCCATTCAGTTGCCCAGACTCCAACCCTCAAGGGATTATCAAGGGATAGATATTCTTGGAGAAGGAGGCTTTACTCACGGTCACTCATAGCAATAGCAATAGCACTTTTCTTATATACCGCTTCATAGTGCTTTACAGCCCTCTCTAAGCGGTTTACAGAGTTCAGCATATTGCCCCCAACAATCTGGGTCCTCATTTTACCGACCTCGGAAGGATGGAAGGCTGAGTCAACCTTGAGCGCCCCTGTCACCTCCCGCTTGGACTACTGCAATGCGCTCTACATGGGGCTACCCTTGAAGAGTATTCGGAGACTTCAATTGGTGCAAAATGCAGCTGTGCGTGCTGTGGTGGGTGTCTCAAGATACACCCACGTGACACCTATACTCCGCCAGTTGCATTGGTTGCCCATCAGTCTCCGGGTGCAATTCAAGGTGTTGATCATCATCTTTAAAGCCCTACATGGCTTAGGTCCAGGTTACCTCCGGGACCGCATCCTACCTCACACTTCCCTTTGACTGGTTAGGTCCCACAGAGAGGGTCTCCTCCGGATCCCGTCAGCCAAACAATGCCGACTGGCGGGGCCTAGGGGGAGAGCCTTCTCTGTAGGGGTTCCTGCTCTCTGGAACCAACTACCCCCAGAGATCCGAATCATCCCCACCTTGCTGGCCTTCCGAAAAGCCATTAAGACATGGCTCTTCCTGCAGGCGGGGTGACCTTGAGACTACTTTCCCCCATGTATACATGTTATTGTATGTTGTTTTTGATACTTTTTAAATTGTTATTTAATAATTTTAATGTTTAGTTGTTCTTTAAAATGTTGTACGCCGCCCTGAGTCCTCAGGGAGTAGGGCGGCATAGAAGATCATCTAAATAAAATAAATAAATAAAATAAAATAAAATAGAGCCGAGGTGGTGCAGTGGTTAGTGCAGCACTGCAGGCTACTTCAGCTGACTGCTAGCTGCAGTTCGGCTGTTCAAATCTCACCTGCTCAAGGTTGACTCAGCCTTCCATCCTTCTGAGGTCGGTAAAATGAGGACCCAGATTGTTGGGGGCAAGAGGCTGAACTCTGTAAACCATTTAGAGAGGGCTGTAAAGGACTATGAAGCAGTATATAAATCTAAGTGCTATTGCTATTATGGGGTCGTTAAAAGAAGATGATGTGGAGGAATTCACTGGAGAAAGCAATGATGTTGGGAAGAGTTAGCGGTAGAAGGAAACCAGGCCTCCAAAAACCACGGTGGTTGGACACCCTCAAAGCCCACCCCAGCCAGAGCATAGAAGCAGTGCAACATTGGAAGATGGGGAGAAACCTAACCCAGAGAATCACCAAGATTCGGACATGACCGAATGGATAACATCACCACACTACCATCATCATCATCTCAGAAACTATACTTAACCCAAACCTAAACTTATTTAAGATCACCTGCTAACATTGCCCAGTTGTGAGTCGAAAGCAGTACAGATAGTTCTCGACTTACGACCGGTCGCTTAGTGACCGTTCAAAGTTACGACAGGCCAGAAAAAAGCTACAGACAGTCCTCTACTTGCAACCATGTAATTAACAGATTAACAGAGTTGGAAGGGACCTTGCAGGTCATCTAGTCCAACCCCCTGCCCAAGCAGGCGAACCCTACATCTGCCTCTACCTAGGATTGAACTCACAACCTCCTGATTGTGAGGCAAGAGCTCCACCTCTAGAACGACTCAGTACAAGATCGGAAGATGGGGAGAGACCTGGATCATAAAATCGCCCAGAGTCAGACGCGATTGAATGGATATCATCATCATCATCATCATCATCATCACCATCATCTGTTATGTGATTGAACAGAAGTGGACTGTAATCCATAAAAATTGTAGCGATGGGTGCTCCCTTGGCGGTTCCCTTCTCATCCAAGAAGCTTCTTCAGCTCTGACCGGATGGTGGGAAAGGGAAGAATTTATACTCCTTGCAGACAGCTGGTCATTTGCATTCTTTTAGAGGGTCGTTGAGGCCGCTTGGACGTTTGAAAGAGGGGTCCAAGAGGCCATCTATGTCCAAATTGAACAGCCTTCTCTCAACACATAGAAAGATATGACATCATGTCTACAATTCAGTCCTTTCAGCAGTTCCAAGAAGGACCACTCAGGTGACCCTGAGGGCACGGACAAACCTCCAAGTGGCCACAACTACTCTCTAAAAAGAAGGCAAATGCAGTATTATAGGCTTACTCTGCTGACTGCCAGGAGTTCGATCCTGACCAACTCAAGGTTGACTCAGCCTTCCATCCTTCTGAGGTGGGTAAAATGCGGACCCAGATTGTTGGGGGCAAGAGGCTGACTCTGTAAACTACTCAGAGAGGGCTGTAGAGCACTGTGAAGCGGTATATAAATCTAAGTGCTAGTGCTCTTCCTTCCTTCCTTCCTTCCTTCCTTCCTTCCTTCCTTCCTTCCTTCCTTCCTTCCTTCCTTCCTTCCTTCCTTCCTTCCTTCCTTCCTTCCTTCCTTCCTTCCTTCCTTCCTTCCTTCCAATACAGGATTGAAGGCTGACTCTGCCCACAGCTAGGAGTTCGACCTTGATCGGGGTTGACTCAGCCTTCCGTCCTTCCAAGCTCAATAGAATGAGGACCCAGATTGTTGGGGTCAAGAGGCTGACTCTGTACATGGCTCAGAGAGGGCTGTAAAGCACTGTGAAGCGGCATATAAACCTGTGTTATTGCTATTGCTGACTGGTTCCCCAGCCTGAATTGTGGTGCTGGAGAAAACTCTCGAGAGTCCCTCAGACTGAGAGGAGATCCAATCAGCCGATCCTAAAGGAAACCAACCCTGACTGTCTTTTTGGAAGGACAGATCCTGAGGCTGAAGCTCAAATACCGGCCACCAAATGAAAAGAGAGGACTTCTTGGAGGAGGAGACCCAAGAAGTTGGGGAAGATGGAAGGCCAAAGGAGAAGGGGACAGCAGAGGAGGAGATGGGTAGATAGTGTCATCGACGCAATGAATAGGAGTTTGGGCAAACTCCGGGAGACAGTGGAGGACAGTTGGCGTGCTGTGGTCCATGGAGTCGCGAACAGCCGGACACAGCAACAGAACAACAACAACAACAGCCTGAAACAATTTGAAAGTCCATCTTTTTGTTCTTCTTTGGGACGGTGAGAACAATCCTTTCCCAGAGTTGGAGCCGTGAAGAAAGCTTATGACTCACCGTCATGGAGGAGTGGGAGAAGGAGATGGTCTGGTGGATATTTTTTTCTGCAGTAACCTCTGTCAAGAGTTGGCTGGGCTTCATATGCCCAGTGAGTCATAGCTACGATGACTTGCACTGGGTGGTTCTGCTAAACTAAACCCTTGGTCCTCTTCTGAGAATTTCCTTTGAGAACATGGCGTGGACGTGCTGCTGGGTGGACGTTTGGTGAGTGTGCATGTGACAAGAGACACAGATCACGGAGTTGGTCTTGGTAGATGCTGGGAAAGGTCTACCTTCCAGGAGGTGGGCAACCCGTCCTGGTAAAGCATTCTGTTGAGTCTTGAAAACAGTGGCGATTGCCTTCCTAGAGGTTCATAAATGTCCATAGTAGAAATCACTTAGAGAATCATAAGGCTGGAGTGACCTTTGGGATGTTCTAGTCCAACCCAAGGCAGGAGATTCTTGTACCATCTTGGACAATCTTTTCTTCAAAATTTCCAGCGATGGAGCAAAGAAAAAGGAGGAAAGGTGGGAAGAGAGCAAGGAAAGAGGGGAAGGAAGAAGAAAGAATGAAGAGGGAAGGAAAAAGAAGAAATGGAGGGAAGGAAGGAAGGATTCCCCCTGCCCCGCCCAGGCCATGACAAGTGCCCCCGACACGAGTGACGAACTGCCCCCCCCCAAAGAGGTCAAACACAACCCTGATGCGGCCCTCAATGAAATCAAGTTTGACACAACTACTTTAATTGTTCTCACTATCAGGAAATTCCTCCTTTTTTGCAGGTGGGATCTTCCCCTGAGGAGTTTCCACCCGTTGCTTCTTGTCCTGCCCTCAAGTACTTTGGAGAATAGGTTGACCCCCTCCTCACTGTGACATCCCCTCAAATATTGGAAGACTTGCTATCATGTCACTCCTAAGCCTTCTTTTTTTTAAAAAAACATGTAGATGATTCTCAACTGAACAACCGCAATTTGAGCCCAAAATTTCCGTTGCTAAACGAGGAAGTTGTTATGTGAGTTCTGCTTCATTTTACCTTTCTTGCCACAGTTGTTAAGCGAATCACTGCCGTTGTTAAGTTACCGTATTTTTTGGAGTATAAGACGCACCGGAGTATAAGACGCACCTTAGTTTTGGGGGAGGAAAATAGGGGAAAACAATCTGCCTACCAGGTATTCATCTGGCTAGCGTCCTTAGTCTGGTCAGCTTCAGCACATTATTTTATCCCCTGGTTAGGGCTGAAAAAAACCTTTTCCGGAGCGAGTAGCAGTGAAAAAAAGCCTGCAAAGACTCAGGGCTGGAAAAAACCTCCTTCGGAGAAAGTAGCAATGAAAAAAAGCCTGCAATCCTATAAGAGCCGTGAAAATCGTTAGCGCCTCGTTAGGGCTGGGAAAAAAAGGCTTCGAAAAAGCTACATTCAGAGTATAAGACACACCCAAATTTTCAGCCACTTTTAGGGGGGAAAATGGTGCGTCTTATACTCCGAAAAATACGGTACTCACCCGTTGCTAAGGAGGTTTAAAGATGGCTTAGATGTTGGCTGGACCAGTTCTGTTCCTTAAGTCCTTCGACAGAGACAAGGTGGTTAGCTAAGCCAATAGTTTTAGACCAAGCCAACATCTACACACATGTCTTGGTGATCTCTTGAATTATCACTTAATTTCACACTGCTTCTTGCCAAATCAAGCACAGCGTTTCGAGAGGCTCAGCAGCTGCCCTGCACCAAGTCATACATTTCAATTTATTTTCAAATGAACTACGTTAGGCGGTTATCTTTCAACCGTGGCAGCTGCCAACTGGGTTTGTTTGTAAAGAGCTGTGAAAATCACTCAGCACCGAAGCAGCTCTGTTTCCTAAATATTTCTCCAAAGCCAGTGGGCAGAACGGCCGATCGAGCAGTTGGATAAGCAGAATAAGACAAATGGTTTTTTTTAAAAAATGGGAATTTTTTAAAAGGAAGGCTTAGTTGGGCTGCGAAAGAAAAATAAACCCACCTGCGGTTGGTTAGCAAGAGGGTCTTGGAATAGATGCTGGGTATTTTCCTTATAAGGGGACGCGGTGGCTCAGTGGCTAAGATGCTGAGCTTGTCGATCGAAAGGTCGGCAGTTCGAATCCCTAGTGCCGCCCACCCGTTGCTTGACCCAACTTCTGCCAACCTAGCAGTTCAAAAGCACGTAAAAAATGCAAGTAGAAAAAATAGGGACCACCTTTGGTGGGAAGGTAACAGCGTTCCGTGCGCCTTTGGCGTTTAGTCATGCCAGCCACATGACCACGGAGACGTCTTTGGACAGTGCTGGCTCTTCGGCTTAGAAACGGAGATGAGCACCGCCCCCTAGAGTCGGGAACGACTAGCACGCATGTGCGAGGGGAACCTTTACCTTTATTTTCCTTATAGTTTAGGTCAGTGTTTCTCGACCTCAGAAACTTCAAGATGTGTGGACTTCAACTCCCAGAATTCCCCAGCCAGCCATAGTGACATCATCAGTGCTAGAAGGGAGGGTATATAAACAGAGAGCAAACCGCCGCCTCCCTTCTAACACTGATGATGTTACATATTTGGGTAATGAAATGTCTGCAAGAAGACAACCAAGCTCGGAAAACACCGAAGGAGCCCCCAGTCCTCCTCCTCCTCCTTGTCCTCCCTTCTAGCACTGATAATGTTACCTAGTGTGGGTAATGAACAGTGGTGGGTTCCTACTGGTGCGGTCCACTCTATAGCACCGGTAGCGACCAGCTGGTGACATCACGGATGTTGTAACTGGTCATAAATGTGTATGTGTGCGCGCGTGCGTACATGTGTGCATGCATAAGGCTGTCAAAACTCAAAAAACAGGTCAAGTAGCTCTGAGGAGGTCAGTCATAAATTTGAACATTTGCTAAGCAACCGGCCATTAAGCGAGGACCACTTGTATTTGGTTTGCCTTAAGGGTTCAGAGCTGTATGGAATCTGGTTTCTTTTAATCCTTTGGGGGATTGTAAAAGGTCCGGATGCAGGAATCCTCGTAGGGGGAACTAGGATCGTGACCACTTAGCCACACCCGCCCAGTCACATGACTATGAAGCCATGCCCGCCCAGTCACATGACTATGAAGCCACACCCACCCAGTCACATGACTATGAAGCCATGCCCGCCCAGTCACATGACCGTCAAACCACTCCCACCCAGTCACATGACCGTCAAACCACGCCCACAAAACCAAGCAATGCCCACAAAATTAAGCCACGCCCACAAAATCAAGCCACGCCCACAGAGTGGTAGTAAAAAAAATTAGGAACCCGCCCCTGGTAATGAACACCCGGGACCGCTCACCTTTACCCAGGTTTTTGAGTTGAATTCAGGACTTCAGGACTCTTTGGTCGTCTTGCCCTGTTTGTGGCAAATTACGGAGCTATATAAAATTTCCAGATTTTTCACTCCAGGTTTCATAAGTTGCGAAAGGGATTTTCCTCCCCAATACTTAATCTAGGGGGGCACTGTGTAGTTTGCAAGTTCTCCAGAGAACTTTTCTGTTTTGCAAAAAAAAAAATTTTTTTTTTTAAAGCTGGGTATTCCAAGGAAATCTTTTGGATTTTACTTCACGGAGGATTGTCATCCCAGCCATTAAAAAAAAGCACAACCGCAACCAGAAAAGTTGTTATCAGGCTGATGGAAGTTCCTGGATGGCATCAAGTTGAGAGAGATGACTAGCTCCAGTTAAATGTTCTGGTTTTTTTTGCTGCAGCTAGCAAATTGCAGAAAAGAAGATGCTTTTAGTATTCTGAAAGAACAGGCGTGCTACTTGGTTATTTTAATACAGTTGGTGGGAGAACTTTATTCCTGTTCTGGCTTGTTTTTTAAGGAAAGATAAAGTCTCTTTTGACTTCACTTGTGGGGATTTCATGAAGGCGGCCCGTCTGTTTCCTCGGCTGCAGGGATCTGCCGTTGCTTCTTCCTTCTGGATTTTTTAATTTACTTTTTTTATTTAATACATTTATTAAACTAAACTATTAGAGAACCAGTTTGGTCTTTTAGCACCAGGCTAAAAGCCAGGAGAATGTGAGTTCTAGTCCCACCTTAGGCGTGAAAACTGGCTGGGTGACTCTGGGCCAATTAGCAATAGCAATAGCACTTAGACTTATATACCGCTTCACAGTGCTTTACAGCACTCTCTAAGCGGTTTACAGAGTTCAGCATATTGCCCCCAACAATCTGGGTCCTCATTTTACCGACCTCGGAAGGTTGGAAGGCTGAGTCAACCTTGAGCCAGTCAGGATCGAACTGCTGGCAATGGGAGGGAGGGAGGGAGGGAGGGAGGGAGGGAGGGAGGAAGGAAGGAAGGAGGGAAGGAAGGAAGGAAGGAAGGAAGGAAGGGCAATAGCAATAGCACTTTACTTATATACCGCTTCATAGTGCTTTCCAGCCCTCTCTAAGCGGTTTACAGAGTTCAGCATATTGACCCCAACAATCTGGGTCCTCATTTTACCCACCTCGGAAGGATGGAGGGCTGAGTCAACCTTGAGCCTGGTGAGATTTGAACAGCTGAACTGCTAGACTAGCAATCAGCTGAAGGTCGCAATGCTGCTTTTAACCACTGCGCTATCTCAGCTCCAGGAGACAGTGAGTTCTAGTCCCACCTTAGGCATGAAAGCCGATTGGGTGACTCTGGGCCAATCACCAGGAGACAGGGAGTTCTAGTCCAGACTTAGCCATGAAAGCCAGCTAGGTGACTTTGGGTCAATCACCAGATGGGGAGTTCTAGTCCCGCCTTTGGCATGAAAGCCGACCAGGTGACGTTGGGCCAATCACAAGGAGACAGTGAGTTTTAGTCCTGCCTTAGGCACGAAAGCCAGCTGGGTGACTTTGGGCAGATCACCAGGAGACAGAAAGTTCTAATCCCACCTTTGGCAGGAAAGCTGGCTGTGACTTCAGGCGACTCCCTCCCTCTCAACACAAGCCACCTCCCAGGGTTGTTGTTACGGGGAAAATAGGAGAAGGAAGGAGTATTGTGTGTGTTCGCCACCTTGAGTTATTTATAAAAATAAGTAAGACCTGAACATAAACAAAAAATAAATTCATATGGCTGCCCATGTCATATACATAACTTTGGGAAGCTAACAGTTGAAATAGGATTTAAAAATAACTAATAAAGGAAAACAGGCACGCATAATTAGAAACTTACTTTCTAGTTAATACAGGTAGTCCTTCACTTACAGTCATTCTTTTACTGACTTTTTGAAGTTACAACGGCACTGGAAAAAAGGGACTTATGACCGTTTTTCCACACTTACAACCGTTGCAGCATTCCCCATGGTCACGTGATCCAAATTCAGGAGCTTGGCAACTGACTTGCATATATGACGGTTGCAGTGTCCAGGGGTCATGGGATCACCATTTGTAAACCTTCCCACCCAGCTTCTGACAAGCAAAGTCAACGCGGGAAGCCAGATTTGCTTAATGACCGCATGGTTCACTTAACAACTGCGGTGATTCGCTGAACAGCTGTGGCCAAAAGGGGCCGTAAAACGGGGTGAAACTCTCTTAAGAATTGTCTTGCTTAGCAGTGGATTGTGGTCGTAAGTCAGGGACTACCTCTAATCCAGGGGTCTCCAACCTTGGCCACTTTAAGCCTGGCGGACTTCAACTCCCAGAATTCCCCAGCCAGCTTTGCTGGCTGGGGAATTCTGCGAGTTGAAGTCCGCCAGGCTTAAAGTGGCCAAGGTTGGAGACCCCTGCGTCTAATCCTCAGGTTCTCTTGGTGGTCTCCCATCCAAAAACCAACCAGCCTTAATCCTGCTTAGCTTTTGAGATCAGCCAGAATGGGTGGAACTCAAGAGTTGATTTGTTTTGGCTGGTTTCGGCTCTTCAGATGGTTAAAAGGAAAAAAAGCTTTCAAGGAAGCCAAATGAATCACCGCCTAGGTTTTCATCTTGCCCTGGCCATGTCTCTCTTAATCGGGGTTGGACTAGAAGACCTCCGAGTGTCCCTTCCTACCCCGTTATTCTATTCTATCTTAAATTGGGGCTTCTCTGCAGCTTCCACAGTTGGATAGCCCAGACGTGCGGAATATTTTCTAGCACTGTGGTTTTCATACGTTACAATACGTGGCAAAGCCCACCTCGTTCGACATGAAATAAGCAGCCGCACCCGACCAAAGATCAAATCGATATAAATTTATCTGGAGGCTTCATAAATCCCCTGGGCCTTTCCGGAGGCTGCAAAACTTCAAAGAAGACCTGGAAAGGATGCAGAAAAACTTCTTGGTTTTCAATCCTTGCTCTAAAAATAACATCCATCCCTTTTTAGCTCAGCCTCTGCCCCACCTCAGAATCGAAGGAGCCACACTTAACCCACAAAAGAAGGATGTGTGGAATGGCAGGAGAAAGAAATAGGTTTTCCTTTGATTCACGATTGCCCATGGTAGCTCGCTCTTCAAAATAGAAACCTCTCGTATTTGATGCATTAAAAGGAGGACATGTCGGTTGCAGTGAAAGTAAGGTCCATCTGAAGACAGCCTTGTTGGGCTGGTGACATCTCTGCTAAGCTGTCCCGGTGGAATGACGGCCTGCCTTTGTTCTCTTGCTCCTTCTGAAATGTTTTTGGACATATCAGTCTAGGCTGCACCTCTAGAAATTCTCTACTGGTCTCCCGTTTATTTATTTTTTCAATCAAGAAGTTGCCACCTAAAACAGTGTTTCTCCACCTCGAGAACTTTAAAGAGGTGTGGACTTCAACTCCCAGAATTCCCCAGTTTCGAGGTGGAGAAACACTGATCTAAAATATAGGGAAATTGTGCAACATCTATTCTCTCCTTTCCTTGTTCCTGTCCTTCATGTTTCTAGCCATCAAAGGAGTAATTCTTGACGGACAGGCCGTCCGATAGGGGTGGGGTGGGGAAACAGGTTTCTTTTCCACATCGAGAAATATATTTTTCTCAAAACCTCTGATTACTCTCCAATAAATAAATAAATAAATAAATAAATAAATAAATAAATAAATAAATAAATAAATAAATAAATAAATAAATAAATAAATAAATACACACACACATGTGTAAATGTACACAAAAATCGAATCTATAAGAGTTTAATGAACTTAAATTAGAGAGTGATATAGCTATCGTGTTCTAGCA
Source organism: Diadophis punctatus similis (assembly GCA_023053685.1). Classification (NCBI taxonomy): domain Eukaryota; kingdom Metazoa; phylum Chordata; class Lepidosauria; order Squamata; family Dipsadidae; genus Diadophis; species Diadophis punctatus. Next base: position 80,055,392 of record JALIGW010000005.1, on the reverse strand, counting down.
TATAGCAAAAAGGAAGTTCTTAATTTTTATGAATGGTGTGATTTTCTTTTTTAAAGAATTATATTTTCCTGGAAAGGAGGGGAAAAATCCTGCCATTGTTATCTTACTTTTCCAACCCTTGCAAAGTTTCAAAATGCCTTAAAAGGAACATTCTGCATTTTGGATAGGAATAGAGGACTAAAATTGGGACCAGACTTTTCCGTCGTTAAGCAAGGCGGCTGCTAAGTGAGCTGCAGCTGAGTTTATGACCTTCGTGCCATGATTGTTAAGCAAAATCCCTGCAGTTGTTAAGTGAATCATGTGGTCACTAAGTGAATCCTGCTGCCGCGGGGGGGGCATTAATTTTGCTTAGTGGAAGCCAACTGGAAAGGTTGCAGATGGCGAGCACATGACAGAGAGAGAGAGACAGAGAGAGATGATAGATGATGGATGGATGGGGGGAGAGAGAGAGAGAGAGAGAGAGAGAGAGAGAGGATAGATGATAGACAGACAGACAGACAGATGCCAAGCACCCAAATTTTAATCACGTGACCATGGGGATAACCACAACGGTTCGTAAGTGGGAGGACTAGTTGTGAGTCGCTTTTTTCAGTGCTGTTGTAACTTCGGACGGTCGCTAAATGTACAATTTTAAGTCGAGGGACTACCTGTAGTAGATCTGGGCTATTCATTAAAGCAGGTTCTCATTTTTCAGCCTTCTGAGTGTTCGTAAACGTGGTGCTTCCCTGAAAGTTCACTTTAATGCACCATCAAAGCCGACTTTTTTTCTTGGCGTTTGATATTACGAAAGCCTGATTAGACCTTCTCCTCTCTGTGTGATACCTAATCATCATCCGAGGAGCCGTCCCTGCTCAGTCACGCCCAAGTTGCTGGCCTTTGTGATGTTCACAGCAGTCCCAATTAAGGAGAATATTTGTAGCTGAGGTCCTTTTGTGCTCTCGGACGTTTTATTACCCAACTAGGTGACATCATCAGTGGTAGAAGTGAGGGGTTTGCAGAGAAGAGGAGGAGGAGGAGATTGAAGAAGAGGGAGGAGGAGGACGATGACAACAGTGGGGTCCTTGGTGCTCTCAGAGCTTGGTTGTTTTCTTGCAGACGTTTCATGACCCAACTAGGTAACATCAGTGCTAGAAGGGCATGTCATTTGTGGAGAGGAGGAGGAGGAGACTATGCAGTCTTTAGTGGTCTCTGAGGTTGGTGGTTTTCTGGCAGACATTTCATTGCCCAACTAGCTAACATCCTCAATGCTAGAAAGGAATGGGGTTTGCCGAGGAAGGAAGAAGACGACGATTGTGTAGTCCTTGGTGCTCACTGAACCTTGTGGTTTTCTTGTAGACGTTCTAGTACCCAACTAGGTAACATCATCAGTGAGTGTGGGGTTTGAAGAGAGCAGGAGGAGGACTCCGGGTGCTCTCTGAGCTTGGTGGGTTTCTGGCAGACGTTTCATTGCCCAACTAGCTAACCTCATCAGTGTTAGAAGGGAGTAGGGTTTGCAAGGAGGAGGAGGACTGTGTGGTCCTTGGTGGTCTCTGAGCTGGGTGGTTTTCTTGCAGACGTTTCATGACCCAAACCAGGTAACATCATCAGTAATGAAACGTCTGCAAGAAAGCCACCAAGCTCAGAGACCACCCAGGACCCTTCAGCTTCTAAAAGTTGGACACCACTTCAGGGAAACTCAGAATTGTTTTATTTCGGAAATTAAGGGGGTCCTGGGGTTTTAATTTAGAGGAGGGTATCCTACCTCCCAGTAGAGACACTCCAACTACAATGGTGGCACTAAATAATGCCCACCCTTTAAGAGAGGCCCAGCCAAGCTCTCCTTGCCCCGTTGCCGTACACAGAGAACCTGTCAGATCGCCGACGCCAGCGTGAACCTACACAGATTTGCGGAACGCCTCCAAGCGTCATCCTTCATCCTGTTTCTCTGAAGATTTAATTATTGTGTGAATACCAGATCCTGGCCCGTTGAGCTTAACGGGGTTTCTCTCCCCCACACCCACACCTTGTCGTTTTCCAAGTTTATAGGAACTGTCAAGGGCTTGTAAATAGCTTGAACCCACAAGTCCTCACAGCCGCAGGAATGAGATGGCGGCACCGCCCCAGTTGTTAGCCAGAGGATTTTTCATCTTTCGGCTAACGGCGTTTCTTGATTTGTTACTTGTTTGGTGGGGGGGGGGGGAACTTTTGTCGGGAATGTTTTTGGCTTGAAAAAAAGGTTGAGCTAAACGCATCCTCCTTTTTGAGAAGGTTCTTCATCTGTAGGGCGTCAACCCATCAGAAATGATCAGAATAGAGCTGGAAGGGACCTTGGAGGTCTTCTAGTCCAGCCCCCTGCACAAGCAGGAGATCCTATACCATTTCAGACAAGTGACTGTCCAGTCTCTTCTTGAAAACCTCCAGTGATGAAGACCTACAATTTCTGGTGGCGAGCTTTTCCACTGGTTAATTGTCCTCACTGTTAGGAAGTTTCTCCTTATTTCTAAGTAGTTCTCTCCTTGATTAGTTTCCAGCCATTGTTTCTTCTCCTGCCTTTTGATGCTTTGGTGAATAGCTTGACTCCCTCTTCTTTATGGCAGCCCCTCAAATACCGAAAGACTGTTATCATGTTGCCCCCAAGTCCTTCTTTTCTCTAGACCAGCCAGGCTCAATTCCTGCAACCGTTCTTCATATGTTTTAGTTAAGTTGGTAACACGGTCGTTAAGTGAATCCGGCTTCCCCATTGACGTTGCTGGTCAGAAGGGCGCAAAAAGGGGATCACAGGATCCCTAGGACACTGCAACTGTCATAAATAGGAGTCAGTGGCCAAGCATCCGAATCTGGGGATGCTGCAGCGGTCGTAAGTGTGAAAAACTTTTCTTCTCATTGCCGTTGTAACTTTGAACGGTCACTAAATGAAATGGTTGTAAGTCCAGGTCTATCTGTAACCTAGAGTTTGTTCATTTATTTATTTATTCAATTTACGCAGCCTCTTTATTTATTTATACGAGGGTGAGTCAAAAAGTAATGCCATTTTCTTTAGGGCAGGTATTGTAATTACCAACACAGGAGCATGTAGCATACATCAAAATGAAGCTGGTCCTCTGTGGATCACATCCCTACTTCTCAACATAGTCACCGTTTCTCTCAATAGCAATGTTCCACCTTCGCATGAGCATGTATCCCTGCCTCGTAAAATGTTGTTGACTGTTCTTTGAGCCACTTCTTCACTGCAGTTTTCACTTCCTCGTCACTGGAATAATAATCCTCCACTACTCACCAGATTTAGCGCCTTCAGACTATCATCTCTATGGCCCTATGAAAGAGGGTTTGAGAGGCAAACATTATTCCAGTGACGAGGAAGTGAAAACTGCAGTGAAGAAGTGGCTCAAAGAACGGTCAACAGAATTTTACGAGGCAGGGATACATGCTCTCATTCGAAGGTGGAACATTGCTATTGAGAGAGACGCTGACTATGTTGAGAAGTAGGGATGTGATCCACAGAGGACCAGCTTCATTTTGATGGATGCTACAGGTTCCTGTGTTGGTAATTATACCTGTCCTAAAGAAAATGGCATTACGCTTTGACTCACCCTCGTATATCCATTCATTCATTCAGTTTATACATTTCACTTTTAGTGGACTCTAGGGAACACTTTTTTTTAACCAATTTTTGTTTTTACCTTTCTCTTCCAGGTCAGCCAGTTCAGGCAACTTTACTCCAAGGTCATCAACGATAAACACGACGACGTGATGGCTAAGTTTGGAGCGATCCTGGCTCAGGGCATATTGGATGCAGGTAATTAATTTGTGTTCCGGCGCTGAAACATACATGCATACATAGATACATATGTAAAGATTTTCATCCCTTGTTTTAAATCAAGAAAGTTCCTTTCTCAGTCTTCAGCCATGTTGGGACCTTGAACCACAGCTTGATGCTCCTTGGACTGAGAATTTGGGAGGTTGTAGTCCTGAGATACAGAAATGCCAAGTTGGGAGGGACTTTTTTTTGGCTTCGTTTGCTTATTTGATGCATTGGTAAATTTACCTGAGAGTAGACTAGACTATAGAAAATGAATAGAATATGGAATGGAATGAATTAGAATAGGCTAGGATAGGATAGAATAGAAATTAGAATAGAAATTAGAATAGCATAGCATAGAATAGAATGCAGAATAGAATAGAATAGCATAGAAGAATAGAATAGAATAGAATAGAAATTAGAATAGAATAGAATGCAGAATAGAAGAGAATAGAAATTAGAATAGAAATTAGAATAGCATAGCATAGCATAGAATAGAATGCAGAATAGAATAGAATAATAGAATAGAATAGAATAGAAAAGTAATTAGCATAGCATAGCATAGAATAGAATAATAGAATAGAAATTAGAATAGAAATTAGCATAGAATAGAATAGAATGCAGAATAGAATAGAATTGAATAATAGAATAGAAATTAGAATAGAAATTAGAATAGAAATTAGAATAGAAATTAGAATAGCATAGCATAGAATAGAATGCAGAATAGAATAGAATAATAGAATAGAATAGAATAGAAATTAGAATAGCATAGAATAGAATAGAATGCAGAATAGAATAGAATAGAATAGAAAAGAAATTAGCATAGCATAGAATAGAATAGAATGCAGAATAGAATAGAAATTAGAATAGCATAGAATAGAATAGAATGCAGAATAGAATAGAATAATAGAATAGAATAGAATAGAAAAGAAATTAGCATAGCATAGAATAGAATAGAATGCAGAATAGAATAGAAATTAGAATAGAAATTAGCATAGCATAGAATAGAATAGAAATTAGAATAGAACAGAATAGAATACTTTATTTCACCAAGTATGATTACACACAAAAAAATTTGTCCCCATTAACAAAAGCTGTGTACATGCAAAACAAAGTAATAATAATGATACAGTGGGCAGTATATTGCACACATACATGCGTAAAAGAGTAAAAGAGGTTAACATCTAAATTTGTTGTTTGCCTATTGCTGAGTGCGTGCTTCTTTAGAATGGGGCTATGTGCTGTGGCCTTGTTATTCAAAACATGGCCTTGTTATTAACTCTATTCATGAATTATTTAGAGTCAATTTGCTGTAATGGTTAAGGAAACAGGAGACTCTGAGTTCTTGTCTTCCCTTAAGTATGAAAGCTCTCTTAGCCCAAACCACCTCGCAGGGTTGTTGTTGGGGGGAAAGCAAGGGTATTAGATTTGTTTGCCACCTTGAGTTAACCAAAATGTATTAATAAAGGAGGGGGAGGGGGAGGCAAAGAGGAGGAGGAGAGAAAGGAGAAGGAGAGGAGGAAGAGGAGGAGGAGGGGAAAAGGAGAGAAGCAGAAGAGGAGAAGAAGAAGAGAAAGGAGAAGGCCAGGAAGAGGAGAAGAGGAGGGGGAGATGCTGACTCAAGAATTCTGGGAGTTGAAGTCCGCAGGTTGTAAAATTGCCATAGTTGCCCACCTTTGCTACGGCAGCAGAGGGCAGGACAAGAAGTAAGGGGTCGAAGCTTGTCTAAGTGAGTTCCAAACTAGAAGGAGAAATTTCCGGATAGTGAGAACCATCAACCAATAGAATAACTTGCCCTCTGGAGTCGTGGGTGCTCCATCCTTGGAAGTTTTGAAAAATAGAATGGACCATCAATTTGACCAGGATAGTATAAGGTCTCCTGCCTTGAGCTAGGGCAGTGGTGGCGAACCTTTTTAGGCTCGCATGCCAAAAAGGGGGGGGGGGGGCGCGCTCGCGTGCCCACACCCATTCCCTCCTCCCCACGCATGCGCACAACACCCCCCCCATGCTGCCCCCTGCGCATGTGCACACCCCCCCACCCCCGCGCAAAGGCCTTACCGGAGCCTGGGACGACGAAACCGGCAAACCGGAAGTGCGGAAAAGTGCACTTCCAGTTTGTCCATTTTGTAGTTTTTTGCATTCCGGAGCTTCAGGGAGCTTCCCTGAACCCTCCGGAGTGCAAAAAACAGCACACCGGCAAACCGGAAGTGCGTTTTTTCGCACTTCCGGTTTGCCGGTGGGAACCCTCGCGTGCCGGCTGCTATGGCTCCGCGTGCCACCTGTGGCACGCGTGCCATAGGTTCGCCACCACGGAGCTAGGGGATGGACTAGAAGACCTCTGAGGCCCCTTCCAGCCGTAGGATGTTATTTTTGCATTGGAGAAATATGAGGTTCAAAGAAACGAAGGAAGATTTTTCCGAATTGAGGTATTGTGCCAATCTGGTTCAAGGATGTAGAATGCAAAGAAGTTTAGACAGATGTTTTTGAGAGACCGTGCGGCCTTCAGAGCCCAATGGAACCATGCTGGAAGCAGATGAGTACAGTCCTCGACGTACAACCACAATTCCTGTTGCTAAGTGAGACATTTGTTAAGTGAGCTTTGCCCCATTTTACGACCTTTCTTGCACCAGTTGTTAAGTGAATCACTGCAGTTGTTAGTAACACGGTTGTTAAATGAATCTGGCTTCCCGTGGACTCTGCTTGTCAGAAGGTCGCAAAAGGAGATCACGTGACCTCAGGACGCTGCCACCATCATAAATATGAACCAGTTGCCAAGCGTCTTGAATTTTGATCACATGACTGAGGATGCAGCAATGGTCGTAACTGAAAAACGGTCCTAAGTCAGTGTTTTAAGTGCCGTTGTAACTTTGAACAGTCTCTAAACAAACTGTTGTAAGTTGAGGACTACCTGTAGACAGAGACGGATGCTGGGGGCCACCCTGGCCAGATTGTAGAGACATCGCAAGCAGAAGTTCTACAGTGCATTGCTAAATGTCTACTGCAGATTCTCTGTCATCCAGGTCCTGGTTGTCCCAAATGCGCTTTTTTTTCAAGAGGCAACTGGACTTTCTTTGTTTTTGTTTGAAGACTTTACGCTTCCCATCCAAGAAGCATCTTCAGCTCTGACTGGATGGAGGAGGGGGGGAATGGAAGGATTTATACTCCTTGCACAGATAGCTGGTCATTTGCATCCTTTTAGAGGGTCGTTGAGGCCACTTGGAGGTTTGTCTGTGCCCTTAGAGTCACCTGAGTGGTGCAAATGGGTGGGGAGCCTCACTGACATCATCTATCTCCAGTCTACAACACAGTCCTTTCAACAGTTCCCAGAAGGCTCCATTTGCACTACTCAGGTGACCCTGAGGACACAGACAAACCTCCAAGTGGCCTCAAGGACCCTCTCAAAGGATGCAAATGACCAGCTGTCTGCAAGGAATATAAATCCTTCCATTCCCCACCATCCAGTCAGAGCTGAAGAAGCTTCTTGGATGAGAAGCGAAACATCTTCAAGGAAAATCCAGAAAGTCCAGTTGCCTCTTGGAAAAATAAGCACCTTTGGGACAGAAGCTCCAAAGAGCCACTTCAGACAGGACATAAATGCCGATTCTCTCTTCTCTGCGTAGATGCCAGTCACGCATCTTTGATGCCTTTGACATCTTTGCTCATTATGGCAAAGTAACAGGCGGAATGGCCATCTCCGGTTATTCCATTATCGTCCATTTGTTCCCTGGCAGATGAATAAAAAAAAGCCCATTGCAAATTTGCTTTTTTTCCTCCCCAGAAGTATTATGGGATATGTAACGAGCGGGTGCATATTGAGGAGATGGAGGGAGCTTCATCATTAATTATAAAAATTATGCCACAGGGCCTGAAGGACTCATTATGTGAAAGTCAACAAATATGCCAGAGAGCTGGATAATAGTACATCTATTTTTTGGCAAGAAATATAAATAGATTTAGATTAGATAGATTAGATAGATTAGATAGATAGATAGATAGATAGATAGATAGATAGATAGATAGATAGATAGATAGATAGATACATACATACATACATACATACATACATACATACATACATACATACATACATACATACATACATACATACGGAGGTAGATACATAGATAGATACAGAGAGAGAGAGATACATAGATACAGATAGATAGATAGATAGATAGATAGATAGATAGATAGATAGATACATACATACATACATACATACATACATACATACATACATACATACGTAGGGAGGTAGATACATAGATAGAGAGAGAGAGAGAGAGAGAGAGAGATACATAGAAACAGATAGATAGATAGATAGAGACAGACAGACAGACAGACAGAAGAGAGGTAGGGAGGTAGATACATAGATAGATACAGAGAGAGAGAGATACAGATAGATAGATAGATAGATAGATAGATAGATAGATAGATAGATAGATAGATAGATAGATAGATAGATAGATAGATAGATAGATAGATAGATAGATAATAGATACAGTAGATAGATACAGAGATACAGAGCGAGAGATAGGTAGGTAGGTAGGTAGATACATAAATATAGAGAGATAGGTAGGTAGAGGGAGGGAGGTAGGTAGATAGATGGATAGACAGACAGACAGACACATAGATACAGAGATACAGAGCGAGAGATAGATAGGTAGGTAGATACATAGATACAGAGAGATAGGTAGGTAGAGGTAGGTAGGTAGATAGATAGACAGACAAATACATAGATACATAGAGATAGGTAGGTGTAGACAGACAGACACATAGATACATAGATACAGAGCGAGAGATAGGTAGGTAGGTAGGTAGGTTGATACATAGATACAGAGAGATAGGTAGGTAGAGGTAGGTAGGTAGGTAGATAGACAGACAAATACATAGATACAGAGAGATAGGTAGGTAGAGGTAGGTAGGTAGGTAGATAGACAGACAAATACATAGATACATAGATACAGAGAGATAGGTAGGTAGAGGTAGGTAGGTAGGTAGATAGACAGACAAATACATAGATACATAGATACAGAGAGATAGGTAGGTAGAGGTAGGTAGGTAGGTAGATAGACAGACAAATACATAGATACATAGATACAGAGAGATAGGTAGGTAGAGGTAGGTAGGTAGGTAGATAGACAGACAAATACATAGATACATAGATACAGAGAGATAGGTAGGTAGAGGTAGGTAGGTAGGTAGATAGACAGACAAATACATAGATACATAGATACAGAGAGATAGGTAGGTAGAGGTAGGTAGGTAGATAGACAGACAGACAAATACATAGATACATAGATACAGAGAGATAGGTAGGTAGGTAGATAGATACATAGATATACATCGATAGATACAGAGAAAGAGAGAGAGAGAGAGATACTGGTACAGGTAGTCCTTGACTTAAGACCACAATTGAGCCCATCATTTCTGTAAATTTTACCCCATTTTACGACCTTGCTTGCTAAGTGAATCGCTCTAGTTGTTAAATTAGTGACGGCATCCGGCTTCCCAATGGACTCAGCTTGTCAGAAGGTCACAAAAGAGGATCACGGGACCCCGGGATGCTGCAACCGTCATAAATATGAACCAGTGGCCAAGCGCCTGGATTTTGATCACATGACCATGAGGATGCGGCAACAGTCGTAACTGTGAAAAATGGTCCGAAGTCATTTTTTTTCAGTGCTGTCGTAACTTCGAACGGTCACTAAATGAATTGTTGTAAGTCAGGGGACTGCCTGTATTGGGGAAATGCAATGGCAAATTGATGGGTGTGGAATTTGCATGCCGATTTCAGCGTTGGGTGTCAAAGAGAATCATTTTACCCGTTCACCTCCCCTAGGAGGTGAACTTGCTTGAACAGGGGGCTGGACTAGAAGACCTCCAAGGTCCCTTCCAGCTCTTTTCCATTCTAGGTTTCCAAACTTTTGACCTTTATTTATTTATTTATGTATTTATTTTTATTTAGTGTTCTTATATGCCGCCCTACTCCCTGGGGACTCAGGGCGGCGTACAACATTTAAAGAACAAACTAAACAATATAATAATTTAAAAACAATTTAAAAGAGTTTAAAAAGACCTTAAAAGCCATTCTTACGCTCTGCTCTGGATTCCTGTCTTTGGTTTCCACAGCAATCCCTTGCCACTTCTTTTTTTTTTTTTAAAGAAATCTGAAATAAATTCAACGGATGGCGCAGTTCCACTTAGGGCCGGAGCAAGGAAAGTAAACCACATTATATTGTGGTGAGTGAGTCATCCTTCCCTTTAGCTGTTCCATGAATAATAAAGATTGATTAGCAATAAAATGTGGCTCTTGTATACATGAGCGTCCGTAAGGATAGGAAGTGACGTCATCCACGCTCCGTTGGAATTGACATAATTTGTGGCATTTGCACGGTGATGCCATGATGCAGTTGACACCACTGTGGCTTCTCTTAAGATAGTTGTGCTGGTATGTTTGTGGTTAAAGTCCTGGCCTAGAAACCAGGAGACTGGGAGTTCTAGTCCTGCTTTAGGTCTGAAAGCTAGCTGGGTGACTTTGGTTCCATCACCAGGAGACTGGGAGTTCTAGTCTTGCCTTAGGCATGAAAGCTGGCTGGGTGACTTTGGACCAATCAGTAGGAGACGGGGAGTTCGAGTCCTGCCTTAGGCACAAAAGCCAGCTAGGTGACTTTAGGCCGATCACCAGGAGATTTGGGAATTCTAGTCCCGCCTTAGGCACAAAAGCCGTCTGGGTGACTTTAGGCCGATCACCAGGAGATTTGGGAATTCTAGTCCCGCCTTAGGCATGAAAGTTGGTTTGGATGACTTTCAGCAAGTCCCTTTCTCTCAGCATAACCCACCTCGTAGGGTTGTTGTTGTGAAGAAAATAGGAGAATGAAGAAGTATTATGCATAGACACTACTTTGAGTCACCTATAAAGTAGTAAAGGCAGGATAAAAATCTAAATAATTTTTTTAAGCTCAATGGCCAACCCTCTCGCAGGCTAAGCAATTCTTAAATGGTCCTACGTTATACGTTTTTCAGTGCCATTGTAACTTTGAATGGTCACTAAATGATCTGTTGTAATCTGCTGAGGATTACCTGTAATAGTAATTACAATCAATGTAAAGATGATTAGGGGACTGGAGGCTAAAACATACGATGAACGGTTGCAGGAACTGGGCATGGCTAGTCTAGCGAAGAGAAGAACCAGGGGAGACAGGATAGCAGTTTTCCAATATTTGAGGGGCTGCCACAGAGAGGAGGGGGTCAAGCTATTTTCCAAGGCACCTGAAGGCCAGACAAGGAATAATGGATGGAAACTGATCATGGAGAGATTCAACCTGGAAATAAGGAGGAATTTTCTGACAGGGAGAACAATCAACCGATGGAACAGAAGTTGCCTTCGGAAGTTATGGGAGCTTCATCACTGGAGGCTTTCAAGAAGAGACTGGACTGCCATCTGTCAGAAATGGTGTAGGGTCTCCTGCTTGGGCGGGGGGTTGGACTAGATGACCTACAAGGGCCCTTCCAACTCTTTTAATCTGTATCTGTTGGTGGAAGAGCTTAAGCGGATCAGTTCTTAAAAGATCTCCATTCTGGAGTTGAATTTGACTCCTGTGTTAAACATGGAATTGCTTCCGCCCCACATCAGAGGCCTCTGTCGCTGTTGGGAACAGCGTGTTTTCTTAAGCCATCAGAAGCAATTGCAGGGAATCAGAAACAGGGATATGTTTGCATTATGTACAGGGATTAAGAGTGATATTCAGGTCTCTAAATTATATACGTAGAGTCCACCAATCTAGAAACGAGAAATTTTGCGACAACGAGAACAGTTAACCAGTGGAACTACTTGCCACCAGAGGTTGTGGGTGCTCCATCACTGGAGGTTTTCAAGAAGACACTGGAAAGCCACTTGTTATAGGGTCTCCTGCATGAACAGGGGGTTGGACTAGAACAGAGGTCTCCAACCTTGGCAACTTTAAGACTTGTGGACTTCAACTCCCAAAATTCCTCAGCCAGCAAACCTTTAAAACTATCATCCCAGTGCTGAAGAAGCCCTCCATCAAGGAACTGAAGGGCTACAGACCAGTTGCTCTAACATCTGTAGTTATGAAAACCTTTGAAAGGCTAGTGCTGTCCCACTTGAAAACCATCATGGATCCCCTGTTAGACCCCCTGCAATTTGCATACCGAGCAAACAGATCGACAGATGATGCTGTTAATATGGCTCTGCACTTCATCCTACAACATCTTGAATCTCCAAATACCTACGCAAGGGTCCTCTTTGTAGACTTTAGTTCAGCATTCAACACCATCATATCGGACATTTTTCTAACTAAGCTGAACCAGCTAGCGGTACCTGAACACACTTGTAAGTGGATCATAAGCTTCCTAACAAACAGGAAGCAGTAGGTGAAGCTAGGCAAAATCACATCAGATACCTGTACAATTAGCATCCCCCCCAAGGCTGTGTGCTCTCTCCACTTCTCTTCTCTCTATATACCAATGACTGCATCTCAAACAATTCATCTGTCAAACTACTGAAGTTTGCAGGTGATACAACAGTGATTGGTCTCATTCGAGACAACGATGAATCCGCATACAGACAGGAGGTTGAACAACTAACCTTGTGGTGCAACCGGAACAATCTGGAACTGAACACATTCAAAACCGTACAAATGGTGGTAGACTTTAGGAGAAACCCTCCCATACTTCCCCCTCTCACAATACTAGACAACACAGTATCAACAGTAGAGACCTTCAAATTTCTAGGTTCTACCATATCACAAGATCTTCACCGAACATCAAAAACGTCATCAAAAAAGCGCAACAAAGAATGTTCTTTCTGCGCCAACTCAGGAAGCTCAAACTGCCCAAGGAGCTGCTGATACAGTTCTACAGAGGAATTATTGACCTCTATAACTGTCTGGTTTGGCTCTGCAACCCAACAAGACAGACACAGACTTCAGAGGATAATCAGAACTGCAGAAAAAAAACAATTACTATCAACCTGCCTTCCATTGAGGACCTGTATACTGCACGAGTCAAAAAGAGGGCCGGGAAAATATGTACTGACCCCTCGCATCCTGGACATAAATTGTTTCAACTCCTACCCTCAAAACGACACTATAGAGCACTGCACACCAAGACAACTAGACACAAGAACAGTTTTTCCCTGAACGCCATCACTCTGCTAAAGAAATAATTCCCTCACCACTGTCAAACTATTCACTAGGCTGCATTACTATTACTATTAGTCTTCTCATTGTTCCGATCACCCATCTCCTCCCACTTATGACTGTATGACTGTAACTTGTTGCTTGTATCCTTACGATTTATATTAATATTGATTGTTTCCTGATTGCTTATTTGTACCCTATGACAATCATTAAGTGTTGTACCTCCTGATTCTTGACAAATGCATCTTTTCCTTTATGTACACTGAGAGCATATGCAGCAAAGACAAATTCCTTGTGTGTCCAATCACACTTGGCCAATAAAGAATTCTATTCTATTCCATTCCTATTTAAGACTTGTGGACTTCAACTCCCAGAATTCTGGGAGTTGAAGTCCACAAGTCCTAAAGTTTTGCTGGCTGAGGAATTCTGGGAGTTGAAGTCCACAAGTCTTAAAGTTTTGCTGGCTGAGGAATTCTGGGAGTTGAAGTCCACAAGTCTTAAAGTTTTGCTGGCTGAGGAATTCTGGGAGTTGAAGTCCACAAGTCTTAAAGTTTGGTGGCTGAGGAATTCTGGGAGTTGAAGTCCACAAGTCTTAAAATTGCCAAGGTTGGAGACCCCTGGACTAAGAGACCTCCAAGGTCCCTTCCAACTCTGTTATTCTGTTATTCCTCGACTTATGACCACAGTTGGGTCTACAATATTTCCATCACCAAACAAGGCACTTGTTAAGTGAGCCGCTCCTGATTTTACAACCTTTTCGGCCACGATTATTGAGTGAATCCCTGCCATCGTTAAGTGAATCATGTGCTCATTAAACGAACCTGGCTTCCTCCATTGACTTTGCAGATCGGAAGGGACCCGGGAATTGACACATAAGTCAATTCCTGGGAATTGACACATATGTCAATTCCTTGTTTGTTCACCCGATTCTATTCCTTCGCTTTTCCTTATGTTTATGTTTTCTGTTCAATAATAATGTTTATTGTATTTATAATGGGATATTATTATATTTTATTAATTATAACCAAGAAGAAGAGAAGGGGAAATTGCTGATTTCTGATTTTTATCACATATGTGAATCACTAACGCGTTTGAAACTCGAGCAGTCCCCGGTCACAAGTTCTCCAAGAATGTTCTTGGACTTTATTACCTCAGCCTAAAATCATAATTTACTTAAATATATTTACTGAAACATTCCCTCATTTTTTGCTAGCGTGCACGCACAGGAAAATTATTTACAGGTCTCTCCTGGCACAGAAAGGTGATTCTGACTCTGAACGTTGGAAACGGTGCCATTTTGTAGACTTTGATTTGCTGGCATCTTTAAAGATTTAGCGAGACGCAAATATTTTCCCGTAACAGTTTCAGCAAGTTATAGGAAAGGCAGCAAGAAATCTCGAACCGCAAAGAACGGATTGATATTTTGGGAGTCTGGTTAAAATCTGTCGGGACTGCTGACTGTTGCAAGTCATTTTTCAGCGTTTTGGGTAAACAACCAGAGGTATCACACTAAGGAGGGAGGCCAACCACTTGGCCGCCAACAGTAGCTATACAACATTTATTCCTGGAAATTAGCTCAGGAATTTTGCTTTCCTAAATCATGGCAGAGCAGGCGTTATCCTATCAACACGGAGAAGAGCCGAGATGGCAGGTCTCACCAGCCGAAGCAACAGGTGTGGGAATGAATAAGTACAGGTGGTCCTCGGCTTATAGCCATTCGTTTAGTGACTTGGGGAGGGGAGGAGGAAGAAGAGAAAAGGGGAAGGGGTGGAAGAGGAAGAGGAAAGGTGGAAAATGAAAAAAGAGGAGAGGAAGAGCAGGAGGATAGGAGGAAAAGTAGAAGAGGAAGATGAGAAAAGGGAGGAGGAGGAAAGGGAGAAGGAGGAAGAGGAGGAAAAGAAGAGCAGGAAGAAGGAGAGGAGGAAAAGGAGAAGGGGAGAAAGAGGAAGAGGAGAAAGGAATGAAGAGGAAAAGGATAAAAAGGAGGAGAGGAAATGGAGGAGGAGGAGATGAAAGAAAAAAGGGAGGAAGGGGAGGGAAAAATGGAAGAGGGAGAGAAGAGGAAAAGGAGAAGAGGGGATGGAAGAAAAGGAAAGAGGAGAAGAAGAAGAAAAAGGGGAAGAGGAGGAGAGGAGAGGAGGAATAAGAAAAGGGAAAGGAGGAAAAGGGAGAAGGAGGAAGAGGAGGAAAAGAAGAGCAGGGAGAAGAGGAGAGGAGGAAAAGGAGAAGGGGAGGAAGAGGAAGAGGAGAAAGGAATGAAGAGGAAAAGGATAAAATGGAGGAGAGGAAATGGAGGAGGAGGAGGAAGAGACGAAAGAAAAAAGGGAGGAAGGGGAGGGAAAAAAGGAAGAGGGAGAGAAGAGGAAAAGGAGAAGATGAAAAGGAGAAGAGGGGGAAGAGGAAAAGGAAAGAGGAGAGAAGAAGAAGAGAAAAAGGGGAAGAGGAGGAGAGGAGGAATAAGAAAAGGGAAAGGAGGAGGAAGAGGAGAAAAAGGAGAAGGGGAGGAGGAAAGAGAAGAAGAGAAAAAAGAAGAAAAGGAAGAAAATGAGAGGAGGAGCTCAAGGAAAGCCAGATTTTAAGTGGTCGGTCTGCGACTTGAAAATAACATTCCAGACTTTCATAAATTATGAAGAACTTAGCATTTTTAGCATAACATAAGGACTCTGTCTGGAGACACTTGGCGTGCGTGCGTGCGTGCACGCATACGCTGCTCCTTCAGAAGGGCTCGAAAAACCTTCCTGTGTCTTTCTGTGGTGCTACCTTAGTTCTGTTTCTGAAAAATGGAGGCAACCAAGAGGGGGGGGGCAGGGAAATGTAATTTGCTGTATTAAATTTAATCACGAGGATTGAATTACCGTTACGCTAATGAAATGCAGCGAATAGGATGGTTTCCTGTAAGCTGCCCCTTCCTACTTTAAAACTCCCAACTTTTTTAAGTGGTGAAAAAGTGCAAAGAAGAGCAGCTAGGATAATGAAAGGCCCGGAGAATTTAAAACATACGAGGATTGCAGGATTTGGGTTTGGCCAGTCTAGGGACAAGGAGGACTAGCGGGGACCTGATAGCAGCCTTCCAGTATTTGAAGGGCTGCCCACAAAGAAGAGGGGGTCAACCTATTCTCCAAAGCCCCAGAAGTCAGACAAGAAACAATGGATGGAAACTAATCAAAGAGAGAAGCAACCTGGAATTAAGGAGAAACTTCCTAACAGTGAGGACAATTAGCCAGTGGAACTGCTTGCCACCAGAAGTTGTGGATGCTCCAACATTGGAGGTTTTTCAGAAGAGACTGGATACGTAAGGCGTGTCAAATTTTTCAACTCTCAATTTCCTAACATTACGGGTGCTCAGAAGTTGCCTTGGGGATCGTAAAGATATGTTGGTTACTTTAATATAACTTAGATGTGCTTGGTAAGGTCATAACTTTTTAACGTTTTGTTTGTTTCATAAGCCACGTGTCACAAATTGTACAGGGTCTCCTGCTTGAGCAGGCGGTTGGACTAGAAGACCTCCAAGGTCCCTTCCAGCTCTATTCTGATTGATTGATTGATTGATTGATTGATTGACTGACTGACTGACTGACTGACTGATTGACTGAAGCCTTCTCTTCATTAGGCTAAACATACCTAGTTCCCTTAGCCGTTCATCCTATGATTTAGCCTCAATTGCCCTTTACGTCAATTCAGGCCTCTGTCCCAAACTTTGATGACCCAGGGCACGGCTCAGAGATAACACAAACAGCTGGCAGTTCAAACCAGCCCTTTTAGTGCTCCAAATCTCCCCCAAACAAACCTCAAACAGCCTCTGGTCGCAATGAGTCCAGCCCAGCGCTGTCTGCACCAAGGCTGCACGGCAATAACTCCCAAATTCATCTAGCAAAACAAGAACAAAGCAAGTAGTTCAGCGGGCAAGAGATACAGATAATCAGTCACACAGGAATGCAAGGATTCTTGGCAAGTTCAAACTTCGGCACACAACACTCCAGGAACTCAGGGTTTGTTCCCGACAAATGCCCCTCCCCACAGTCTCATTCCCCAGGTGTGCCTGGTGAAGCTGGGCAGGGCACTCTCCTCATGAGTGGCCTCCTCCGTCAGAGCTGATCCCGCCTCCTCTGCACTCTCCAAGCCCTTGCATCAGAAGGGTTCCTGCTCCTGGGCTGAGCTCTGTTCCTCCCTGCTTGCAGGCCTTGCTAATTCCGAACAGCCTGGCCTGGCCTGACTCTGCCCTTCCCCAGTTTCCTCCAAGGCCAACAGAGCTGCCCTCTCACTGGCTGTCAGTTCTTGTTCCAGCTCATCTTCTGCCGCAGAGTCAGACTCCGACAGGGGCATGACACAAACACACCCAGATCATCTGCTGATGGTTCCTGTCCTCCTTCAGCCCAATCTCTACAAGGAGTTGAAAAACCAGATTAACTTCTTCCTTCCTTCCTTCCTTCCTTCCTTCCTTCCTCCCTCCCTCCCTCCCTCCCTCCCTCCCTCCCTCCCTCCCTCCCATCCACTCACTCGTTTTCTTCCTTCCTTCCTCCCTCCCTCCCTCTGTCCCTTCCATCCACTCACTCGTTTTCTTCCTTCCTTCCTTTCCTCCTCCCTCCCTCCCTCCTATCCACTCACTCATCTTCCTTCCTTCCTCCCTCCCTCCCTCCTATCCACTCACTCATCTTCCTTCCTTCCTTCCTTCCTTCCTTCCTTCCCTCCTCCCTCCCTCCCTCCTATCCACTCACTCATCTTCCTTCCTCCCTCCCTCCTATCCACTCACTCATCTTCCTTCCTTTCTTCCTTCTTTCCTTCCTTCCTTCCTTCCTTCCTTCCTTCCTTCCTTCCTTCCTTCCTTCCTTCCTTTCCTCCTCCCTCCCTCCCTCCTATCCACTCACTCATCTTCCTTCCTTCCTTCCTTTCCTCCTCCCTCCCTCCCTCCTATCCACTCACTCATCTTCCTTCCTCCCTCCCTCCTATCCACTCACTCATCTTCCTTCCTTCCTCCCTCCCTCCTATCCACTCACTCATCTTCCTTCCTTCCTCCCTCCCTCCCTCCTATCCACTCACTCATCTTCCTTCCTTCCTTCCTTCCTTTCTTCCTTCCTTCCTTTCCTCCTCCCTCCCTCCCTCCTATCCACTCACTCATCTTCCTTCCTTCCTTCCTTCCTTCCTTCCTTTCTTCCTTCCTTCCTTTCCTCCTCCCTCCCTCCCTCCTATCCACTCACTCATCTTCCTTCCTCCCTCCCTCCTATCCACTCACTCATCTTCCTTCCTTCCTTCCTTCCTTCCTTCCTTTCCTCCTCCCTCCCTCCCTCCTATCCACTCACTCATCTTCCTTCCTTCCTTCCTTCCTTTCCCTTCTGTGGGCCAACTCTTTCTGTTCAGCTTCAAGTGGACAGGGCGGGGGGGGGGGGTCCTGCCTGGCATGAGCTTAACAGGTTCCTGCCATCTCGGTTTTTCCCAGATATGAAATTATCATCAGGGTTGGTTATCTGGCAGGATGAATTCCGCTGCCGTGATGCATCGAACCCATAAACCGAAGGGGGAAGCAGATCCAAAGACTTCTCCTGGCCGAAGGGTGGAGTGAGTTCCTCACCCCCCCACCCCCACCCCAGCCTCTTAGAAAGCCTTTGTCAGGTGCTGGAAGAGTTTGAGGTTGGCGCACGAGGGAGAGTGGAGGAAAAACGGTTCGGAACAATGATTTTATTTCCAAGAAAAAAAATGAAGCAAGGTGACGAAAAGTCAGCAGGCCTTGTGCAACGCACCGGAAACCCAACGGACGTAGTTCCAGATGAGTGTCCCAGACTTTTTTACTTCACCACGTACCTTCGTGGTAGAGAGAAACACATGTTTTCAATTAAGACGGCCTCTTTCTTTTCAAGGGGGTGAAGATGAACTGTTAAAATAGTCATTGCAAGGGAGAGTCCCCCAAGAATCTGAGTTAGCTGTTCATGGAAACAGGAAGTTGGACCAGAAATATACTTCGTCTGTTCCAGGAGACCAGCTGTTGCATTCCCACAATCTCTCCAAGGCTGCTTCGGTTTTCCAACAGGTGGGGAAGGCTGGGACACACGTCAGTGATAGTCCCAAAGGTGCTTTTTTTCAGGAGGCAACTGGACTTTCTTGTTTTTGTTTTTCTTTGAAGACATTTCGCTTCTCATCCAAGGAGCTTCTTCAGCTCTGACTGGATGGTGGGGAAGGGAAGGATTGATACTCCTTGCAGACAGCTGGTCATTTGCATCCTTTTAGAGCAGCGGTTCCCAACCTTCCTAATGCCGCGACCCCCGCCGCCGCCATTTGGGTTCTTTTACCCCCTGCGCATGCGCAGAGGGTAAAAGAACCCAAATGGCGGCATCCGGGCAAAGTCTCCAGATCCGGGCGAGGTCTCCGCTCGCTTCGCGTGTTGCCTCTGGGAGCCTTTCGAGCCCCGTCGCGAAAGCCGTGCGCGACTTTCAGCGGGGCCGGGAGAGGCGGCTGCCCGGAGAGAGCCATCCCCTTCGCAGAGTCTCTCCCGTCTACCTGTAGCGTTCAGGGCGAAGGGGATGGCTCTCTCCGGGCAGCCGCCTGTCCCTGCCCCGCCGAAGTCGCGCACGCCTTTCGCGACGGGGCTCGAAAAGCTCCCAGAGGCAACATGCGAAGCGAGCGGAGACCTCGCCCGGATCTGGAGACTTCGCCCGGACGCCGCCATTTGGGTTCTTTTACCCTCTGCGCATGAGCAGAATGCTTTGCGCATGCACAGAAGGTAAAAGAACCCAAATGGCGGTGGCAGGCAGGGGCGCGGGTTGTGGGGCGCAATATGGCCAGGCTTGTGGCAGGGGGGGGAGCTGAGGATGCTGGGGCGACCCCTGGGAAATGGTCTTTCGACCCCCCAAAGGGGTCGCGACCTCCAGGTTGGGAACCGCTGTTCTAGAGGGTTGTTGAGGCCACTTGGAGGCTTATATGTGTCCTCAGGGTCACCTGAGTAGTGCTAATGGTTCCTGCAGTCTGCAATTTTCATCCCAAATTGTTCAAACACTCTTTGAATGGTATGGGAATGGATTTCCAGAGGAAAAATTGCAGACTACAGGAACCATTTGCCCCACTCAGGTGACCCTGAGGACACAGATAAACCTCCAAGTGGCCTCAACGACCCTCTAGAAGGATGCAAATGACCAGCTGTCTGCAAGGAGTATCAATCCTTTCCATTCCCCACCATCCGGTCAGAGCTGAAGAAGCTTCTTGGATGAGGAGTGAAATGTCTTCAAAAGACAACAAAAAACGAAGTCTAGTTGCCTCCTGAAAAAGTACCTTTGGGACAACCATGAGCTGGATGACTGAGAATCTCTACACACTTTAATGATAAATTATCTAGACATATCTGCAGTTGACTTAACTGTAACAGAATAACTGAGTTGGAAGGGAGCTTGGAGGTCATCTAGTCCGACCCCCTGCTCAAGCAGGAGACACTGTTCCATTTCAGACAAATGGTTGTCCAGTCTCTTCTTAGAAAAACCTCCAGCGATGGAGCTCCCAAAACTTCTGGAGCCAAGTCACTGTAGATCAGTGATTCTCAACCGTGGCCATCTTAAGCCTGCTGTGACTGTGTCATACAATATATGTGGGTATATGCATAATGATTGATTGATTGATTGATTGTTGTGTTTATGTAGTGTATATTGGAGGTGGTGACCCTTTGAGAGCTGGATGCAACAAAATTTCATTTTAATGTATGCCAATTGGTGTACATTTAAAGCAGAGGTCTTCAAACTTGGCAACTTTAAGACTTACTTACTTACTTACTTACTTACTTACTTACTTACTTACTTACTTACTTACTTACTTACTTACTTATTTATTTATTTATTTATTTATTTATTTATTTATTTATTTATTTATGAGATTTATGAGATTTATGAGATTTATGAGATTTATATACCGCCTCACAGTGCAAGCACTCTCTAAGCAGTTTACACCAGTAAGCAATGTATATTTATATTGCCCCCAACAATCTGGGTCCTCATTTTACCTACCTCGGAAGGATGGAAGGCTGAGTCAACCTTGAGCCGGTGAGATTTGAATCGCTGACCTGCGGATCAGTGTCAGCTAAAGTGGCCTGCAGTACTGCACTCTAACCGCTGCGCCACCTCGCCCCAATTGGGAATTCTGGGAGTTGAAGTCCACAAGTCTTAAAGTTGCCAAGTTTGGGGACCCCTGCTTTAAAGTGACAATAAAGTTAGTCTAAGTCTTGAGGGACCCTCTGTTAAACCATTACCCAGAAGCCTCAGGGTGTCGTCCATCTACCCCTGCAAGATGCATGGACTTAATGCCCAGAATTGCCCAGCTAGCATGTTCTGTTCAGTCTGGTTGGCTCCCTCCCTCCATCCCCATCTCAGGGGAGCAGGATGGGAAGCCCCTGTTGCAAGGAGCCGGAGGTTAGATGATAGAATTTGGGGACCTGGATATGTGTAGCTCCTTCATTCAATCGGGGCCTGCTTGATGCCTTTCGTCCCCTTTGTAACTGTCTCTTGACTCATTGGCTTCCCATTTAGGAGACACAAAGGGGGTGTCTAATAACACATGTATATAAATAGATCCTTTCTGGCACTGATGACGTTACCTAGTTCGGTCATAAAACATTTTCAAGAAAACCTTCTTCTTCTTCTTCTTCTTCTTCTTCTTCTTCTTCTTCTTCTTCTTCTTCTTCTTCTTCTTCTTCTTCTTCTTCTTCTTCTTCTTCTTCTTCTTCTTCTTCTTCTTCCTCCTCCTCCTCCTCCTCCTCCTCCTCCTCCTCCTCCTCCTCCTCCTCCTCCTCCTCCTCCTCCTCCTCCTCTTTTTCCGGTACTCTTCTTCCTCCTTTTCCTGGCCTCCTCTTCCCCCCCTCCCATTACTTATAATGTTACCTAATTGGGTCATGAAATGTTTGCAAAAAAAACCATCAAGCTCACAGAGACCCAAGGACCCCACAGTCCTTCTCCTCTTTCTCCCCTTCTTCCTCCTCTCCCTCTCCCTCCCAGCATTTATAATGTTACCTAGTTGGGTCATGAAATGTCTGCAAGAAAACAACCGAGCTCAGAGAGCAGCAGGGACCCCGCAGCAATATTTATTTATTTATTAGTGAGATTTATATACCGCCTCACAGTGCAAGCACTCTCTAAGCAGTTTACACCAGTAAGCAAGGTATATATTTATATTGCCCCCAACAATCTGGGTCCTCATTTTACCTACCTCGGAAGGATGGAAGGCTGAGTCAACCTTGAGCTGGTGAGATTTGAACCGCTGACCACAGTCAGCTAAAGTGGCCTGCAGTACTGCACTCTAACCGCTGCGCCACCTCGGCTCTTGTGTATATAAGAGCTCTATATATAGCAATAGCTAGCTAGTTAGAGAGAGAGAGAGAGAGAGAGAGAGAGAGAGAGAGAGAGAGATGGATAGATAGATAGATGATAGATAGATAGATAGATAGATAGATAGATAGATAGATAGATAGATAGATAGATAGATAGATAGATAGATAGATATAAAAATAGCAATAGCACTTGGACTTATATACCGCTTCATAGTGCTTTACAGCCCTCTCTAAGCGGTTTACAGAGTTCAGCATATTGCCCCCAACAATCTGGGTCCTCATTTTACCTACCTCGGAAGGATGGAAGGCTGAGTCAACCTTGAGCCTGGTGAGATTTGAACCGCTGACCACAGTCAGCTAAAGTGGCCTGCAGTACTGCACTCTAACCGCTGCGCCACCTCGGCTCTTGTGTATATAAGAGCTCTATATATAGCAATAGCTAGCTAGAGAGAGAGAGAGAGAGAGAGAGAGAGAGAGATGGATGGATAGATAGATAGATAGATAGATAGATAGATAGATAGATAGATAGATAGATAGATAGATAGATAGATAGATAGATAGAAAAATAGCAATAGCACTTAGAGTTATATACTGCTTCATAGTGCTTTACAGCCCTCTCTAAGCGGTTTACAGAGTTCAGCATATTGCCCCTAACAATCTGGGTCCTCATTTTACCCACCTCGAAAGGATGGAAGGCTGAGTCAACCTTGAGCCGGTGAGATTTGAACTGCCAAATTACAGGCAGTCAGCAGAAGTAGCCTGCAGTACTGCACTCTAACCACTGCGCCACCGCGGCTCTTGGTGAATGTCCGTCTCTACAATCATCCAAAAAACATCAGTTCCCACGGTCAAAGGGTTCTCTTTATCAAAAATGTCTCTCCTGTGGTGATTTCTTTCAGCCCACTTCAATCTAAGCCTCTCTCTTTGCGTCAATCCCCTCCAGGTGGCCACAATGTCACAATTTCTCTGCAGTCAAGGACCGGTCACACACACATGCCTTCGGTGGTCGGCGTCCTGGTCTTCACCCAGTTCTGGTTTTGGTTTCCTCTGTCCCACTTCTTGTCCTTGGCGTTCACTCCGACCTGCGTCATCGGCCTCAACAAGGACCTCAAGGTAGGTGCGGCGGGCATCGAAATGATGCTTTTTTTACCTGCTTACCTGGCCAAGGAAACGGCTGGGCTGCTTCTCCAGGAAATAATACTGTCCTCTCCCTTGAATGGAGGTTGAATACAGGTAGTCCTCGACTTACGACCGCCATTGAGCCCCAAATTTCCCTTGTTAAGCGAGACAGTTAAGTGAAATTTTGCCCCCATTTTACCACCTTTCTGGCCACAGTTGCTAAGCGAACCACTGCGGTTGTTCAGTTAGCACCATGGTTGTTAAGTGAATCTGGCTTCCCCCCTTGACTTTGCTTGTCAGAAGGTTGCAAACGGGGATCACATGACGCCGGGATCACTGCAGCCGTCATAAATGTGAGTCAGTGGCCAAGCGTCTGAATTTTGATCACGTGCCCGTGGGGAATGCTGCAACGGTCCTAACTCTGAAAAACGGTCATAGGTCGCTTTTTTTTCCCCAGTGCTGTTGTAACTTCGAACGGTCACTAAACGAACTGTTGTAAGTCGAGGATTACCTGTACCTCGTTCCTTCAGTCAATCGTCAGGTGTGACCGACTTACTCATTCTGCAGTCCGTTCTGCGCTTGTCCTCGAAGCTGTGCGCCTCTAGTGCTCCTGAAATAAAATTGGAAAGCCCAGTTATTGAGGTGAAGACAAACTATATTGCCTAATAATGACAAATAAGTCAATATTAAGCCCACCAATTCGGACATACGGAGGGGGCTCAAGCCACTGCCAGTCCCCACTGACCCTGTGATTCATCAGGTAGAGTTCTTGACTGGTGTTCAAGCATATTTTTGGTATTGTACCAATTAGAAAAGAGCTGGGATCAGGGATTGGAAATTGTGAGGTTTCCCAAGGGATCCGCTTCAGTCAATCAGAGTAGAGCTGGAAGGGACCTTGGAGGTCTTCTAGTCCAACCCCCTATACCAGCGGTGGCGAACCTTTTTCAGCGCTCCCGCGTGCCACTACCCAAAATGCAATTCGTGGCCCCCCTGCGCACCCACACCCACATGCACGCACACGCACCATGCACGCGCCCGCACTGCGCATGCGCACATCTACTGCGCACGCGCAACCACCCCCTCCTCCTCCTGCTGCCAGCCTCGCACTCCGGGTGGGGATGGTGGGCTCCCTGTGCCGTCTGGAGAACCTCCAAACATGCGGTCTTGCCGGGGCTCCTCCTCGCTTGGAGCCGCTTTTCTCCTGCCGGCAGCAGGCTCTCTCCTTCCCCACCACCCCAGAAGAGCGGCAGCAGCGGCAGCTGAAGGGAGAAGGGAAAGATTCGCTTGAGCTTTGCAAGCAGCCGAAGTTCGGTTTCGGGTTTCGGGTAGCTCTGCGCATGCGCGCCAGGAACCCGGAAGTAGAGTGACGGACCTGTGGCGTGCCAGGCGAAATGGCTCCGCGTGCCACCTGTGGCACGCGTGCCATAGGTTCGCCACCACGGCCCTATACCCTATACCAGTGATGGCGAACCTTTTTGGCACCGAGTGCCCAAACCAGAATGCACTTGCATGTGCGCGCGCCGGAGCATCGGAAAACAGAAGACCAGATGGCCAGTGCACATGTGCACGCTGGCCAGCTGGTCTTCGGGGTTTCTGGCACGCGCATCCGTGCCGGCCAGCTGGTGCAGGCGCCGGAGCACTGGAAACCCAGAGACCACCTGGCCGGCGCATGCATGCCTGGTTTTTGGCCATTTTCAGGCCGTTTTCCAGCACTAAGGCAAAGACCAGCTGCCTGGCGCTCTGGAAACCAGAAGAGCAGCTGGCGACAGCACATGTGCCCACAGAGAGGGCTCTATGTGCCACCTGTGGCACGCGTGCCATAGGTTTGCCATCACGGTCCTATACCATTTCAGACAGTGGCTGTTTAGTCTCTTCTTAAAAACCTCCAGTGATGAAGCACCCACAACCTCTGGAGGCAAACCAATTTATTATTCTCAATGTTAATAAATTTCTCCTTAATTCCAGGTTGCGCCTCTCCTTGATTAGTTTCTATCCGTTGTTTCTTCACCTGCCTTCAGGTGCTTTGGAGAATAGGTGGACCCTCTACAGTGGTGGGTTCCTACTGGTGCGGTCCACTCTATAGCACCGGTAGCGGCCCGCTGGTGGCGTCACAGCACCGGTGCGGTCGGTTGCCGGTGCGCCATTTTTTTAAAAAAAAATTTTTACATTTTTTAAAAAAATTTCTTTTGTGCATGCCCAGAAACCTGACAATTAAGTCTTTCCCCGTCCCTTCGCTTGAAAATAATAAGAAGCTCGCATTTGACACTTTTCCTTCGCTTTTGCCTAAAGCTTCCCAAAGTGGGCGTTTTCCGAAAGCTTAACCTTTTATACTGTTAATTTTATACAGTTTTATACTGTTATTCTTTAGACAAAAACATTGAGGACTGTTAAAAGATACTGGTCTTTTAACAGTCCTCAATATTTTCGTCTAAGGAATCCATGACTGAAACCAGAAATGCTGTATGAGACTTGCTTGTCTTTTAACTATAGCATTTTCTGCATATAAAGGTTGCTGTGTTGCCATGGTGTAACACGCACTTTGTATGCAAAGCTTTTCATGTAAGGTATAAAATAGCAAAAATAGTAGTAACATATCTCTGAAATAACTAATATATGACTGGCAAGCCACGCCCACCCAGTCACGTGGCTGGCAAGCCACACCCACAAAATAAGCCATGCCCACAGAGTGGTAGTAAAAAAATTAGGAACCCGCCCCTGACCCTCTATATTTTTTGTGGCAGCCCCTCAAATATTGGAATATTGCAATCATGTCCCCCCTAGTCCTTTTTTTATTCTAAATTAGCCAAACCCAATTCCTGCAACCGCTCTTCGTATGTTTTGGTCCCCAGGCCTTTAATCATCTTAGTTGCTCTTCTCTGCACTTTTTTTCCCTCAAAGTCTCAATATCTTTTTTGTAAGACTTTTACAAAAGTCTTTGTTAAGTTCAACAGGCAAGGACACGCTCGGAGTTGCAGTCAAATCCCAGCATGCGAACAGTTTGTCATCCTCAGAAAATAGCCTCCGTTATTTGTGTTATTTTATTGAGATGTAACCTTCCACCCCCCCAAAAAAGGAATTCTTATCTAATAAGTCCTCAGCTGTGCCCGATTCGGAGCTACAAGCTTCTGCCCAGTGTGCTGACCTTTGGTATTTTAAAAATCAAAGCAAAACAAAGCCCATTTTTCTGTGCTCTGCAGATGCCCTGCTTATCTGAGCAAAATCTGATGCTAACTTAAGCTGTCTTGCTAGGAGTTAAAGGACCCCAGGTGTGTCCGCAGCCATGTTGGGTAAATTAAAAAAGAAGTTTAAAAACAAAAGCCAGTTAAAAATAATTTTCATCCCAGCATCTTGCCACCGGCTGGAGCAGGGTTGGGCAGCTTTGGCCACTCTATGACTGTTGGACTTCAACTCCCAGAATTCCTGAACCAAGCAGCCCCTCCCCACAAGGGAACAATGCATTCGAATTTGTTTGCTCTCTCAATTTTGTCTTCAGCCTCTGAAATTGTTCCTCCTTTCCATCTCCTCCCTCCCTTCCCTTCCCTTTCTTCCTTCCTTCTTCCCTCCCATCCTCCCTCCCTTCTTTCCTTCCTTCCCTCCTTCCTCATTCCCTCCCTCCCATCCTCCCTTCTTTCCTTCCTTTTTTTTCAGATGCCAAAAGTGCAGTACCGGTCTAACGTCAAGCCCTCCACATTTGCCTACCCAGCCCCGTTGGAAGTGCCAAAAGAGAAGGAGAAGGAAAAGGTTTTGTTGCATGTTCCATCAGGGGCTGCCCCTGGGCATCCAGGCCCCCCTGCCTTTAGAGCCTCACTGACCATCGATAGCCACGCCAGATGGATAGACAGATTGTTTTAAATTTATTTATTACATTTTTATGCCGCCCGTCTCCTAGATGGGTGGGTGGGTGGGTGGACGGACGGACGGATGGATGAATAGATGACGGACATACTGACAATCTATGGTGACCTAGTGCTTCTGTCTTTCTATAGCAAAGAAGCCAAAATCCCGAATGTGTTTACTTCCTCTACAAAATTGACCCTCCTTCTTTGAAAACAGTTTCTCTCCCCCAGCAGAAGAGCATCAGGGAAGAGCTTGGGGTCTCTGCAGAAAAGCAATCAAGCGATGCAGGGCCCGGCTCTTTCTAACTAATCTTCACATCTAATTTCACTCCCAGACCCATTATCCCCTCCCTTTTCCTTTCTCTCAGCTTTAGATCAACTGACACAGGGAGGCCCATAGTGAATTTTCAGATAGATGGATGGATGGATGGATAGATATAGATAGATAGATAGATAGATAGATAGATAGATAGATAGATAGATAGATAGATAGATAGATAGATAGATAGATAGATAGATAGATAGATAGACAGACAGACAGACAGACAGACAGACAGACAGACAGACAGACAGACAGATAAATGATAGATTAGATAGATATAGATAGATAGATGATAGATAGATATATAGATAGATAGATAGAAAGAAAGAAAGAAAAGAAAGAAAGAAAGAAAGAAAGAAAGAATATAGAAGATAGATAGTGTTAGATAAGAATTACTCTCATCAGAGGCGAAATAGATCTTTTCCCTGGAACTCTGACATTATAAAAAGAAACTGCAGTTCAAAATACTAAAGTAGAAAATATTTATTTCAGTACAAAACAATGAATCACATCTTGGCTATAAAACAGGTCTTGCTCCTTACAGAAGCTGAAGAAGGAAGGAACAAAGAAAGGAATGTACACATGCGTACTAGGAACATATTAATCACGTGCTCAGGAATAAACCATTATATTTGATAGGGATGCATCCCCCTGCATATACTGTACATGTAACAGGCAATATAAAATCACTGCCTGACAGATAGATTAGATAGATAGATAGATAGATAGATAGATAGATAGATAGATAGATAGATAGATAGATAGATAGATAGATAGATAGATAGATAGATAGATAGATAGATAGATAGATAGATAGATAGATAGATAGATAGATAGATAGATAGATAGATAGATAGATTAGATAGAGAGATAGAGAGATAGAGAGATAGGATAGAAGATAGATAGATAGATAGATAGATAGATAGATAGATAGATAGATAGATAGATAGATAGATAGATAGATAATTTTCATACACACACACACACACACACACACACACATATACAGACGCACGCACACACGCTTCTTAATACCTGCCTACCTATGAAAGTGCTTCTGTCTGCCGTTAACTGAGCCAACTTCCCCTGGAGCCTTGATGGGCTGCTTTTCTGACCCTCCCCTGTTTTCCTTCCTCCCCGGTTGCAACCAGGTTTCCACTGCTGTGTTGTCCATCACTGCAAAAGCCAAGAAAAAAGAGAAGGAGAAAGAGAAAGAGAAGAAAGAAGAGGAGAAAATGGAAGTGGTGAGTCGACTTGTCTAGTCTGGTTTGGAATCAGGGGAATCTGATTTCTCAACGTCAGGAAAAAAAAATTCCCACGAATGTAATGACGAGAAGTTGAGGAAGGAAGATTTGGTGAGCTCATTCAGATTTCCCAAAAGTAAGAAACCTCTCTCCTCTCTCAAAATGCAAACCATCCTCGACTTACGACCACAATTGAGCCCAAAATTTATGTTGCTAAGCGAGACCTTGGTTAAGGGAGCTTTGCCCCATTTTGCGACCTTTCTAGCACAGCAATTAAGTGAATCACCGCCATTGTTAATAACCCGGTTGTTAAGTGAATTCGGCTTCCCCATGGATGTTGCTCGTCCGAAGGTCGCAAAAGGGGATCACGTGACCCTCGGGACATTGCAGCCGTCATAAATGTGAGTCCGTTGCCAAGAGTCTGAATTTGGACAGTGTGACCCTGAGGGTGCTGCAAGGGTCGTAAGTGTGAAAAACAGTTGTAACTTTGCCGTTGTAAGTTTGAACGGTCAGTAAATGAACTGTTGTAAATTGAGGACTTCTGGTATAGAAGAAGAATGTGAAGGACCTTTTCTAACTCATCACCAGTAGAAATTTAGTGCAAGAGGCAGGGGTGGGTTTGGACCGGTTCGGACCGGTTCGCTAGAACCGGTAGCGACCCTCTGGTGACGTCACGATGATGTCAGGGACCTGGACACCGCCATCTTTTTTTTAAAATTTTTTTTTCTTCTGAGCATGTGCAGAAGCCGAGTTTCTGGCACTGTGCATGCGGTTGCCATCTTGTTTTCGGCTTTTTTTTTCCTTTTCTTTTTTTTCTGGATTTTTTGGCACTATGCACGCGTGCGCAAAGCACACACGTGCCCACGAGGCGCACCCGCACGGCGCTGGAGGAAGCGAACCAGTAGCGAGGTAAGTTAGAACCCACCCCTGGCAAGAGGGATATATATCTCTGTGTGTTTGTGTGTGTGTGTGTGTGTGTGTGTGTGTGTGTGTGTGTGTGTGTGTATACCCCGTGTTTCCCCGAAAATTTGATCCTGTCTTATATTTTTTTGAAACCTTAAATAAGCGCTTGGCCTTATTGCCATGCACTCAAAAGCCTGATTGGGCTTATTATCAGGGGATGTCTTATTTTGGGGGAAACAGGGTATTTGTATACACACACACATACACAAATATACATAAAGAAATATATATATATAAGAGAGAGGGAGAGAGAGAGAGAATGTGAATTTGCAAATATAATATATATATCAGGGGTGGGTTCCTGCCAGTACGGTCTTACCTGTTTTTCACCGCAGAACCGAAGAAGGTGGTGGCGTTCGCGGCGCGGGGCTTCCCCTGCCCGCTTTTCCCCACCCACCTAGACGCCGCCATTTGCGTTCTTTTGCCCTCTGTGCATGCTCAAAGCGTTCTGCTTGCGCAGAGGGCAAAAGAACGCAAATGCCGGCGTCCATGCGGGCGGGGGAAAGCGGGTAGAGGAAGCCCCGCGCCGCAAACACCACCAGCTTCGTCAGCTGTGCGGCGACCAACAGGTAAGACCGTACCAGCAGGAGCCCACCCCTGATATATACATATATATTTGCTAAACCATATCCAGCCGTTGTGGCAAAGTGCAGACAACTGGGAAGAGCTTAAATTAGGATCTGACATTTTCATAGAGGATCAAGCCATAAATGGCTACAAGTTTTGTGTCAGCTTTTTGAGGCTGTCCAGATCTGGAAGTAGGCCTCCCAGGGAGACCGGGCCTACACTTGGTGGAGGTGTGTGATAGTAACAGAATTTTGCACATCTGTGTGTGTTTTCTGAGCACTCCTGCTTATACCTCATGGAGGAGCCAGGAATACAGGTAGTCCTCAACTTACAACAGTTTGTTTAGTGAGCGTTCAAAGTTACAACGGCCCTGAAAAAAATGACTCATGGCCATTTTTCACACTTACGACCGCTGCAGCATCCCCACAATCACATGATCAAAATTCAGAGGGTTGGCACCGACTCACATTTATGACGGTTGCAGTGTTCCCAGCGTCATGGGATCCCCTTTTGCAACTTTCTGACAAGCAAAGTCAAGGGGGAAGCCAGATTCACTTAACGACCGTGTTACTAACTGAACAACCTCAGTGGTTCGCTTAGCAACTGTGGCAAGAAATGTCGTAAAATGGGGGCAAAACTCACTTAGCAAATGTCTCACTTGGCAATGAAAATGTTGGGCTCAATTGTGAGTGTAAGTTGAGGGTTACCTGTATAAATTGTGCATGCGAAGGATCTAGGTTATGGTCTGTGGTGCCCAAAAGGTTGGGCACGGCTGCTTTAGCCCATTGGCAGGGTTCCAGGGTCTGCCTCCGAGCAGCGCAATCGTGTTCTGTCCCCAGTTACGAATGTATCAAAAACACATGGTTTGAACAAAGTTAGTTTAATTAATGAACCACTGTTAATAACTGGCTTAGCAGTGGCAAACACACAAATCAAAATACACAATAATTTCTTGCATCAGTCAGCGCTAATTCGGCTTCATTAGCAGCTGGCTAAGTTCAGTCAGTCTTAGCTCAAAACAAAGGCAATTAGTTCTGGTTATCTCATGTAATGTCCGAAGGCTTGGCCAAATGCCCAGGAGTTTCTCTTGATAAGAAATCCAACGCAGGAAAAACAGGACTTCACAATACAAGGCACGACAGAGATCTGAACTATTGTTTCCTGCAGCTTTCCAGTTGCCTCTACTGTTCTTAAATAGACTACGGGAGTGGCCAATTAGCCCCCAGTCTTACTCCCGAGGAGACCTCCTCCGGAGTAAACCTTTCTGCCTCTTGGCAGCCCTGCGTGCTCTTGCATTCAGGAAAGGAGTAGCCCCTCCTTTCTCAGCACTGCCAAGAGGTGCTGGAGGTTCCAAAGGCCCAGGCTGCACAGGCTGCTGGCGGGCCACAACAAATCGTTCCATCTCACCTTGATTCGGAGGGAAGATTTGACTCGCTTTTTGTACTTGCATCACACCTGTAAGCCGAGAAGCATTTCAACATTTTTCAGCTCAAGCCACCTAAATTCGCCTGTTTTAAAAGTGTTGAAGCCCACCCCCAGGTGATTGCTGTTTCCTCCATTCCCTGTTG
Source organism: Diadophis punctatus similis (assembly GCA_023053685.1). Classification (NCBI taxonomy): domain Eukaryota; kingdom Metazoa; phylum Chordata; class Lepidosauria; order Squamata; family Dipsadidae; genus Diadophis; species Diadophis punctatus. Next base: position 80,023,536 of record JALIGW010000005.1, on the reverse strand, counting down.
TTACTTTCCTCCCATCCGCAAACAGGAAGAAGCGGAGAAGAAGGAGGAGAAGGAGAAGAAGAAGGAGCCCGAACCCTCTTTTCAGATCCTTGACAATCCAGCACGGGTGATGCCAGCCCAGCTGAAGGTGCTCACCATGCCCGAGAGCTGCCGGTACCAGCCTTTCAAGACTGTGAGTTTCCATTAACTGCCTACCTGCCTGCCTACCATCCATCTATCCACCCACACCATCTATCCACCCATCCACCTGTCCGTCCACCTACCTACCTGTCTGTCTACATTATCTACCTGCCTACCTACCATCCGCCCACCCATCCGTCCGTCCGTCCACCTACCTACCTATCTGTCTATCTTATTTACCTACCTACCTATCTATCATCCGTCTGTCCGTCCGTCTGTCTATCCATCCATCCACCCACCCATCCATCCATCCATCCACCCACCCATCCACCTGTCCATCCACCTACCTATCTGTCTACATTATCTACTTAACTGCCTACCTACCATCCATCCACCCACCCGCCCCTTCGTCCGTCCGCTCACCCATCCATCCACCCGTCCGTCCGTCTGTCCACCTACCTACCTGTATCTGTCTATCTTTACCTACCTACCTATCTATCATCTGTCTGTCCGTCTGTCTGTCTATCCATCTACCCATCCATCTATCCATCCATCCATCCGTCTATTTATCCACCCACCCATCCATCCATCTATTCACCTACCCATCCACCTACCTATCTGTCTACATTATCTACTTACCTACCATCCATCCACCCACCTGCCCGTTCGTCCATCCGCTCACCCACCCATCCATCCACCCGTCCGTCCGTCTGTCCACCTACCTACCTGTATCTGTCTATCTTATCTACCTACCTACCTCCCTATCATCCGTCCATCCATCCATCCATCCATCCATCCATCCATATAAGTCTAAGTGCTATTTTCCTCCCTCCCTCCCTCCCTCCCTTCCTTCCTTCCTTCCTTCCATGGTGGCCCAGTGGTTAGGATGCAGTATTGCAGGCTAATTCTGCCCACAGCCAGGAGTTCGATCCTGACCGGCTCCACGTTGACTCAGCCTTCCGTCCTTCCGAGGTCGGTAAAATGAGGACCCAGATAGTTGGGGGGCCATAGGCTGACTGTGCAAACTGCTTAGAGTAGGGCTATAAAGCACCGTGAAGCAGTATATAAGCCTTAAGTGCTATTGTTATCGCTGTGTGCTTTTGTTTCCTTAGCTTTCCATTGGGGGCATCATCGTCTTGCGAGACACCAGCGAGGACACGGAAGAGCTGGTGGAGCCCGTGGCAGCCCACGGCCCCAAGATAGAGGAGGAGGAACAGGAGCCGGAGCCCCCCGAGCCTTTCGAGTATATCGACGACTAGGATGAGGTGGGTGTCATTCGGCTTCCTGGTTGGATTCACTTCCACCACCCAACGCCAAAATTTTAATCCGGCTGGAAAATGACCCTGGGAAAATTATAGGGTCTTTTCTTAGCTGGGCAGGGAATTCAGCAGCGTGAACATTGGTGTGGTCAAGTGCCCAGGCAATTTTATTTTTATTTATTCTATTTTATTTATTTATTTTTGTCAAGTACGTGTTAGTAATATACATAGATGTAACATTGTTTATATACATGAGATGGGTACTGATAAGAGGGGACATTAGGACAGGGACGGTAGGCACGCTGGTGCACTTATGCACGCCCCTTACTGACCTCTTAGGAATCGGGTGAGGTCAACAGTGGACAGTCTAAGGGTAAAGTTTTGGGAGTTTGGTGACAATTGGTTCTTTTGGATCCAGAGATAATAAGCGGAGGAGGAGGAGGACTCTGTGATCTTGCTGGTTTTCTTGCAAACGTTTTGTGACCCGACTACGGAACTTCATCAGTGCTAGAACGGAAGTGGATGCGTGGAGTGAAGGAGAAAAGGAGGAAGAGGAGGAGGAGAGAGGGAGGGATCCTTGGTGCTCTTAAGTGCTCTCTGACCTTGGCGGTTTTGTTGCAGACGTGTCATGACCCAACTAGGGAACATCATCAGTCCTAGAACGGAAGTGGTTGTGTGGAGTGAAGGAAGAGGAGGACTATGGGTCCCTTGGTGTTCTCTTGAGCTAGGTTCTTGTTTTCTTGCAGACTTTTCAGTGCCCAACTAGATAACAATATCAGTGCTAGAAGAGAGGTGGGTGTGTGGAGTGTAGGAGAAGAGGAGGAGGAGGGAGGGATCGATCCTTGGTGCTCTCTAAGTAGACATTTGTCTTAGACATTTGTCTTAGACAAGACAAATGTTCTTGTAGACATTTCATTAGCCAAATAGGTAACATTATCAGTGCTAGAAGGAAGTTGAGGTTTGGAGAAAGGAGGAGGAGGAGGAAGAGGCGGAAGAGGGAGGAAGAAAAGGGAGGATTATGGGGTCCTTGGTGCTCTCTAAGCTTGGTTGTTTTTTTGTAGACATTTCATTGCCGAACTAGGTAACATCATCAGTGCTAGAAGGAAGTGATTGTATGGAGTAAAGGATAAGGAGAAAGGGAGGAGGAGGAGGAGGAGGACAGGGACTATATGGTCCTAAGTGCTCTCTGAGCTTGGTTGTTTTCTTGCAGACGTTTCATTGCCGAACTAGGTAATATCATCAGTGCTAGAAGGGAGGAGGAGGAGGAGGAAGACAGAAGAGGGAAGGGAGGGGGAAGGAGGAGGAGGACTGTGGGGTCCTTGGTGGTCTCTGAGCTTGGTTGTTTTCTTGCAGACGTTTCATTGCCGAACTAGGTAATATCATCAGTGCTAGAAGGAAGTGGTTGTGTGAAGTAAAGGAGAAAGAGAAAGGGAGAAGGAGGAGGAGCAAGGGAGGGAGGGATCGATCCCTGGGGCTTTCTGAGCTTGGTTGTTTTCTTGCAGACGTCTCATTGCCCAACTAGGTAACACCATCAGTGCCAGAGGAAGACTAGGATATAGATGGGTTGTTTCAAGGCCCCTGCGGGGATTAGACTGTCACGCCAGCCACTAACCCGAGAAGGAAGGCAGCCTTGTTGGTGGTTTGGCCAGAATATTACCCTGGTCCCTTTCTCCTTCCCACTCCTCCTCCAGATGACCACCCTCGACGGAGTTCGGGACAACGTCGGGACGTCTGGAGCCCCGGGAGGAAGAAGCTCCTGTGACAAGCCGCAGCTCAGCGCATGTCCCAACCGACGCTTCTCTGCTGGCCGTCCCGCAGACGATGGAGAATGGCCGTTTCTCTCTTTAGCGTACTCCTCATTTACAAGAAACCGGTTTTCAAAATAAATTAATAAAAAAAAATCCCAAGGGCAAAAAAAAAATCTGTCGACACCTCCAATATGCACTACATAAACATGACTAAATAAATAACAAATTATGCATATTTCAGGAGAAAGTCAGGTTTTGCCCAATGCTCAGCCGCTGTCTTAGGAAAAGACACGGGTGCAAGGAAGGCCCGTCTTGAGAAAGAGAGGAAGTCGGTGTGAAGTTTGATCCGTTGGCATGAAAACTTACATATTTCTTTGAGGGTGGGGGGAATTCTAGGAGGGGCCTCAGTACTTTATTAACACATACTGTGTTTCCCCGAAAATAAGACCCTGTCTTATATTTTTTTGAACCCTGAAATAAGCGCTTGGCCTTATTGCCATGCACTCAAAAGCCCGATTGGGCTTATTATCAGGGGATGTCTTATTTTGGGGGAAACAGGGTAAATATTCACAAAACTCTGCCAGGCTCCTGCAAGCTGTAACATGCCTTTTAATCAAGTGCCATTTTGGGGTTCATATAATTTTAATTACACATAGTCCTTGACTCACAGCCACAATCTGAGCCCAAAATTTCCGTTCCGAAGCAAGACCGTTGTTACGTGAACAATCTTTGCTGCCACAATTAAGTAAATCTCTGCCATTGTTCACGGTTGTTAAGTGAATCTGGTTTCCCTCATGTCAGAAGGTCACAGAAGGGGTTCACATGACACCCCCATGGGACACTGCAACCGTCGTAAATCTGAGTCAGCGTCCAAGCTTCTGAATTTTGATCCCCCAAAGGAGGTGCTGCAGCGTTCTAATTGAGAAAATCCATCATAAGTCGCTTTTTTCAGTGCCGTTACAATTTCGGTCACTAAATGAACCATTGTAAGTCAAAGACAACCTGTAGTAGAATGCACAAGTCTTTTTTTTAAAATATGGAAGCTTTTTTTTTTAACCTGTGGGGAGAATTCAGTGCTCTCCCACTCGTTCTCAGCTGCGGGGTGTGTGTGTGTTTGTTTGTGTGTGCACACCTCCAGAAAATTGTTTACATATTTTCTCCATGTTGGCACCGAACAGCCTCAAAAATTGACATCTCTGGGGCCTATAATATAACGCTTGGAGGGAAGGTGGGGGGGAGAGCCGAGAATGGGGCAGACAGTAGACCCACAGTGAAGGCAAGAGAGGACTGAGTCATCTTCGGAGGTGGAACCCGCTGGGTTGTCGATGAGGCGTGCGAGGAATATTTCCCCCTCGCCACATTTTTGTGGGTCTGCTTTCCGTGCCAGGGGTTGGCGCACCGCTGGGCTGCGAAGTGAGCAGAGGAGAGGAGAGGAAATCGCAGCCCTCAGACCTGGCGGGTGAGAGGGATGGCCGGGCGCTGGAGGGAGCAGAGGGCTGGTGTCAATCCGGCGCATCGGAGTGGCCGATCGAAGGGTGTCGGGTTGTGGCTACACACACCAGACGACGATTCCTAAACTGACCCACCGGACTGAGCAAGCGTGGCACCGTGTGCCAACAGAACTGCTATTTATTTATTGTTTGTTTGTTGTTACAAAATGCAGGGAATCCTTGACTTGCAACCATTTGGAAAAAGGGATTTATGACCGTTTTTCACACTTAATGACCGTTGCAACATCCCTAAGGTCACTTGGTCAGTTTTCTGGCGCTTGGCAACGTGTCGATGAAAGTTGCGCTGTGCTGGGGTGATGTGATCACCATTTATGACAATATAACAATTAACAGTTGGAAGGGACCTTGGAGGTCATCTAGTCCAACCCCCTGCTCACGCAGGAGACCTATACTAGGGATTTGAACCACCGAACTGCCGACCTTTCTGATCGACAAGCTCAGTGTCTTAGCCACTGAGCCTTTTGTAACCTTCCCGGCTGTGCTTCCGACAAGCAAAGTCAATGAGGGGGTGCCAGATTCGCTGTAAGGACCGCATGATTTAGTTAACGACAGCAGTGATTCGCTTAACAACTACGGGGAAAAAGACTTGTGAGTTGATTCTCTCTTGGCCCAATCCACCTCGCAGGATTGTTGGGATAAAATTCATGGAACAACAGCCTTGCTTAGCAAGGGAAATTTTAGGCTCAATGGTGGTTGTAAGTTCAGGACTATTGTACAGTAACTCAAGGCAGCAAACAATGTATGCTCCCTCCTATTCTCCCCACCACAACAACCCTGTGAGGTGGGTTGGGCTAAGAGCGAGTGACTGGCCCAAAGTCACCCAGCTGGCTTTCATTCCTAAAATCGGACTAGAACTCACTGCCTCCTGGTGATTGGCCCAAAGTCACCCAGCTAGCTTTTATCCCTAAGGTGGCACTAGAATTCACAGATGCCTAGTGATTGGCCCAAAGTCACCCAGCTAGCTTTCATTCCTAAAATCGGACTAGAACTCACTGTCTCCTGGTGATTGGCCCAAAGTCACCCAGCTAGCTTTTATCCCTAAGGTGGCACTAGAACTCACAGGCGCCTGGCCCAAAGTCACCTAGCCAGCTTTTATGCCTGGGAGGGGGGAACTAGAACTCACCATCTCCTGGTGATTGGCCAAAAGTCACCCAGCTGGCTTTCATGTCTAAGGTAGGACTAGAATTCACAGCCGCCTGGCGATTGGCCCAAAGTCATCCAACCAGCTTTCGCACACTGCCAGTCCTTGAGATCAGACTTATACTAGGAGATTTGCACACATCCCTTGGACCATTAAGTGTACGTTTACAACCACCACCACAAGTAGGTGTATCCCAAATCCTCTTCTCCTTAAGGGATTTGGAAAACAAAACAAAAAAATCTTACGTCAAGTTGCAAAGAAAGGAACGAAGGAACATTTCTCTTGAAATAATAAGTGTCTCTTTAGTTGTAAACTTTGGTCCTGGCACCGAAGAGGCTTTTAATGGAACCAAATTTGTCCAACCCAGCAAAAAAAAGGCTTCAACCACAACCCCCATCATTCTCAGCCGAGGAGGCCAAATGCTTGTGGCAAGCCTGGAATCCTAACGATTTATACCCCTGTCGAATTTGGGAAAAAATAGAATCCATTAAAAACCCCAATTTCATTTCAACTCCGCTCAGCTCGACCGCTGCTTTTTTTCAAAACAAATGTAGATCTTGCTAACGGTTTGGCGGTTTCTGCCGCCAACTCCTTGTACCGAATCTATGGTTTTCCTCCCTTTTTGTCTCCATCAACATCTTTACTTCTTTTATGACTTTTCATTTCTTCCTTGAGCCCTGCCAGATTGGAGAAAGTAATTCTCTCCACTGCTACGTTCCATCAATGCCAAGAAGGGAACACACGTCATGGGATAACGGCATTTTAATACATTTAAAAGAGATTTTGATTTGCTAAAAAAAACTGGGCGCCTTGGTGCAAGGAGGATTTTGCTCCAGAAACATCACACGGAACCGCCAGAACCGGGATTCCTTCAGGACACGACAGATTGTTTTTCCCCCCATCTTGCTGAAAGCTGCAGTTGGGTCTCTGAAGTTACAGGGAGTCCTTGACTTACAACAGTTCATTTAGTGACCGTCCAAAGTTACAATGGCACTGAAGAAAAGCGATCTATGACCATTTTTCACACTTGTTGCAGCATCAATGACTTGGATGAAGGGGATAGATGGGGAACTCATCAAATTTGCAGACGACACCAAACTGGCAGGAATAGCCAACTCTCCAGAAGATAGGCTCAAGATACAGAAGGATCTTGACAGACTTGAACATTGGGCGCTATCAAACAAAATGAAATTCAAGGGTGAAAAAAGTAAGGTTCTACATTTAGGCAAGAAAAACAAAATGCACAGGTACAGTATATGTCCGTGGTGGCGAACCTATGGCACGCGTGCCAGAGGTGGCACGCGGAGCCATAGAAGCCGGCACGCGAGGGTTTCCCACCGGCAAACCGGAAGTGCGAAAAAACGCACTTCCGGTTTGCCGGTGTGCTGTTTTTTGCACTCCGGAGGATTCAGGGAAGCTCCCTGAAGCTCCGGAATACAAAAAACTACAAAACGGACAAACTGGAAGTGCACTTTTCTGCACTTCCGGTTTGTCCGTTTTGTAGTTTTTTGCATTCCGGAGCTTCAGGGAGCTTCCCTGAACCCTCCGGAGTGCAAAAAACAGCATACCGGCAAACCGGAAGTGCGTTTTTTCGCACTTCCGGTTTGCCGGTTTCGTCGTCCCAGGCTCCGGTAAGCCTTTGCGCGGGGGTGGGGGGGTGTGCGCATGCGCAGGGGGCAGCATGGGGGGGCGTTGTGCGCATGCGTGGGGGGGGGAATGGGTGTGGGCACGTGAGCGCGCGCAAGCGCCCCCCCCTTTTTTGGCACGCGAGCCGAAAAAGGTTCGCCACCACTGGTATATGTGGTACCTTGCTCAACAGTAGTAACTGTGAGAGGGATCTTGGAGTCCTAGTGGACAACCATTTAAATATGAGCCAGGAGTGTGCAGCAGCTGCCAAAAAAGCCAACACAGTTCTAGGCTGCATTAACAGAGGGATAGAATCAAGATCATGTGAAGTGTTAATACCACTTTATAATGCCTTGGTAAGGCCACACTTGGAATACTGCATCCAGTTTTGGTCGCCACGATGTAAAAAGGATGTGGAGACTCTAGAAAGAGTGCAGAGAAGAGCAACAAAGAGGATTAGGGGACTGGAGACTAAAACATATGAAGAACGGTTGCAGGAACTGGGTATGTCTAGTTTAATGAAAAGAAGGACCAGGGGTGACATGATAGCAGTGTTCCAATATCTCAGGGGTTGCCACAAAGAAGAGGGAGTCAAACTATTCTCCGAAGCACCTGAGGGTAGAACAAGAAGGAATGGGTGGAAACTAATCAAGGAGAGAAGCAACTTAGAACTAAGGAGAAATTCCCTGACAGTTAGAACAATTAATCAGTGGAACAGCTTTCCTCCAGAAGTTGTGAATGCTCCAACACTGGAAGTTTTAAAGAAGATGTTGGATAACCATTTGTCTGAAGTGGTGTAGGGTTTCCTGCCTGGGCAGGAGGTTGGACTAGAAGACCTCCAAGATCCCTTCCAACTCTGTTATTCTGTTCTGTTCTATCCCCGTGGTTGCAGGATAGAAATTCAGTCGCTTGCCAACCAATTCATATTTATGATGGTTGCACAATGTCCTAGGGTCGTGTGATCCCTTTTGTGACGTTCTGGCAAACAGAGTCAATGGGGAAGCCAGATTCATTTAACAACCTTGCTCCTAACTTAACAACTGCCGGGATTCACTTAACAACGGTAGCAAAGAAAGGTCGTAAAATGGGGCAAAGCTTACTTAACAAATGTCTCACATAGCAACAGAAATGTTGGGCTCAATTATGGTCATAAGTCGAGTACTACCTCTACTTTTCTTTGGGCCTGCAGAGAGTCACCCCAAAGCAACCACATTGTTATGGGGCTGAGGGTCTCTTTGTTGGCAGGTAAGCCTATCCGAGTAGAACTTCCATGCTTAGAGGCAGTATTGGTAGTTCTTGACTTAAAAGAGTTTGTTTAGTGTCATTTGAAGTTAACAGCAATACTGAAAAAAATGACTTATGACCATTCTCATAGTTACACTTACTTACGTGAATGCAGTCTTGCAGGCTAATTCTGGCTGCCAGGAGTTCGGCAGTTCGATCCTGACCGGCTCAAGGTTGACTCAGCCTTCCATCCTTCCGAGGTGGGTAAAATGAGGACCCAGATTGTTGGGGGCAATATGCTGAACTCTGTAAACCGCTTAGAGGGGGGCTGGAAAGTGCTGTGAAGTGGCATATAAGTCTAAGTGCTACTGTTGTTCCTTCCTTCCTTCCTTCCTTCCTTCCTTCCTTCCTTCCTTCCTTCCTTCCTTCCTTCCTTCCTTCCTTCCTTCCTTCCTTCCTTCCTTCCTTCCTTCCTTCCTTCTGTGGTGGCACAGTTCTGGTTAGGATGCAGCATTGCAGGCTAATTCTGCCACTGCCAGCGGTTCGATTCTGACCAGATCAAGGTTGGCTCAGCGTTCTATCCTTCCGAAGTCAGTAAAATGAGGACCCAGATTGTTGGGGGCAAGAGGCTGACTCTGTAAACCGCTCAGAGAGGGCTGGAAAGCACTGTGAAACGGTACAGAAGTCTTTATTGCTACAATCATTGCAGTATCTCCGTGGTTACCTGATCAAAATTCAAGACACTTGTCAGTTGGCTCATTTTTATTGCCGTTGCTCCGTCCCGGGGTCATGCGATCCCCTTTTGCGACTTTCTGACAAGTATAAAGTCAATGGGGAAGCCAGATTCACTTAACAACCATATTATTAATTTAACAACTGCAGCCATTCACTTAAAAATTGTGCAAGAAAGGGGCAAAAAAGGGGCAAAAATGGGGCAAGCTGTCTTAGTACCAGAAATTTTGGGCTCAATTGTGGTCGTAAGTCGAGGACTACCTGTCTACCTCAGCCAAACAGCTCTGTCTTTGTGTGGAGCAAGAAGGAAAGTTGTTTTCTTTTCTTGGAATTTGATTGATTCATCGGATTTATACACTGTCCATCTTTCTTAACAGACTCTGGGCAGTTTACGATGAAACATTGGTCTGGAGTTGATCGCAGAGAGCTTGCTTCTCTTTAAAGCTTCCACCAACGCTGTCCAGAGCAACATTGGTGGGGTCAAGATCATCCAGAAAGCCGAAACGATTCCGTAGATTGCGGAGTCTGGAAGAAAAACCAGCTGTTTCTGGAATAAACAGGGTTGGCGCGTGTCCAAGGGTGGCATCCGCTTTGAATCTTCCTGGATTGGCATAGTGCACACACACACTTACACACGCCCTGTTCTTTGTGGATTAGCCAAGAGGAGAAAAATCATATTGAATCAGGCTTCTTAAATCACTCCAAAAATATTTGAAAAATCCTCTCTATTCGCAAGTCGGATGTTCCAAGAGTCTCAAATGAGGATTAGCGAAAAAGAAGAATTGCACTGACGAAGATAGGACCAGTCTGCCGATGTTGGCATCTCCAAGTTTCCTACTTTGACAAATCTCTCAAAAGTTCCCTTTGGTGTTTTTTTTTAAACGGTGTTTTTAAACATTTGCATTCAGAGTTGTATATATTTCGAGACACTTTTTTCTTTTTCCCAGAAAGATCAGATCTTTTGACCTGGCTTGCAAGACCGATGAACCTCACCAAATAGGTGCATACGAACAAGACTTTTTATTTACAAATTAATATAAAATAAAATACAAATAATACCCAGAGGCAAGTCCCACAGGGGCACACCCTTGCTCGGAATGGACCCCCATTATACAATTTTGGAAATGTATATTGCCATGGACCAATCCTGGGACCTGCATCACACTAAACCAGGAATAGAATAGAACAGAACAGAATATAATAGATTTTTTTATTGGACAAGTGTGATTGGACACACAAGGAATTTGTCTTTGGTGCATATGCTTTCAGTGTCCATAAAAGAAAAGATACATTTGTCAAGAATCATGAGGTGCAACACTTAATGATAGTCCGGGTACAAATAAGCAATCAAATCATACTAGGAAACAATATAAATTGTAAGGATAAAAGGAACAAAGTTACAGTCATACAGTCATTAGTGGGAGGAGATGGGTGATGGGAACGATGAGAAGATTAATAGTAGTGCAGACTTAGTAAATAGTCCGACAGTGTTGAGGGAATTAGTTGTTTAGCAGAGTGATGGCATGGGGGAAAAACTGTCCTTGTGTCTAGTTGTTCTGGTGTGCAGTGCTCCAAAGCGTCGTTTTGAGGGTAGGAGTTGAAACAGTTTATGTCCAGGATGTGAGGGGTCTGTAAATATTTTAACAACCCTCTTTTTGACTCATGCAGTATACAGATCTTCAATGGAAGGCAGATTGGTAGCAATTGTTTTTTCTGCAGTTCTAATTATCCTCTGAAGTCTGTGTCTGTCTTGTTGGGTTGCAGAACCAAAGCAGACAGTTATAGAGGTGCAGATGACAGACTCAATAATTCCTCTGTATTATTCCTCTGTAATAAATAGCAACACAATCCATAATGCATTTATTTCAGGAGTCATAGTAACACAGTTCAGCCAGACCCTACAAGGGATGCTACAACCTTCATCTGATCAATCACATCCCTGCACTAAAAGCATTCCTAAGTGACTTCATACCAGGGGCTTGTCCATCACCTTAATAAATGGGCATTCTTGGGCAGGAAGGCAGATGGTCTGGCCTCCATCTATTGCTGTCATCCCTGCCTAACAAAGCAGTTCAACCAATGGATAACCACCCCAATAGATGCAAAGCATCATTCCCCAGAAAAGCCATTGCTCTTATGCTAAATCAGAAGTCTCCAAACTTGGTCATTTTTAAGACTTGTGGACTTCAACTCCCAGAATTCAACATAGCTGGCTGGGGAATTCTGGGAGCTAAAGTCCGCAAACCTTAAAAGTTGCCAAGTTTGGAGACCCCTGTGCGAAATAATACTTAAATTAAAATAAATGAAAGGAAGCTGTACCAACAGTTTCATCAAATCTTGCGCTGCTGTTGGTAAAGTTACTTATTTCAATCAGAACAGAGCTGGAAGGGACTTTGGAGGTCTTCTAGTCCAACCCCATTCAAGCAGGAGACCCTATGCCATTTCAGACAAGTGGGCTGTTCAGTCTTTTCTTAAAAACCTCCAGTGTTGGAGCATCCACAACTTCTGGTGGCAAGCTGTTCCACTGGTTAATTGAGGAAGCTTCTCATTAATTCCAGGTTGCTTCTCTCCTTGATTAGTTTGATTAATTTCCTTGATTAGTTTTCATCCATTGTTTCAAAACATTGTTTTGTTCGATTTATGGTAGGCCACCTAGTTAGCCAGATTGTTTTGTTAATTTGTTTTTATCATTTTCATTTATTTATTATTAAATTTAGATGCCGTCCCTCTCATGGTCAAGCAACTTTGGTGGCTTATAAATGTCACGAAGACAAAGGTAAACAACATAAAACGTTAAATTAATATTCCATTGTTCTTGCTGGAGCTCGAGATTTGATGTGACTTTAAAAACTGGGTTGTTGATGTGTTTACATGCAAACGGGAGCCAAACTAGTCCTCTCCTTGGTTGTGTATTATTATTATTTAAATGTGGAAATAAGTTATTTTTACATGCAAATGTTAACTAAATGATCCCCCAGTCTCTAGCTCTTAGAATAGTTTCTCTGCAAGTTCATTTATTTTAGCTCAATTTTCTCAACCTTGGCCACTTTAAGACGGGTGGACTTCAACTCCCAGAATTCCCCAGCCAGCATGGCTGGCTGGGGAATTCTGGGAGTTGAAGTCCACCCGTCTTAAAGTGGCCAAGGTTGAGGGACAGTTTGTAGGAACCCTTTGCTTTGTACAGGCTCAGTGTATTGTGGGTCCCAGCTTCCCCTTCCAGAAATGGGGCGCCATGAATCCCATCCACAGCGGATAATGGAAGGCACTCAGGATATCTGAAGGGCGCCCGGTTGGAGAAGCCAAGCGGAACGCTCCACACCAGCCACGCTTCGAGAATCGTCGTTGCTAGGAGACGCAGGTTTTTTCCCCCCATCCCGGACCTCGCAGAGTCACCTGACCAGACGCCTCGTCGCCTATTGGCCGCGAGTAAAGCCACGTGGTCCCGACGCTGCCTGGAAAAAGCGGCCCAGTCGTCGTTGCTAGGCGACGAGAGCGAGGGAGGCTACGGCCTACTCGGCGTTATCCGTCGCGGCAGGTAAGGCGAGAGGGGAGACCGCCGCCGGGAGGACCCGTGGAAGGAACTCCCGACCCGTCGGGAGTGGGCGATTGGAAGCCTCCTCTCCGACTCTTCCAACGTTGTGCCGGACTACAACACCCATGCTCCACAGCCATCCCGGTGCGCGGGGTGGGGGGCTGCTCGCCTTTGGAGTGCAATACCAAATGTGAGGGTGGGGAGAGCTGTGCTAACCTCCTACGGCGCCAAATCCCGGGACCCTCAGCCATCGTGGCGGGGGAACATGGAGGTTGTAGTCCCATGAAACTGAAGGGCTGCTGTATTCTGATACTGGAAAGGGAGTGACTGAGTGGCACTCTGCACATGCTCAGGGTAATTGCCTAATGACGTATTCTTGGCCAGCCAAGAAGGCCAAATGGCTACCCAGCATCTCTGCCTGGGAAAGCTTTACCTGTTGAGCGTCTGCCTGTTCCAAGGCCACACATCAGTACAGCTAGTCCTCGACTTACGACCACAATCGAACCCAACATTTCTGTTGTTAAGTGAGTCATTTGTTAAGTGAGTTTTGCCCCATTTTAGGACTGTTCTTGCCACTGTTGTTAAGTGAATCACTGCCGTTTTTAAATTTGTAACACGGTTGTTAAGTGAATCAAGCTTCCCCATTGACTCTGCTTGTCAGAAGGTCGCAAAAGGGGAAACGTGACCCGGGGACACTGTGACCGTCATAAATAGGAGTCATTTGCCAAGCATCTGAATTTTGAATGCATGATTATGAGGATGCTGCAAAGCTCATAAGTGTGAAAAATGGTCATAAGTCCCGTTTCTCAGTGCTGTTGTAAACGGTCACTGCTGTTGTAAACGGTCACCGTTTCTCAGTGCTGTTTGAACGGTCACTGAGTAAACTGTTGTAAGTCGAGGACTACCTGTCATTTTGTAAAGCTTGGAGTTTAAGATGAAAGGCTTTGGGGATTAGAATCCAGGCCCAGTTAAAAGTTCAGGGGGGGAAAAGTTTCTTGGCACAAAAATAGTACACAAAAAAATCAACCCCCTCCTAGAGTTAAGCTATTTTTTTAAAATTACTCTTTCTGTACCACTAGTATTTATAAATTACTATTTCACATATGTTCAAATGAATAATTAGCATTTGCAAGTTATTTAAGAGCCTCTCTTGATCTTCCTTTTCTCAGAATATTCTGGTAATAAGAGTCAGTTTAGATGAGCTGTACTTTTGCAGGGTGCCTTAATACATGAAACCATAGTTTACTTAATTATGCTTTATGAATAGAATAATAAGAATAGAATAGAATAGAAAAAATGTGTATTTGAATAATTAAATTGAATAATTGAATTGAATAGAATTACCAATCTTTATTAGTTGTGATTGGACACACAAAGAATTTGTCTTTGGTGCATATGCTCTCAGTGTACATAAAATACATCAAGAATCATAAGATGCAACACTTGGTGATAGTCATAGGATACTAAATAATAGAATTCTTTATTGGCCAAGTGTGATTGGACACACAAGGAATTTGTCTTTGGTGCATATGCTCTCAGTGTACATAAAAGAAAAGATACATTTGTCAAGAATGGTTGTCATAGGGTTCAAGTAAGCAATCAGGAAACAATCAAGCAACAAGTTACAGTCATACAGTAAATATTTTCACGGCCCTCTTTTTGACTTGTGCAGTATACAGGTCCTCAATGGAAGGCAGGTTGGCAGTAATTGTTTTTTCTGCAGTTCAAATCATAAGCAATCAAATCATACTAGGAAACTAAATAAAAATATAAATCATGAAGATACAAGCAACAAGTCATTAGTGGGAGGAGATAGGTAGTAGGAAGGATGAGAAGAATAATAGTAATACAGTCTTAGTAAATAGTTTGACGTTGTTGTGGGAATTAGTTGTTTATTAGTTGTTTATGTTAGCCAAATATACAGGCTCAGACGTCACAGTTTGAAATCACGGTCTATAATTTGTGAACCAAACTGATAAGCATGTTAAAAACAATCTTGAATGCAAAACCTGAATCCAGCAAATTTTCTTCATTTGAATTTGCTCTGCTATCTGAATAGATTATTGGCTGTAGGATAATTTCCAGCCAACCTAGAAACCTGCTTAAAACAATCTGTTGTCTGCATGCTGAGCTACTGAAATTATTTTATAGGATCCTTGTGCTGTTATGTTTCTTGGTATTAAAACTTTTGTTCCACGCTTGCACACATTTATTTATTCAATTTCTATTGCTGTCAATCTCCGCCAAGTGACTCTGGGTGGCTTACAATTCTAAAATTACAAAACTAAGCAATTAATAAAACAATAAAAATATCATATACACACACACTGTACAGTTAGCCAACCAACAGTAAAAGCCAAGAAACTGGGCTCTTAGCACATTTTGAGTCCCAGACTTGTTACACAGTTGTTATATAATGTCCACAACCTTAGGTAAACTTTCAAATTTTAACCAAGATAATCCACAATCAATTTGCATATGTAAGGAGGCCATTATAAGAGTGTGTTATGGAAACACTACTTTGTTTATTTATTTATTATTTATTTATTTATTTTGTCAAGCGTATATATAATTACAGAAAAAGTATAAACATGATTGTGAATACATAAAATGTATAAACTTGGTTATGAGTACATGAGATGGTTACGAATACATGGGGACATTAGGACAGGGACGGTAGGCACGTTGGTGCGCTTATGCATGCCCCTTACTGACCTCTTAGGAATGGGGTGAGGTTGACGGTAGATAGTCTAAGGTTAAAGTTTTGGGGGTTTGGGGAAGAAACTACAGAGTCAGGTAGTGCATTCCAGGCATTGACCACTCTGTTGCTGAAGTCGTATTTTCTGCAATCAAGTTTACCATACGTTTGTATCTATTGTGTGCTCGTGTATTGTTGTGGTTGAAGCTGAAGTAGTCATTGACAGGTAGGACATTGTAGCAGATAATTTTATGTGCTACACTTAGGTCAGATGGAAGGCGGCGTAGTTCTAAATTGTCTAAGTCCAAAACACAGCTGGTTTTTTAAATTTCAAATTATCATTTGGATGTGTTGCTCTTGTTTAAATTTTATATACAGTGATACAGTTTGAAATTGTATTTCTACACCACCCAGAGTCCCACTGTGTGGGAGTGGGGCAACTTCTAGATTTGATAATTGAAGATTACAGGTAATCCTCGATTTACGACCACAATTGAGCCCAAAATTTCTGTTGTTAAGTGAGACATTTGTGAAGTGAATTTTGGCCCATTTGTTGACGTTTCTAGCCCCAGTTGTTACGTGAATCACTGCAGTTTTTAAGTTAGTGGCACAGTTGTTAGGTGAATCTGGCTTCTCCATTGACTTTGCTTGTTAGAAGGTCGCAAAAGGGGATCATGTGACCCCAGGACTGTCATAAATATGAGTCAGTCGCCAAGCGTCTGAATTTTGATCACATGACCATGGGGATGCTGCAACGGTCATAAGTGAAATATGATCATAATTCGCTTCAGTGCCGTTGCAACTTTGAACGGTCACTAAGCAAACTGTCGTAAATCAAGGACTACGATCTCCAATAATTTATGCCGTAAAATGGCAAGTTACATTGGATTTGTCCTTTGCACTATGATTTAAAACGAGATTTCTACAAGAGGTGAAACTTTGCACTAGCAGAATGACCCTTTCAATAGATGAACGAAAAGGGAATGAGCATTTCCGTCGTTCAACAAGGCAGTTATTAAATGAGTCATGTCTGGTTTTACAGGTAGTCCTCGAGTTATAACCACAATTGAGCCTAAAATTTCTGTTGCTAAATGAAACATTTGTTAAGTGAGTTTCGCCTCATTTGACGACATTTCTAGCCCCAGTTGTTAAGTGAATCACTGAAGTTGTTAAATTAGTAACATAGTTGTTAAGTGAATCTGGCTTTCCCATTGGCTTTGCTTGTCAGAAGGTCGCAAAAGGGGATCATGTGACCCCGGGACACTGCAACCGTCATAAATACGAGTCAGTTGCCAAGCACCTGAATTTTGATCATGTGACTATGAGGATGCTGTAACGGTCGTAAGTGTGAAAAACGGTCCTTAGTCACTATTTTTCAGTGCCGTTGTAACTTTGAACGATCACTAAATGAACTGTTGTAAAGTCGAAAATGATCTGTATGACCATTTTGCCATGGTTGTTAAATGAATAAGTAAAGGTTAAGTGAATCACGTAGTTGTTAAGTGAATCACGCAGTTGTTAAGTGAATCCAGCTTTCCCCATTGATTTTGCTTATCGGAAACTGGTTGAGAAGATTGCCAATCCCGTGAGATCACATGACCTGCTGCAACCAGTTACCAAGCACCCAAATTTTGATCATGTGATCACAGGGATGCTGGGATGGTCATAAGTGTGAGGACCAGTTCCTTTTTTTAGGCCCCTTTACCTTCAAATGGTCACTAAACAAACAGTTGCAAAGCTGAGGACTTTGATGGAGGAAGGAAAAAGGGGGAAGAAAAATAGCCAGATATGGCACATTCTGATCCTCAGAGCTGTGGTTGGAAATAATCAGAATTAAGGTACAGTTGAGCCCTTGTTAACACTTATGACTAATGGGGGTGTAGAGTTTTATTTTATTGTATAATTAAGGAAAGATATCCGTGAGCTTTGTTTGATTCATGGTGATCCCTAGGCATATCTGTGTATTTTTCTTGGCAGTCATGTGAAATTGCTATGCTGTTGCCTTCGTCTCGGATTTTTTTTCTTAAAAAAAACTTCCCTGTTTAGTTTATATGTGTTATATTTTCTGGTCCCATTAATACCCTTCCAGAATCTCTCCCTGCTTAACTTACTTTGAGGAAGGTTGATTATGCAATTATCCGTTACATTTAGAATTTAGAATAGAATCGAGCTGGAAGGGACCTTGGAGGTCTTCTAGTCCAGCCCCCTTCTCAAGCAGGAGAACCTATACCATTTCAGATAAGCGACTGTCTAGTTCCTTCTTAAAAGCATCCAGTGATGGAGCACCCACGATTTTTGAAGGTGAGCTGTTCCACTGGTTAATTGTCCTCACTGTTAGGAAGTTTATAATGTATGTAAGTGTGAAAAACAGTTTTAAGTCACGTTTTCCAACGATGTTACTTCGAACGATCACTAAATGAACTCAAGTTGAAAACTACCTGTATGGAGTCTATTTTGATACCCATAAAGCCTAAGGCGTGCCAACCACTTTAATGTAGTGGTTAAGGTGCCAGGCTTAGAAACCAGGTGATGGTAAGTTCTAGTCCCGTTTTAGGCACGAAAACTGACCGGGTGACTTTGGGGCAGTCGTTGTCTCCCATCCCACAACATAAGGTCAATATCTGTTGCGACGAATAGATCAGCATTTGGTTCATCTGAAAAAAAGTGGTACCTGCATTTGTGGGGAAAATGCTAGGAAGAAAAATGAAAATAAAGGAGGGTCATGATAAAAATATTACAATTCCTGTATTTTAAAAAAATGATATTTATAGTGCGGTCTTGGAGTTCATGAATCATTATGGCAGTGTATTTTGCCATTGCTATTTTCTGGGATAATAGGTAATAGAATAGAATAGAATAGAATAGAATAGAATAGAATAGAATAGAATAGAATAGAATAGAATAGAATAGAATAGAATAGAGAAAAAATGGAAAATAGAATAGAATAGAATAGAATAGAATAAAAAATAGAAAATAGAAAATAGAATAGAATAGAAAATAGAATAGAATAGAATAGAATGGAATAGAATAGAATAGAATAGAATTTTTTATTGGCCAAGTGTGATTGGACATACAAGGAATTTGTCTTTGGTGCATATGCTCTCAGTGTACATAAAAGAAAAGATGCATTTGTCAAGAATCAGGAGGTACAACACTTAATGATTGTCATAGGGTTCAAATAAGCAATCAGGAAACAATCAATATTGATATAAATCGTAAGGATACAAGCAACAAGTTATAAGTGGGAGGAGATGGGTGATAGGAACACTGAGAAAAACTAATAGTAATAGTAATGCAGCCTTAGTGAATAGTTTGACAGTGTTGAGGGAATTATTTGTTTAGCAGAGTGATGGCATTCGGGGGAAAACTGTTCTTGTGTCTAGTTGTCTTGGTGTGCAGTGCTCTATAGTGTCGTTTTGAGGGTAGGAGTTGAAACAATTTATGTCCAGGATGTGAGGGGTCTGTAAATATTTTCACGGCCCTCTTTTTGACTCGTGCAGTATACAGGTCCTCAATGGAAGGCAGGTTGGCAGCGATTGTTTTTTCTGCAGTTCTGACTATCCTCTGAAGTCTGTGTCTGTCTTGTTGGGTTGCAGGACCAAACCAGAGAGTTATAGAGGTGCAGATGACAGACTCAATAATTCCTCTGTAGAACTGTATCAGCAGCTCCTTGGGCAGTTTGAGCTTCCTGAGTTGCCGCAGAAAGAACATTCTTTGTTATGCTTTTTTGATGACGTTTTTGATGTTAGGTGTCCATTTTAGGTCTTGAGATATGGTAGAACTTAGAAATTTGAAGGTCTCTACTGTTGATACTGTGTTGTCTAGTATTGTAAGAGGTAGTAGAATCGGAGGGTTTCTCCTAAAGTCTACCACCATTTCTACGGTTTTGAGTGTGTTCAGTTCCAGATTGTTCCGGTCGTACCACGAGGCTAGTTGTTCAACCTCCCGTCTGTATGCGGATTCATCGTTTTCTCGAAAGAGACCGATCACTGTTGTATCATCTGCAAACTTCAGTAGTTTAACAGATGGATCGTTTGAGATGCAGTCATTGGTATAGAGAGAGAAGAGAAGTGGAGAGAGCACACAGCCTTGGGGGCCCCCTGTGCTAATTGTACAGGATAAAAGAATAACAGAGTGGGAAGGGACCTTGGAGGTCTTCTAGTCCAACCCCCTGCTCAAGCAGGAGACCTTATATCATTTCAGACAGATGTTTGTCCAGTCTCTTCTTGGAAACTTCCAAAGTTGGAGCACCCACAACTTCTGGAGTTAAGCCATTCCATAATTGTTCTCATTGTCATGAAATTTCTTTTTAATTCTAGGTTGCTTCTCTCCTTGATTAGTTTCCATCCATTGCTTCTTGTCCTGCCTTCTGGTGCTTTGGAGAATAGGTTGACCCGCCTCTTCTTTGTTGCAGCCCCTCAAATATTGGAAGACTGCTAGCATATCACCCTTAATTCTTCTTTTTATTAAACTAGACATACCCAGTTCCTGCAACCGTTCATCATATGTTTTAGCCTCCAGTCCCCCAATCATCTTTGTTGCTCTTCTCTGCACTCTTTCTGGAATCTCAACATCTTTTTATATTGTGGTATCCAAAACTGAAGTTGATGGTTTTCAAATTCATAATATTATACTGCTAACTAAGACATACAAAACCTTTGCTAGACCAGTTCTCAAATACAGCTCTTCTGTCTGGAATCCGCACTATATATCGGATATTAATACAATTGAACGAGTCCAGAGATATTTCACAAGAAGAGTCCTCCACTCCTCTGCTCACAACAGAATACCTTATGCCACCAGGCTTGAAATTTTGGGCTTGGAAAACTTACAACTACGCCGCCTACGGTTTGACCTAAGCGTAGTACACAAAATTATCTGCTACAACGTTTTCCTGTCAATGACTACTTCAGCTTCAACCGCAATAATACACAAGCACATAATAGATACAAACTCAAGGTAAACCGCTCCAAACTCGATTGCAGAAAATACGACTTCAGCAACAGAGTGGTCAATGCCTGGAATGGACTACCTGACTCTGTTGTTACTTCCTCAAACCCCCAAAACTTTAACCTTAAACTGTCTGTCATGGACCTCACCCCATTCCTAAGAGGTCCGTAAAAGGGGCATGCATATGCGCACCAGCGTGCCTACCGTCCCTGTTCTACTGTCCCCCTTCAAATCCACTTCCTGTGTTCATATTCATGTTTATACTTATTCCTGTTATCTTGTATGACAGGTATACAAGCTAAATAAATAAATAAATAAACTTCTCGTTTTTGGGGTGATGTCCATTCTAGGATGAGCCGCCCTTAGCTTTTTAAATCAGCCAACACTTATTAGCTAAATGCTGCCACCTGCCTGAGCTTTAAAGAGAAATTAAGATGTGTTGCCCTACAAGAGAGGCAGGAAAATGAACAGGGTGGTTTCTAGAGTAAATCTAAAAGAAGAATATAGATTATTTCTAATAGTCACCAGGTGATCTTCTATTCCAAATTGTGAACAGGCATAGAATTCTTAGTGACGAAAGAGCTTGGAGTTAATCTAGCATGAGATGCAAAAAAAAACCTTCCAAGTAATCTCCGAGAGGAGAAAACCTCTAGCATAGACTCCCTTAAACGACAGGTAGTCCTCAACTTAACGACCGCAATTGAATCCAAAATTTCTGTTGTTAAGTGAGACATCTAAGTGAGCTTTGCCCCATTTTACGACTTTTCTTGCCAGAATTGTTAAAGTGAACCTCCTTGCC
This sequence comes from Diadophis punctatus similis, assembly GCA_023053685.1. Classification (NCBI taxonomy): domain Eukaryota; kingdom Metazoa; phylum Chordata; class Lepidosauria; order Squamata; family Dipsadidae; genus Diadophis; species Diadophis punctatus. The sequence goes on along the minus strand of JALIGW010000005.1, from coordinate 80,002,196 downwards.
TCCAGAAGTTGTGAATGCTCCAACACTAGACATTTTTAAGAAGATGTTGGATAACCATCTGTCTGAAGTAGTGTAGGGTTTCCTGCGTAAGCAGGGGGTTGGACTAGAAGACCTCCAAGGTCCCTTCCAACTCTGTTATTATTATTATTATTATTATTATTATTATTATTATTATTATTATTATTATTATTATTATTATTATTATTATTATTATTATTATTATTATTATTATTATTATTATATAACCCCTGGAGTTGTAAAGTTAGTTACGCGGTATCTGAAAAAAAAGTATCTGAATTTTGGGGATGCTGCAAAGCTCGTAACTTATGAAAAACAGTCCTAGGTCACTTTTTTTCAGTGCCACTGTAACTTTGAATGGTCACTAAGTGAACGTTTGTAAGTCAAGGACCTCCTGTATATATATATATTTTTTTTAAAAACCCTGGCATTTTAAAATGTGAGCTTGAGCTGCCAGTGGAAGAAAAGAGGGCAGGCTGAATGCTTTCAAGAAATCACGGAATAGGGGAGGGCACACTTATGACCATAATTGAGCCCGACAGTTCTGTTGTTAAGTGAGAAATTCGTTAAGTGAGTTTTGCTGTATTTTACAAACTTTTTTTGCCACAGTAGTTGAGCGAATCACACCACTGGCTAAGATAGTGACATGGTTGTTAAGTGAATCTGGCTTCTCCCTGGACTTTGCTTGTCAAAAGTTCGCAAAAGGGGACTGCTTCCGGTTCCGGATCGCTGCATCGCGGACGCTCCTCGTTGAGCGCCTTTCCTTTTCCCCGTTAAAGCCGCCAGAACAGCTGTCTGGCGGCTTGAAAGTCTCTGCCCCGGGCAAAGGGGAGAGATGAGAGCCGGACAGGTGGGGTAGAGCCCCCCCTAGTGCCCCAAGTGTCAGCTAGGGGCGCGAAAGGTGAGGGCTCCCCAGCCAGCCTGTCTCTTGCTCCGGGGACTTGGAAACCTCCGCTTTTGCGGAGCAAGATGCTGTGACCACCCGCTGCTTCGTGAATGGGATTACAACTACTTAATTGTTTAAACAAGCAGACAGAGAGAGACAGGATTTTAAAGGGCAAGTACAGATTTTTTTTTTTCTTTCAACTCCACTGCTGATTTTCACTTCGGAAGAAACTAAGTAACAGTTATTAGGCTACAACATGGCGATCGGAGAAAGTGGGAGGAGAAGTGAAAGTAACTTTCGTTTCCCTAGCAGCTTTTTTTCTTATGGAAATTTTTGATTTTGAAAGTTGGCTTTACTCTCTCTGTCTCCCGATTCTGGATTAAATAATAACTGACAATTTTTTAAAAATAAAATTCTATCTGGCTTTGGAATTTGAAAGAATTTTAAAAGAAATTTAAAAGAACTTTAACTAGAGGCTTGGCTTTTTCTTTGTTCACCACTGGAAATACTAAAATGGCTTCAAAATCTGGAAAGATTGTTTTGAATAAAAGAATGGATTATTCATCTGGTTATATTTCTAAAATGCAACTTACCACTGAGTTAACACCCCCAAAGTCTTTAACACCTGAAAATTTAATAAGTACCTTAAAGATTATGAAAGATGAACTTATTGTTGAATTTAACCAAAAAATTAGTGAAATAGATAATAAAATGCAGGCTGCTTTAAAGAATATTGACCAACAAATTAGAAATGATGTGTTGGAGGTATGTAAAGGTCTAGCAACAAATATTGAAGTTTTGGCAAACCGCATTGAAGAAAACAAACAAGTTTTGACAACTTCAGTAGAATATATAGATAAAATACAAAATGACATTGCAAATTTTGAAACAGAGGTGTTAATGACGCAATTCAGATCCATGGAATTTGCCATAAGGGTCAGGGGGTTGAAAGAAGGATTATATGAAGATTTGAAAGGAAGGATGGTGGAAGCTTTGGAGCAGGTGTCTGGACTGTCTAAAGAAGAACTAGCCAGGCAAATTGATAAAATATATAGAATCAACTCCTGGTATGCAAAACAAAAACACCTACCAAGGGATATTGTAATATACTTTACTACAAGAGCCTTACGGAATAGGATTATACAGGCGACGTTTAAAAATAACCTGCAGGTGAATGGCCAGGAACTGATGATATGGAAAGAAATTCCCTCTAAAATGCTCAAAGCCAGAAAAGATTATACCTTTCTGATTGATGAATTTAAAAGGTTAAATTTACATTACAAATGGGAAGCACCAACAGGAGTTGCAGTGAAATTTCTGGGAAAAAGATATCGGCTTAATACAACAAAGAAAGCTACTGAATTTTATGTCAACGTCTTAAAGGCTGATATATCCAAGATTCCAGAGGAAAGATGTATGAAAACAAAAGAGGAGGAGGAGGGAAAGCCATCCCTTCCTCTTCAAATCGAAACAGATTTACAAAATTTAAATGATTGGCAGAGCCAGACAGATGTCTACAGTGTGGAAAAGGAGATGGAAGATCGGGGTCAGATGGGAGGCGAGCTGACAACTACAAAATTATCAAGTTACAAAAAGATGCAACCATCATCAAGATACAACAAGATGCAGTGTTGAAGTTTATTGGACAGATGGTTGCCATTATGACTGTACTTTTCTTTTTCCCTTCTTTCCTTAATTTTTTTTTCTTTTCTTTACTTCTTGCATTCTTTTTTTTTTTCTTTTGTTTTTTTTGGGGGGCTTATTCAAAGTATTATTAATTCTTTTTAAAGATTTAGAACTTTTTTGAACCTAATAATTTAATACATAGTAACATTTTGTTACTAATAGAGTGGTAGAATTTATGATGAAGTTTAAGGTTTTTGTATTATTATTTAGTTATTTTTTGTGTAATATCAATTTAAGTTTTATTTAATTGTGAGAAAGATTTGGAATTGTTATCTATCCAGTTATAAAATATTACAATTAGATTTAACATTTTTTTTTTTGGGAGGAAGGTTATTTAAAGTTTGGAATTAGTGCTTATAATCTGATATATAGTAATAGTAAGTTATTTATATACTGATTGATTTTATGATGAAGTTTAAGGTTTTTGTATTTAATACTTAGTCATCATTTATGTAATAATCATTTAATTCTTAGTTAACAGTGAAGAAATGTTGTGAAGGGTAGATGATTGAAAGGAGGAGGAAGGAATTTTTATTAGTGTACAATTTGGAGTTGAAGTTTTAAAAAAATAAGGTGGAAGTCAAAATTTTTTAATTTAATTTAAATTTATTTTATTGATATTATGCCCTGTACTCTCTCTGGGAAGTCCGGGGGGGAGGGGGGAGGGAAAGGGGTGGGTTAGGGGGGAGAAAAATTAAAAAAAATGTTTGTACTTTCTATTTAATGTTTAGCTATTATCTATGTAATTTTGTACTAATAAAACTTTTTGGAAAAAAAAAAAAAAAAAAAAAGTTCGCAAAAGGGGATCATGTGACCCCGGGACACTGCAACCGTCATAAATATGAGTCAGTGGCCAAGCAGTGCTATTGCTACTTAGAACAGACTAAAAAAGGGGGGGCAGGTTGTGTCATGGGGCATTCCACCACTATCGAGTGAAAAATCCTTCCCCCTGCAGCCTGCCCAGTCCCACTTACAAATACCGTATTTTTCAGAATATAAGACGCACCTTAGTTTTTGGGGAGGAAAATAGGGAAAAAATCTACCTACCAGGTATTCATCTGGCTAGCGTCCTTAGTCTGGTCAGCTTCAGCACATTATTTTATCCCTTGGTTAGGGCTGAAAAAAATCATCTTCGGAGGGAGTAGCAATGAAAACAAGCCTGCAAAGATTTAGGGCTGGAAAAAACCTTCTTCGGAGGGAGTAGCAATGAAAAAATCCTGCAATCCGGGAAGATCGCACCTCCTTAGGGCTGGGGAAAAAAGCTTCGAAAAAGCTACATTCGGAGTATAAGACGCACCCAAATTTTCAGCCTCTTTTAGGGGGGAAAAAGGTGTGTCTTATACTCCGAAAAATACGGTAATCTGATTCAGATATAAAAAATATTTGAACGATTTGAAAGGCGGCTTTTGAGATCACGTATTGCAAAAGCTTCATCTAGCGGTAAGTCTCTGGAACCAACTTCCACCAGAGATCTGGACTATCCCCACCCTACTGGCCTTCCGCAAAGCAGTAAAAACATGGCTCTTCCGGCAGGCGGGGTGAAGAGACGATTCCCCCATGTATGAATGGTTTTTAAATTGTAATATAATGTTTTTTTTAGATGCTATTTTACTGTATAGTTCTTATCTCTGTTGTACGCCGCCCTGAGTCCCACAGGATTGGGCGGCCTATAAGAACTCTTATAAATAAAATAAATAAATAAAAGTTCAGTAATCCATATTCGAATTCTATTGCAGATGATCGTTTGACATTTGATGATGGGGGACGTGCTTGCTTATGAAGCAGAGCTGCTCGGAATGGTGAAAGAGGTACTTTTTTCTGAATTTTTTGACACGTCGAGCCCCAGAGGTTCACCACCCCTGGGATGGAAGCCGGTGCCAGGCCCTTTGCCACGGATTCATTTATAAATCCAATGTGTGGGCCGGCCATCTTGTAATGTCTCCGGGTGGTTCACCAATTAAAAACACATCCTGTAAAATAAAAAACAGAGAAAATGATAATATGGAGACTAAAGAAACAGATACTGGTAATCCCTCACTTACAGCCACCATTGAGACCAAAATTTCTGTTTGCTAAGTTGGATAGTTTTTATGTGACTTTTGCTCCATTTTACCACCTTTCTTGCCACCGTTGTTAAGTGAATCACTAAAGTTGTTAAGTTAGGAACACGGTTGTTAAGTGAATCTGGCTTACCCATTGAGTTTGCTTGTCAGAAGGTCGCAAAAGGGGATCATATGACCCCCGGGACACAACAATGGTCATAAGTATGAGTCAGTTGCCAAGCGTTTGAATTTTGATCCCGTGTGCATGGGGACCCTGCAACGGTTGCAATTGAGAAAAACGGTCATAAATCCCTTTTAACATCAAACGGTCACTAAATGAATGGTATCTTCCCCCTGAAGCCCTGCAGCCTTTTGTACCACAGAAAACCCTTGAAATATTTTCAGTAACACCCAAAGGTGCTTTTTTCAAGAGGCAACTGGACTTCCTGGTTTTTCTTTGAAGACATTTCACTTCTCATCCCAGGAGCTTCTTCAGCTCTGACTGGATGGTGGGGAATGGAAGGATTTATATTCCTTGCAGACAGCTGGTCATTTGCATCCTTTTAGAGAGTCGTTGAGGCCACTTGGAGGTTGATCTGTGTCCCCAGGGTCATGTGAGTAGTGCAAATGGGTGTGGAGCCTTTTTGGAACGTCTGAACACAGCTCCTTTCAGCAGTTCCAAGAAGGCTCCCCACCCATTTGTACCACTCAGGTGACCCCGAGGACACAGATAAACCTCCAAGTGGCCTCAACGACCCTCTAAAAGGATGCAAATGACCAGCTGTCTGCAAGGAGTACGAAGACTTCCATTCCCCACCATCCGGTCAGTGCTGAAGAAGCTCCTTGGATGAGAAGCGAAACGTCTTCGAAGAAAAAACCAGAAAGTCCAGTTGCCTCTTGCAAAAGCACCTTTGGGACAACCATCACCTGGATGACTGAGAATCCCCACAGACGTTTTCGGTAATATTTCTTTGCCGATGGTCTTTAATGGGAAACGTGTTACAGATTCTACTTTGCTTTCTTGCCTTTGCAGTATTTGGACTTTGCAGAATTTGAAGACACGGTGAAAACATTTACCAAAGAATGTAAAATAAAAGGGAAACCACTCCCCAAAACTAGAAGCAATTCTGCTAAAGACTCCAAGGCTCTAATCATTCAGGTAATGCTTCCTTTATGGGTGTGGGTATGTCATCATCATCATCATCATCAGAGTTGGAAGGGACCTTGGAGGTCTTCTAGCTCACCCCCCTACTCAAGCTGGAGACCCTATACCAGTGATGGCTAACCTTTTTGTCGTCACGTGCTGAAAGCGAGCTTCCACGCGTGCACCCGCACCCATAATGCAATGTGCGTGCAACTCCCCTGCACCCAGCACATGCATGCGTGACCCCCATGCTCCCCCCACCCCCATGCATGTGCACACACACACGCACACGCATGTGACCCCTGCCCCCTGCATGCGCTTGCGAACCCCCGAGGCGACCCCCACCCTGTGCATGTGCGCACGACTCACCGCTCTACTCCCACCCTCCCGCACGTGCATGCATGACCCTCCGTGCTCCCCCCACCCCACGCATGCACACACGCACGCGACCCCACCGCACAACCCCTGCCCCCCGCATGTGCTTGCGACCCCCGTGCGACCTCCCCATGCATGCACGTGTGACCCCCTGCCCCCCAACATGCATGTGCATCTCCCACATGTGCCCCGCGCATGCGCAGCAGAGACCTGAAAATCAGCTGGCTGGCGGGAGGCACGCATGCATGCGCGGTAGAACTGAGCTGGGGTGACGGCTCACGTGCCATCAGAGAGGGCGCTATGTGCCACCTCTGGCACGCGTGCCATAGGTTCGCCATCACGGCCTTATACCATGCCTGTGTTGGGGTTTTATCGTTTAAAAACGACACTTAGAGGCTGCAGCAGTTAACATTTTTACAAGGCATTTATGTATTCCTAAGTTATTTGCTGTGGGAGAAATTTCTTTAAGCATCATCAGTTAAAGAACAATATTTGTGATAATTCCTGAAAATGGTGCAAAGATGTCTCTACAAATGTTATTTGATTAACAGATTAGCATCCCAATTTAAATCTGGAGGTTGTTTGCATTCATTTTCTGTAGGGTACCCTTGATGTTTTTCTTTCTTTACCTTTATTGTCAGTTCTTTTATTTGGATCTATTGATCGATGAGGTCACTAATTAGCCTTGTTGGCTAAAGGAACCCTCCCTATTCTAGGCACGGTGTCTCTGAAGCATCCTCTTAGGGCAGGGGTCCCCAAACTTGGCAACTTTAAGACTTGTGGACTTCAACTCCCAGAATTCTCCAGCCAGCTATGCTCTGCTGGCTGGAGAATTCTGGGAATTGAAGTCCACAAGTCTTAAAGTTGCCAAGTTTGGGGATCCCTGTTTTAGGGGTACAAACAGAAGGAGAGTGCTATCGCCTTTGTAGAGATAGTCCTCGAATTATGACCACAATTGAGTCCCAAATTTCTGTTGCTAAGCGAGACATTTGTTAAGCGAGCTTTGCCCCATTTTAATGACCTTTCTTGCCACAGTTGCTAAGTGAATCACTGCAGGTGTTAAGTTAGTCACATGGTTGTTAAGTGAATCTGGCTTCCCCATTGACTTTGCTTGTCAGAATGTCGCAAAAGGGGATCACGTGACCCCGGGACACCCCAACCGTCATAAATACGAGTCAGTTGCCAAGCATCTGAATTCTGATCACATGACCACGGGGACGCTGCAACAGTTGTAAGGGTGAGAAATGGTCATAAGTCACTTTTTTCGGTCTGTTGTAACTTTGGTCACTAAATGAACCGTTGTAATTTGAGGACTTACCTGTACTCTGCTTCTGGATTTTTCAAGAAGTCTTAACTGATTGTTTTGGGGAACAGCAATGCTGGGTAACCTCTGTTCTGATCTTAATCACCGTTGACTTCAATGAGCAGAGTTTATTTATTTATTTCCATTTTATCTTAGCTTTATTACTGTTTATAAATAACTCAACTGCTTCCTCCTCCCATTTTCCTCACCACAAAAACTTTGTGGGATGAGTTGGGCTGACAGAGAGTGATTGGACTAAAGTCAGCCAGCCAGCCTTCCATGCTTAAGGTGGAACTAGAACTCCCAATTGACCCAATCACCCGGCTGGCTTTCACGCCTAAGGCGGGACTAGAACTCCTGGTGATTGAACCAAAGTCACCCAGCTGGCTTTCATGCCTAAGGTGGGACTAGAACTCCCAATTACCTGGTGCTTGACCCAGTCACCCAGCTGGCTTTCACGCCTAAGGTAGGACTAGAACTCCCAGTCTCCTGGTGATTGAACCAAAGTCACCTAGCCAGACTTCCATGCCTAAGGTGAGACTAGCACTCCCAATTTCCTGGTGATTGGCCCAGTCACCCAGTTGTCTTTCACACCTAAGATGAGACTAGAACTCACAATCTCCTGGTGATTGGCCCAATGTACCCAAATCAGCTTTCGTGCCTAAGGCGGGACTAGAACTCACTATCCCCTGTGATTGGTCCAAAAATCACCAGATGACTTTCATACAGGACTAGAACTCACCGTCTCCTGGTTCCTGGCCCAAACCCAAAGTGGGTGTTGGAGCATGCAAAATAAAGACAAATTTCCACTTATTTTCCACCATCTTAAATAATTTCTCAAATAATTAACCTTTCTTTTCTCTCTCTCTCTCTCTCTTTGGAAGGATCTGCTGATGTCCTTTAGTGATGGAGACCAGGACGTCTTCTTTGAGCTGTGGGAAGAGCGCATCCCGTCCTCTGTCCGAGAGCAAGTAGCCATGGCTCAGAAGCTGGAGTTCTACCTTCACATCCACTTCGCCATCTTCCTGCTGAAGCACGCAGTGGGGAAGCCCGTAAATTTTCATCTCTAAATCATCATCTCCCTTTAATGACCCCATTTATCCCTTGCATTGGGGTGGAGTCTGGGCAACTGAACGGAGGTAGCAGAGTGTTTTACTGGCCCGATGCCCTTCCTGTTGCCAATGCGGAATTTTGTTCAACAGATATATTCTCATTGTGCCCAGAGAGAGAAATATCTGCCTCTACCTAGGATCGAACTCACAGCCTCCTGATTGTGAGGCGAGAGCTCCACCTCTAGGCCACTGCACCACTCCCAAATTTTCTTCTCTAAATCATCTGTCCTAAATTCTTTTGTTGAAACGAGCGGCTGCGAATCGGTTTATGACGGTTCCAGTGTCCCGTGCGATCACCTTTTGCGACCTTGTAATAAACACTTCAGCGCTGTGTGATTAACTTAACAATTGCAGGAATTCACTTACAACGGCGGCAAGAAAGGTCGTAAAAAGGAGCAAATTCACGTAACAAATGTCTCGCAATGTTGGGCTCAATGGTGGTCGTAAATCGAGGACTACCCGTGTTCTCCTGAAATTATCGGGGGTCCTTGACTGATGACCCAAAATTTCCATTGCTAAGCAAGACAGTCGTTAAGTGAGTTTCACTCCATTTTACGACCTTTCTTGCCACTGTGGTTAAGTGAATCCCTGCAGTTGTTAAAACTAGTCATGCGGTTGTTAAGTGAATCTGGCTTCCCCCACGGACTTTTGTTGGAAGGTCCCAAAAGGGGATCACATGACCCCGGGACACTGCAACCGTCGTAAATACGAGCCAGTTGCCGAGCTTCCGAATTTTGATCATGTGACAGTGGGGATGCTGCAACGGTTGTAGGTGTGAAAACCGGTCGTAAGCCCCTTTTTTCAGTGTTGCTGTAACATTGTATGGTCTTTCAACAAATGGTTGTAAGTTGAGGACCAACCATAATAGCTCCTTTTCCCAAGAAATGACATCTGAAACCCCTCCTCCTCTAAAATTTGATGCTTCAAAAAGACTTTTATTGCCTTAAAGTCTGTAGAGATTCTCCGTCATCCAGGTTGTGGTTGTCCCAAAGGTGTTTTTTTCAGGAGGCAACTGGACTTTCTGGTTTTTTCTTTGAAGACATTTCGCTTCTCATCCCAGAAGCTTCTTCAGTTCTGACTGGATGGTGGGGAACAGAAGGATTTATGCTCCTTGCAGACAGCTGGTCATTTGCATCCTTTTTAGAGAGTCCTTGAGGCCACTTGGAAGTTTATCTGTGTCCTCGGGGTCACCTGAGTGGTGCAAATGGTTCCTGCAGTCTGCAATTTTTTCCTTTGGAAATCCATTCCTCCTCCCACCCCACTCAAAGGGAGTTCATCCCAAATTGTATAGCTAAAAAGTCTGTAGAGATTCTCAGTCATCCAGGTTATAGTTGTCCCAAAGGTGCTTTTTTCAGGAGGCAACTTGTTTTTTCTTTCAAGTTGTTTCCCTTCTCATCCAAGAAGCTTCTTCAGCTCTGACTGGATGGTGGGGAATGGAAGGATTTATATTCCTTGCAGACGGCTGGTCATTTGCATCCTTTTAGAGGGTCGTTGAAGCACTTGGAGGTTTATCTGTGTCCTCAGCAGAGTTGGTTTCCTGTCGGTACGATTAATAGCTGTTGTTCAGCGCAGAGCCGAAGACGCTGCTGCCGTTCGCGGCGCGGGGGCTTTCCCCGGGCGCTGCCGCCGCCCGCATGGATGCTGCCAATTGCGTTCTTTTGCCCTCTGCGCATGCGCAAAGCGTTCTGCATGCGTAGAGGGCAAAAGAATGCAATTTGCGGCGTCCATGCGGGTGGGGAAAGCGCCCGGGGAAAGCCCTCGCGCCGCAAACGGCAGCAGCGTCTTTGGCTCTGCGCCGAACAACAGCTAATAACCGTACAGGCAGGAACCCACCTCTGGTCCTCAGGGTCACCTGAGTGGTGCTAATGGTTCCTGTAGTCTGCAATTTTTTCCTTTGGAAATCCATTCCTCCTCCCACCCCATTCAAAAAGTGTTCATCCCAAATTGTGTAGCTAAAAAGTCTGTAGAGATTCTCAGTCATCCAGGTCGTGGTTGTCCCAAAGGTGCTTTTTTCATGGAAGCAATTGGACTTGTTTTTTTCCTTTATTGCCTTGTGCGTCCATTCTAGCATGTGGGTCTACGTGTGTGTGTGTGTGTGTGTGTGTTTTAATTGCGATGCTTCTTTCCATTTCTCTGGCCCAAAGGCCTTAATGAAAGTTTGATTTGATTTGAGCACCGTTCCGTCGGGCCTAGCCCAGATGCTGGACTCGCTTCGTCTTCCTCTCTACAGCCCTCTTGGGTGCACAATCCTCCGTGTGCCTCTCTTCAAAGTAGGAAATGAGAAACGTCTGTTTTCTGTTCAGCAGCATATCATTGTTCACGATTCACGTCCGGTCTCTTAATTTCTTCCAACCGCCGCTCGCTTGCAATCTCGAGCTATATTTTGATTTGAATGCTGCCTGATGGCATGTTTGATACGATATGTCTTGATCCAGCCATCATTTGGTTCATTGGGGTATTAATTAAAACAAAAACAAAAAAAAACCCCCAAGGTACAGGTAGCTCTCCACTTTAGTGACAGTTCATTTAGTGACTGTTCAAAGTTACAACGGCACTGAAAAAAGTGACTTATGGCCGTTTTTCACAGTTACGACCTTTGCAGCGGTGGTCATGGGGTTAAAATTCGGACGCTTGGCAACTGACTCATATTTATGACGGTTGCAGCGTCCCAAGGGGGGTCACGCGATCCCCTTTTTGCGACCTTCTGGTGAGCAAAGTCAACGGGGGGAAGCCGGGTTCACTTAACAACCAGGTTACTAACTTTATCAACTGCAGTGATTCACTTAAGAACCGTGGCAAGACAGGTCGGGAAATGAGCCAAAACTCGCTTAACAAATGTCTCACTTAACAACAGAAATTTTGGGCCCCATGGTGGTCGTAAGTCGAGGACTACCTGTAGTTTGCTCTCAAGACGGGAAATTTTGATCTTTGTTTTCCTCTTATATGGCGGGGGTATTCTTGACGTAACAACTGTTTGTTTAGGGACCATTTGAAGTTACAACAGCACTGAGAAAAGTGACTGAGGACCGCTCCTCGCACTTACGACTGTCGCAGCATTCCCCTCCCTCCAGGCCCCACACAATCAGAATTCAAATGCTTGGCAACTGACATGTATTTACAACCGTTGTATTCTGTCCCAGGGTCATGTGATCGGCATTTATGGCCTTCCTAGCCAGCTTCCGGCAAGCAAAGTTAGGTGGGGGGGGGGGGGTTTGAGCAGATTCACTTAACGACTGCCGTGATTTGCTTAACAACCAGGGCACCGAGGTTGTAAAATCAAATGCAGCCTTGTGTAGTATTTCAGTATTTGAGGGGCTGCCACAAAGAAGAGGGAGGGGTCAACTTATTTTCCAAAGCACCAGAAGGCAGGACACAAAGCAACGGATGGAAACTAATCAAGGAGAGAAGCAACCTGGAATTAAGGAGAAACTTCCTGACAGGGAGGACAATTAACCAGTGGAACAGCTTGCCACCAGAAATTGTGGCTGCTCCATCACTGAAGGTTTTTAAGAAGAGACTAGACAGCCACTTAACTTGTCTGAAATGGTATAGGGTCTCCTGCTTGAGCAGGGGGTTGGACTAGAAGACCTCTAAGGTCCCTTCCAGCTCTCTTCTGGTTGAAATGCGGCTCAGTTAACCATCGCCTAGCATTGGAAGTTTTAGTCCCAATTATGATTGTAAGTCAAGGACCACCAGTATTGTGACCTCACCCCTCATGCTGACTGGTAATTCTGGGATCGTTCCCAATTTATGAACGGTTGTAAGTCAAGCACTACCAGTATGTTTGGGATCACTTAGTGACCGTTTGAAGTTACAACGGCACTGGAAAAAGTGAGTTGGGACCGTTTTTCAGACTTACGGCCATTGCAGCACCCCTATGGTCACGTGATCAAAATTTAGATGCTTGGCCACTGGTTCAGAATTATGACGGTTGCAGCGTCCCGGGGTTATGTGATTATCTTTTGCGACCTTCTCACATGCGATTGGCAACTGGCATGTATTTATGACATTTGCAGTGTCCCGGGTTCACGTGATTCCACTTTGGGACCACCTGATAAGCTTTTATTAGTTAGTTAGTTTACTTTATTGATCAAAATGTAGACTTCCAAGTACAAATTATGAATAAAATCCCATACAAGCAATTTAAAATAAAACTGGAATAAAATACAATCCCTGCTGACAAGCCAAATGGGAAGCCGGGTTCACTTAACAACCGTGTTACTAACTCTTTAACAATTGCCGTGATTCACCAACGATGGCCACAAGGTCGTAAAATGGGGCAAGACTCGCTTAACAACGGTCTCACTTAGCAACAGAAACGTCGAGCTCCATTGTGGTCGCAAGCCAAGGACTGGCGGTATCTTGTTTCTCCTTCTGCAAAAGCCAGTCTTTTTTCTGATATTATTTGCCGACAGTGGGACTTTTAGACCGCAGGGGAACTTGGGTCTGTTCTGAACCGAATGGCAATTTTTTTTCTTGTCGCTGGTGGGTCGTGGGAAGGTGTGATTTTTCTCACCGTTCAAGATTACATTGAAGGGAAGAAACAAAGGCTTTTCATGGTGTGGACTGGCATGCTGCCCACTTCCAAAAGTTGTGGCAGGCTGGTTTAGTAAACGGATACCCAGGTAGGTCAGTTGGCTGCTTGCGGAGCTGTTTTCCTGCTGCCAGAAACTCACCTGCAGGCTGCCTGCTTGATGGAGGAGGTGAGAATTGATGTTATCACAAAGAAGGCGCAAATCTTGCTGGGTGGCCTGCCTACCTCTTCTTGCTTCCAGTCCCCGCTCAATTAAAACTGCTGGGTAAACATTGAAGCGGGCTTGGCCGGTTGCCTTTGTGCAAAATTGCAAGTATTTACAAGAATAACAAGAGTTGGAAGGGAACTTGGAGGCCTTCCAGTCCAACCACCTTCTCAGACAGGAAGCCCTCTACCACTTCAGACAAATGGCTGTCCAATCTCTTCTTGAAAACCTCCAGCGATGGAGCACCCACAACTTCTGGAGGGAAGCTGTTCCACTGGTTAATAGTTCTCATTGTCAGGAAATTCCTCCATAGATATTGGAGGTGGTGACCCTTTGAGAGCCGTATGCAACGAAATTTCATTTTAATGTCTGCCGATTAGTGTACATGCAAAGTGACAATAAAGTTATTCTATCTGCCTGCCTGCCCCTCCCTCCCTCCCTCCCTCCCTCCCTCCCTCTCTCTCTCATCTATCTGTATGGATGGATGGATGGATGGATGGATGGATGGATGGATGGATGGATAGATAGATAGATAGATAGATAGATAGATAGATAGATAGATAGATAGATAGATAGATAGATGGATGATAGGTAGATAGATAGATAGATAGATAGATAGATAGATAGATAGATAGATAGATAGATGGATGATAGGTAGATAGATAGATAGATAGATAGATAGATAGATAGATAGATAGATAGGTAGGTAGGTAGATAGATAGATAGATAGATAGATAGATAGATAGATAGATAGATAGATAGATGGATGATAGGTAGGTAGATAGATAGATAGATAGATAGATAGATAGATAGATAGATAGATAGATAGATAGATAGATGGATGATAGGTAGATAGATAGATAGATAGATAGATAGATAGATAGGTAGGTAGGTAGGTAGGTAGGTAGATAGATAGATAGATAGATAGATAGATAGATGATAGATAGATAGATAGATAGAGATAGATAGGTAGGTAGGTAGGTAGGTAGGTAGGTAGGTAGGTAGGTAGATAGATAGATAGATAGATAGATAGATAGATAGATAGATAGATAGATAGATAGATAGATAGATAGATAGATAGAAGAGAGGGTCCACCTGTTCTCCAAAGCACCCAAAGGCACAAGATGAAGCAACAGATGGAAACTAATCAAGGAGAGAAGCAACCGAGATATAGAATGGATGGATGGATGGATGGATGGATAGATACAATGAGAAAGAGATGATAGAGATTTATCTCTATCATCTATTTATCTTATCTATCTTCATTATCTATATCATCTATCATCTCTCCCTCTCCCTCCCTCCATCCACCCACCCACCCCATCCATCCATCCATCTTTCTATCCACCCACCCCATCCATCCATCCATCCAATCTATATCTCGGGGCAATATGCTGACTCTGTAAATCGCTTAGAGAGGGCTGTGAAGCACTGTGAAGCGGTATATAAGTCTAAGTGCTATTGCTATTGCTTCTCTCCTTGATTAGTTTCCATCCGTTGCTTCTTCTTGTGCCTTTGGGTGCTTTGGAGAACAGGTGGACCCCCTCCTCTCTGCGGCAGCCCCTCAGATATCGGAACACTGCTGTCATGTCACCCCTTGGTCCTTCTCTTCACTAGACTAGCCGTGCCCAGTTTCTGCAACCATTCCTCGTACCGTATGTCTTATCTTCCAGTCCCTAATCCTCTTTGTTGCTCTTCTCTGCACTCTTTCTAGAGTCTCAACCTCAACCTAATAAAAACACGTGGAGGCTGAATATCAGATGTTGAGTTTAATGAGTGATTCCTTCCAGAACTCCGGCACTAAATGCTAAACAAAACCCTATTTACTCTACTTAGTTATTTCTTGCCCTGTACAGACCCTCATGCTGACCCATATTTCTTTCTTTCTTTCCTCAGGATAAAGCGGCTTTGGACGAGAGGATTACGTATTTCAAAACCTACCTGGAGACCAAAGGGGCAGCTTTGAGCCAGACAACGGAATTCCTCCCATTCTACGCCCTGCCTTTTGTGCCCAACCCTATGATCCATCCGTCTTTCAAAGAGCTTTTCCAGGTACGTCCTTGATTTGATCAGGAATGGCGGCTCCCCGGTCTGGATCGATGGGTGCAACATAACACTCAGTCTAGGCCAGGTTGAATAACAGGCGATCCTCGACTTAAAACAGTTCGTTTAGCGACCGCTCAAAGTTACAACAGCACTGTTCTGACCTAGGCTTCCTGAGAAATCATAAAACACATCGTCCCAAAAAACCTCTTTTTATTTCAACAGCTGTGAATTCTGTTCATTCCCAGCCGTAATAAGTCCCAAACAATGTTAATTAGTCCGACAAAAGTCTGCCACAGTCTTTCGGAAGAAGGCTGATAAGCACCAACCTTTTATCTCTCTTGACACCCTGCCAAAGACCTAATTGGCAAGGAGCTTTGCAAGGCCAAACAGAACACGGAGTCAGAACGGAGTTATACCAACCAGAATTGAACCAAGTTGCTTCCTGCAACAAGCACATCCGTTTGCTCCAATTTTATAGCCTATGGGAGGGGCCAATAATCTCCAAGCCTTACTCCCGAGTAGTCCTTTTCCTCCGTAACTCTTCTTGCCTTCTGGCAGCTCTGCGCATGCGCACATTGGGAACAGGCTCCCCCTGTTCCTCTGCCTCGCTCATTGGTCAGCCTCTGGAGTCTCTGGAGTCAGCACAGACCTCCCAGATGGGCCTGGCTGGATCCCTGCCTCTGGCACCGAGTCTTCTCCAGACTCCAGGCCTGGCCCATGTTCCTCCCCAGTCTCCTCGCTATCCGACTCTGCTGCCAGCTCCGCAGCCACTGGCGGACCACAACAAGCACAGAAAAAAAGTGACATGACCGTTTTTCACACTTACGATCTTTGCAGCATCCCCATGGTCACGTGATCAAAATTCAGATGCTTGGCCACTGACTCATATTTATGACGGTTGCAGTGTCCTTGGGGTCACGAGATCCCCCTTTGGGACCTTCGCACAAGCAGAGTCAATGGGGAAGGCAGATTCACTTAACAACCATGTTACTAACTTAACAAATGCAATGATTCACTTAACAACTGCGGCAAGAAAGATCGCAAAATGGGGCAAAGCTCACTTAACAAATGTCTCACTTAGTGACAGAAACTTTGGGCTCCGTCATAAGGAGTCGTCGCTGTATTGTCTTGGCCCCAGTGATGGGAAATGGGACTTTCCTGGCCATGGTTGTATAACGTGTCCGATGGAGTCCTTTTAAAGCAAATCCAGCTGAGATTTGAGTTTCCCTCAAATCCTTAAATGTCTCTGGAGATTCTCCGTCATCCAGGTCATGGTTGTCCGAAAGGTGTTTTTTTTTCCAGTAGGCAACTAGACTTTTCTGGTTTTTCTTTGAAGACGTTTCCCTTCTCATCCAAGAAGCAAGTGGCAAACAAGTGGCAACTACCAATCTCAATCAACAAATGCTCAGTTGTACACATTGGCAAAAATAATCAAAACACAAAATACAAACTTGATGATCATGACCTTGATGATGATCCTCACTCAGTAAAGGACCTCGGAGTACTCATCTCTAACAATCTGAGTGCCAGAGCCCACTGCAACAACATAGCTAAGAAGGCATTAAGAGTGGTTAACCTAATCTTGCGCAGCTTCTTCTCTGGTAACATTGTACTCTTAACCAGAGCATACAAAACATTTGCTAGACCGATCCTTGAATACAGCTCATCAGTCCGGAACCCACACTACATATCAGACATCAACACAATTGAGAATGTCCAGCGATACTTCACAAGAAGAGTATTACATTCCTCTGTTCACAACAGAATTCCTTATGAAACCAGACTAGAAATTCTGGGCTTAGACAACTTCGAATTACGCCGCCTTCAGTCTGACCTAAGCGTAATACATAAAATTATTTACTACAATGTCCTACCTGTCAATGACTACTTCAGCTTCAACCGCAATAATACACGAGCTCACAATAGATACAAACTTAATGTAAACCGCTCCAGACTTGATTGCAAAAAAATCGACTTCAACAACAGAGTTGTCAACGCCTGGAACACTTTACCTGACTCAGTAGTTTCTTCCCCAAGCCCCCAAAACTTCAACCTCAAGATTATCTACCATCGACCTCACCCCATTCCTAAGAGGTCGGTAAGGGGCGTGCATAAGCGCACATTCGTGCCTGCCGTTCCTGTCCTAATGTACCCATATATTCATACCTCTTTTACTCTTATTCATGCTTGTACTATCACATACTGTATATATTCAATCCTGTTTTACTCTTTATACTTTGCTTATAATCATATATACTTGACAAATAAAACAAATGCAAAATACAAATACAAAAGAAGCTTCTTCAGCTCCGAAGAATTTATCTCAGAGCTGAAGAAGCTCCTTGGATGAGAAGCGAAACGTCTTCAAAGAAAAACCAGAAAAGTCCAGTTGCCTCTTGAAAAAAAAAAAGCACCTTTGGGACTAAAATCCTTGACATTACTTGCTTAATCTCTCCAACTAGAAGTCCAGGTTGTTTTATCCTTCCTGTCGACAGAAGTGTCAACAGAAAGGTATTGGCACTTCCTTTCTAAAACCTCAGCAAATTTATCTTGCTTTCTTTCCAATCCTACCACGTTGCTCCCGGGTAGTTCAAAAGAACAAAAGATTCCAGCAAACGCTTCCTTCGGTTTTTAAACTCAAAGATACCTGTGCCAGGATTTGACCAGGTGGCCTTCATGGGCTTCCTTCGCTTGAGGCAGAAGAGGTTCATTTCTAGATGAGTTGTAGGCACTCATCAGACCAAAGGGAAACTTGCACTGTGTCTGAGGCGCTCGAAATATGTTGGTTTCCCCTCTTTGATGCGTATTAGGAATGCCCATACTAAAGAATCATTTTTCTGGAACGGTGTGGGGATCTCCTGCCTGAGCAGGGGATTGGACTAGAAGATCTCCAAGGTCCCTTCCAACTCTTATCATTTTGTTAATCTTTGTCCCAGCCACTTGACTGATATTTATGATCTTTGGCACATGTTTGCAGAGGAGTCTATCAGTTGCCCACTGGTCTTACAGATTAACAGAGTTGGAAGGGACCTTGCAAGTCATCTAGTCCAACCCTCTGCCAAAGTAGGAGACCCTTACATCTGCCTCTACCTAGGATCGAACTCACAACCTCCTAATTGTGAGGCAAGAGCTCCACCTCTAGGCCACAGCAGCTGTACTTGTTTTCAGTCTCCCAGCAACTACCGGTGTTTCCCTGAAAAGAAGGCCCACACCCATAATTCCATGCACCACCACCACCCCCGCTCCCGGCACGCAATGGCACACCCGTTTTTCGCTCTCCCCAGGCTCCAGAGCCTTTCTAGGAGCCTGGCGAGGGCGAAAACGGCCTTCCCCACCACTCCGGAGGCTGGAAACTGCCTGTTTCCTGACTCCCAGTGGGCCCAGAAGGCCTGAAAATCAGCCGGCCGGACTTGAGCTCGCGTGCCCACCAATATGGCTCCACGTGCCACTTGTGGCACCCGTGCCATAGGTTCGCCATCATGGCCCTACGCCGTTCTTTCCCCCTCCAGCAGGAGAAGACAGGGAGCAGCAAAGTAAAGGCCAAATATATGGTAGTTTTCCCCAAAATAAGACCTGTCCCGAAAATAAGCCCTAGCATGTCTTTACGCATGCGCCTAATATAAGCCTACCCCCCCCCACAAACAAAATAAGCCCTACTTAAGCGCCTGTGCAGACGGCTGTCCGCCCATTCCGTCTGTTTGCTCACGGTGCCACCGACATTAGGTGAGGTGAGTGGGATGGTGGAGGTGCCCCACGTGCCCTGCACTGGCTAACCTCAGGGCCCCCACAGCCAGGCTATCCATGCCCCGACAACTGCTTCATGGCTACTGCATCGGCGTGTTGCTCGGCCTCCTACTCCGTTGCGGCTGCAAGCAAGCGAAAGAAGTGGGCCGGCGGCCACGTGGGGTCCTGCTGGATGGGGCTGCCGGAGCCGCCGTCACAAGGCAATGCAGGTGTTGGGGTGTGGGTGGCCTGGTTGTGGGGGCCCTGAGGTAAGCCGGTGTGTAGCATGTGGGGCAGCTCCACCCTCCACACGCGTGACCCCCCGCCTTCCCCCCACTTTTGCACGCGAACCAAAAAAGGTTGGCCATCACTGGCGTAGGGTGTGATCATGGATAGCACCTCCATTTTTGTCCCCATTTGCAATATCTTTAACCCTCCAGTCTGCTCTGAGAGGGGATGAAAATGGCCACAGATGGATACTACCATTGTGCACCACGGTTACTTAAGAGATATCTCAAATATAGAAACCTAACATCTATCATTCAGGCCGACCCAACATCTGTTAGTTATTTTTAAAAACCTCTTGAAATGTGAGCTAAAATAAGCCTATCTTCAAAGTCCATTATTGTATTTACCTCACACAAACTCCACTAACGTCTTCCAGTGTCTTATAAAATTGTCCTCAATATTATCTCTGAGCAACGCCATTAGTTTCTCAGAGTTTCACTGAGTTGGCAAGAGTTGGCAAAACTAATGAGTTCTGTGTATTCGCTAAGAATTCTCACCGGTGGGTGTGTTTGTTTTTCAGGATTCTTGGGAATCTGATCTGAAAACGAGGCTGGAAGAATTTCTGTCTGCAACGCTCAAGGCCAGTGACAGCCCCAGGCTTCTGACCTTATATGTATCCTTTAGAAAACGGTCTTTAAGAGAATGCAGTTGTTCCAACTGAGAAGGAACTTCTTTCCGGAGTGAAAATACGGTGGGGGGATTTCATTTTAGATAAAAGGATGTTATCGCATGATATAAAGTGGAGAAAACATTTTCTCAGGCTGGGAATAATGATAGCCTCTAGCAACCTCTAATGGCGTTTGTGAGTCTCGTATGGGAAGCAGCAGAAGTTCAAAATCCCCAGTTCGATTCACTGCGATACTGACGGAATAAGAATTTATTCCTACCGAGGCGAAAAGGATCTTGTTCCCTTGAAGTCATTCTTACTTAGAAAATAAAACCGAGATTTAATTCTAATTAACAAAATATTTATTTCAGTATAAAAGTAACAAAACCTAAACCTTAATAAGCTACATTTTCTCAGCTAAGAATTCACGTCTGCCTCGGGCGAGGCTCACAGGAGAAGAAGGGAGGAGGAGACAAACTCCCGGAATGCACACATGCGCAGTAATACATGTCACATGTCTGCTTGATTAGAAAATACAATAAATCTAGAAATATAGTAGAGAGGCTCAACTGGCAATATTCATATCATGACAGATACCTTTTTTAATTGCTACGTTTTTATCGACTGGCTAATCAACGTAATAATTGTAGATTGAAGGCTGATTATTAGATGGCGATTCCAGAAAGTGCTTCATGTTCTGTCTTTAAGACATACGTTACTGATCTTTGTCCCAAAGGTGCTTTTCTCAGGAGGCAACTGGACTTTCTTGATTTTTTCTTTTGAAGACATTTTGCTTCTCATCCAAGAAGCTTCTTCCGCTCTGACAGAATAGTGGGGAATGGGAGGATTTATACTCCTTGCAGACAGCTGGTCATTTGCATCCTTTTAGAGAGTCGCTGAGGCCACCTGGAGGTTTGCCTGTGTCCTCAGGGTCACCTGAGTGGTGCTCCTGGTTCCTGTAGTCTGCAATATTTCCTCTGGGGAATTGCAGGAGCACCACTCAGGTGACCCTGATGACACAGATAAACCTCCAAGTGCTTCAGCGACCCTCTAAAAGGATGCAAATGACCAGCGGTCTGCAAGGAATATAAATCCTTCCATTCCCCACCATCCAGTCAGAGCTGAAGAAGCTTCTTGGATGAGAAGCGAAACGTCTTCAAAAGAAAAAACAAGAAAGTCCAGTTGCCTCCTGAAAAAGCACCTTTGGGACAACCAGGACCTAGATGACTGAGAATTTATTTTTATTTATTATTTATTAGTGACATTTATATACCGCCTCACAGTGCAAGCACTCTCTAAGCGGTTTACACCAGTAAGCAATGTATATTTATATTGCCCCCAACAATCCAGGTCCTCATTTTACCTCCCTCGGAAGGATGGAAGGCTGAGTCAACCTTCAGCCGGTGAGATTTGAACCGCTGACCTGCGGATCACAGTCAGCTAAAGTGGCCTGCAGTACCCCGCCTCTAACCGCTGCACCACCTCGGCTCTATAGAATCTCCAGAGACTGTTACCGATCCTTAATCCAAAGATTGAGGAAAGAAAACAGTTTGTAAGAAGCAGCATTTGGGAAAAGATAACTTTTTCCCAATTTGCTGATTCAATCAATTCTTTTCCCACCAAAGTTCAATCTTTTATTTGATAGGAAGAGAATATTTGTAGCTGAGGGATGAACAGTGGAGTCCTTGGTCCTCTCTGAGATGGGGGTTTTCTTGCAGACATTTCATGGCCCATCTAGGGAACATCATCAGTGCCAGGAGGGTTTGTGAAGAGGAGGAGGAGAAGGATTGTGGGGTCCTTGGTGGGCTCAGGAATTCTGGGAGTTGAAGTCCACAGGTCAGGAAAGGGGCCACAGCTGCCCATCAAGAAGCAGCCATGTGATACTTCATCAAAAGCCCATTTTCCTTAGCTCTCATCCTCTCACAACGCAGAAAGAGAACACACAGTGCAGCCAAGGTAAAATACGTACTCACTAGACGAAGAATTTGGGACTTTTCAGCTATCCGTAGTACAGATAGTCCTCAACTTACGACCACAATTGAGCCCAAAATTTATGGCGCTATGAGAGAAATTTCTTCAGTGAATTTTGCCTCCTTTTACAACTTTTCTCAGCATATTTGTTAAGAGAATCTCTGCAGTTATTAAATGAGTCACCCGGTTGTTAAGTGAATCTGGCTTCCCCATGGACTTTGCTTGTGGGACGGTCGCAAGAGGGGATCATGTGACTCCGGGACACTGCCACCGTCATAAATGTCAGTCGGTGGTCAACCACCTGAATGTAAATCCTGTGACCACGGGGATACCGCGACGGTCATAAATGTGAAAAACGGTCCTAAGTCACTTTTTTCAGTGCCATTGTAACTTTGAACAGTCACTAAGTGAACCATTGTAAGTCGAGGACTATCTGTAGCTCTCCAGATGATAGAGTATATAAGTCTTCATGATAGACTTGATAGAGTATGTAAGTCTTCAATTTACAACCAAAATGGAGCCTGTCCATCATGATCAAAAGTCGTGATGGCCGTAAAACGGGCTGTAAAACGGACCTGATTTTATAACGTGTGTGTGTGTGTGTGCATAGCTGTTGTTAAGTGAACACTGGTTGTTAAATAAACTAAATATTTGCTGTGGGTGCGGTTATGTCGTAATACAGGGAGCCCTCGACTTGCAATAGTTCATTTAGTGACTGTTCAGAGTTGCAACATCACTGAAAAAAGTGACTTATGATCATTTTTCACACTTGCAAAAGTTTGCAGCATTCCCAGGGTCATGCAATCAAAATTCAGACGCTTGGCAGCTGGTTCATATTTACGACGGTTGCAGTGTCACATGATCCCATTTTGCGACCTGCTGACCAGCAAAGTCCATGGAGAAACCAGATTCACTTAACAGCCATGTTACTGACTTAACAATTCCGGTGATTCACTTAACAACCGGGGCCAGAAAGGTCATAAAATGGGGCAAAACCCTTTTGAAAAGTATCTTGCTTAGCAACAGAAATCTTGAGCTCAATTTTGGTCGTAAGTTGAGGACTCTGTATAGCGATTGCCGCTACCTGACATCCATAATATATCGTGCTACAATTTTTTTTTAAAGAAAATTAATTTTAGAAAAATAAATGGAGATTATCAACCTCTCCAGATTCCAACAAAATGTCTTTGTTGCTAAGGTTTATTTTTTTTAATCTAACAAACCACGGAGAAAAACCAAAAAAACCCCAGTGTTTTGGGAACAAACTGGAACTATTATGCAGCATCAGTTCTTACTACATCACTACAACTGTTTCTCTCTCTTTTTTTTTCCTTTTGCTCCTTCCTCCCATACTTCGCAGAAACGTTGCAACAGCTCCACCAACAGCTGGTAGAATCCGAACGCAAAACCATGACCTACCTCAAGCGCTTCAACAAAATCCAGGCCGATTATCACAACCTCATTGGCGTCACCGCTGAGCTGGTGGATTCCCTGGAGGCCACGGTGAATGGCAAGATGGTAAGGGCATCCCTGGAGCGGGCATGGGGGGGTCTCAGGCCAGGAGAGGTCAAAAAAGTCAAGAGTCGAAGCCCCACCCCTTTTTTTGCACATGTCGCGTGTCAACCCTGAAGCTGACCTGACCGAAGCCATTTTGGAGCTTCAGTGTTGCCACACTGGAGCTGAGGGATAGGGAGGGGGGATTAGGAGCTGAGATAGCGCAGTGGTTAAAAGCAGCATTGCGACCTTCAGCTGATTGCTAGTTCAGCAGTTCAGCTGTTCAAATCTCACTAGGCTCAAGGTTGACTCAGCCTTCCATCCTTCCGAGGTGGGTAAAATGAGGACCCAGATTGTTGGGGGCAATATGCTGAACTCTATAAACCGCTTAGAGAGTGCTGTGAAGCGGTATATAAGTAAAGTGCTATTGCTATTATTGCTATTTGAGATAGTTGGGACTTTGTAGCCAAAGCAAAATACTTTCTCTTGGGAACCAAGGACATTCTCTCACCTGGTCGGAGGGAGGAGGAGTGATGTCACCAGACTGTTCTGACCCAGCTCTCCAAACACAACAAACCCTCTGAAGTTAACGGAAATATTCATTTAATTAGGAGTGCCAGCAGAACCCAGCAAAAAGTTTCTCTCTCATTGCAGGCTAACAAGGCACATCTATTCATCTCCGCCCCCTGCCTTTTCTCCCCAGAGCTAGGGTGGGGCTTCATTAGCAACGGTGGCTGTTCCGTCCCAAGGACCGGCCCATAGATTTCCACTGCTCTCCTCTCCTCTGCCTTCTGCGCATCCGCACGTCAGGCACTGGATCCAGCTGTTCCTCCTCTTCCTCATGAGCCACCTCCAGACCTGGGGGCTGTTGACTCTCCATCTGAGGGCTGACGGACGGCCCAGGCTCCGCCTCTGTCTCTCTCTCTCTCTGCCAGCTCCATTCCCTCTCCCCCCTCGGAGCTCTCAGGTTGCCTTGATGCCGGCCCTGACTCCCACGCCTCCTCCTCCTCTTCTGATTCGGCTGCTGGAGGGGCCGGCGGCCAATGGGCCACAACACAGGCAACCAGACGGAGCTGTGATTGGACCATGTGACCGATTGTTTTGTGACAAACTTTTACTTTTAATTAGGTGAAAACCGCGGGAACCTTCAGAGTCGGTTTTCACCAGACCTGTGCCAATATGATATATCCAATAAAGCTATTCTTTGAGGAATCTACCTGCCTTGTAGTTTTGCTTGCTATGGGTCTATTACTTAGAACCCTGACATCGTGTGCATTACGTGTAAAAAAAACCAAATAGGGCTTCAATTGCATGGCTCCACCCCTCGTCTTGATACGGTTGGTCCTCAACTTACCACCGCAGATTGAGCCCCAGATTTCTGTTGCTAAGCGAAACATCTGTTAAGTGAGTTTTGACCCATTTTAGGACCTTTTCGTGCCACCGTTGTTAAGCGAATCATTGCGGTTGTTAAGTTAGTAACACAGTGGTTAAGTGAATCTGGCATCCCCATTGACTTTGCGTGTCAGAAGGTCGCAAAAGGGGATCACGTGACCCCGGGACACTGCAACCGTCATAAAGGTGAGTCAGTTGCCAGGCTAGTCCCAATTTTGATCACGTGTTTGTGGGGATCCTGCAAAAGTCATAAATGTGGAAAACTGTCGCAAGTCACTTTTTTTCAGTACCGTTGTAACTCCGAGCAGTCACTAAATGAAAGGACTAGCTGTGTAATTTATTTTATATTCCTGCAGGGAAGATAACAGACGTGCACAAATACCGGTGTGTGTGTGTGTGTGTGTGTGTGTGTGTGTGTGTGTGTGACCACATTTTCATAGTTTTCTCAATTTTAATGTTTGTTTACCTTTTAATGCCTAACGTCTTAATGTTTTTAACCTTCGAATAATTTTATGCTGATACGGGGGGGAGGCTTGACTTACAACAGTTCATTTAGTGACCGTTTGAAGTGACGATGGCACTGAACAAAGAGCCACAAAGGTGGCTCAGTGGTTAAATGCAGCTACTGCAAGCTACTCCAGCTGACTGCTAGTTCAGCAGTTCAGCTGTTCAAATCTCACCGGCTCAAGGTTGACTCAGCCTTCCATCCTTCCGAGGTGGGTAAAATGAGGACCCAGATTGTTGGGGGCAATATGCTGAACGCTGTAAACCGCTTAGAGAGGGCTGTAAAGCACTATGAAGCGGTATATAAGTCTAAGTGCTATTGCTATTGCTATTCACACTTATGACAATTGCAGCATGTGATCAAAATTCAGATATTTGGGGACTCATTTATGACGGGCGCAGTGTCCCCGGGGATATCACCTGATCCCCTTTGTGACCTTCTGACAAGCAAAGTCAACGGGGGAGCCCGATTCGCTTAACAACCGTGTTACTAACTTAAATCTGCAGTGATTCACTTAACAAGGGCGGCAAGAAGTCGTAAAATGGGGCAAAGCTCACTTAATAAATGTCTCACCTAGCAATGTAAATTTTGGGCTCAATTGTCAAGGACTACCTGTATTTCTGACATTTATTTATTTATTTATTTATTTATTTATTTATTTATTTATTTATTTATTTATTTATTTATTTATTTATTTATTTATTTATTTATTTATTACGGTATTCTTATATGCCGCCCAACTCCCGAGGGACTCAGGGCGGCGTACAACAGAAAAAAGATACAAGAAACACCAATAATAAACAATTTAAAAACAATATAAAAATTAAAAATTCATATTTAAAAAACCATCCAACAATCAAACATACCCGGGGGAGAGCACAGATGGAATTAGGCTCTACCCCCAGCCTGCAGGAAGAGCCACGTCTTAACGGCTTTTCGGAAGGCCAGCAGGGTGGGGATTGTTCGGGTCTCTGGAGGCAGTTGGTTCCAGAGCGCCGGGCCCGCCACAGAGAAGGCCCTCCCCCTAGGGCCCGCCAGCCGGCATTGCTTGGCTGATGGGACCTGGAGGAGGCCCACGCTGTGGGCCCTAACCGGTCGAAGGGAAGTATGAGGCAGAATGCGGTCCCGGAGATAGCCTGGCCCTAAGCCATGAAGGGCTTTAAAGATGATGATCAACACCTTGAATTGGACCCGGAGACCGATGGGCAACCAATGCAGCTGGCGGAGTATAGGTGTCACGTGGGTGTACCTTGGCACACCCACCACAGCACGCGCAGCCGCATTTTGCACCAACTGAAGTCTCCGGATACTCTTCAAGGGTAGCCCCATGTAGAGCGCGTTGCAGTAGTCCAGGCGGGAGGTGACAAGGGCATGAGTGACCGTGAGTAGAGCCTCCTTCTCCAAGTATGGCCGCAACTGGTGCACCAGGCGGACCTGTGCAAAGGCCCCCCTAGCCACAGCCGTAAGATGATGGTCCAATTTCAGCTGTGGATCTAGGAGGACCCCCAAGTTGCGGACCCGGTCCGAGGGAGTCAGTTTTGCTCCCTCGAGATCCAAGGAGGGACAGTTGACATAGTCCTTAGGAGGCAATATCCAAAGCCACTCAGTCTTGTCGGGGTTCAGTCTGAGTCTGCTTGACAATGAGATGGGTAGCATATAAATCTAATAAATAAATAAAAACAAACGAATAAGTCAGTGTAACCACAACTCTTTTTATTCATTTCCCTTTTTATTCGGCCTGAAAATTCCCACTTTGGGCGATGAACCATTTAAGGTGTTCCCCCCAGTTCTCATCAGCAGGTGTCACTGTTGAGTTAAGTGTCAGGATGACTCTCACCAAGTTCAGAGAGGTTTGAAAATAGAATGCAGGTAGACTTCAACTTGCGACCGCAATTGAGCCCAAAATTGATGTCGCTACGTGAGTTTTGCCCTATTTCACGACTTTTCTTGCCACATTTGTTTAAGCGAATCACCGGAGTTGATAAATTAGTGACCCGGTGGTCACGTGAATCTGGCTTCCCCGTTGACTTTGCTTTGTCAGGAGAGGTCGCAAAAGGTGATTCGCTTAACAAGAAGGGTCGTAAAATGGGGCAGAACTCACTTAACAGATGTCTCGCTTAGTGACAGAAATTTTGGGCTCCATTGCGGCCGTAAGTCGAGGACTACCTGTACTTCTTTTTTTTTAAAAAAAAATAGTTTTTATTAAGTTATTTTAAAATATACAAAAAGACATAATACAAAAAGAAAACATACAAAAAAGACATACAAAAAAGAGAAATATATATATATATAAGTATCTATATACAAATCAAACTTACATATCACTATATATTTTCATAATCGATACCTGTACTTTTAAGCTCCTTTACTGGTGTGCCCTGAGCACTTCTGCTCTTTTCCTCCCCCATCAGTGGAAAAACTTGTGTTCGGCCGCCTCGACAACCCCAGAAAACCTGTTTATCCTTCCAGTTGTGTTTTTAAAGGGAAACGAGTTCTAACTTTCCTTTTGGGGGGGGGGGGTTTCTTGCTTAGATCACCCCGGAAGACCTGCAGAGCGTCTGCATGCGTCTCTTTAGCAATCAGATGAAGCAAAGCGTCGCCCACAGCATAGACTTCACCAGGCCCGGAACTGTAAGTATAAATGTGACTTTATTTGTGGATTGTGCTACCTGTGTTGTGTTACTGGGTGTTTGGGCTGGAGGCTCCCCTACACTGTGTTCCTCGTGTGAGTAAGGTGACAAGCCCCCACGATGATCGCGCGAGAGGGGGCGTGAGTGCCCGCAACACTCGTGCCAGTGAGGCTCCGAACCCCCGGAAGCTCGTGAGAGTAATGCCGCAAGCCCCCATGATGATCGCGTGAGAGGGGCCGTGAGTGCCTGCAACACTCGTGCGAGTGAGGCTCCGAACCCCCGGAAGCTCGTGTGAGTAAGGCGACAAGCCCCCACGATGATCGCGTGAGAAGGGCCGTGAGTGCCCGCAACACTTGTGCGAGTGAGGCTCCGAACCGCAACACTTGTGCGAGTGAGGCTCCGAACCCCCGGAGGCTCGTGTGCGTAAGGTCCTGAGTGACTTCAACATTCACGCAAGTGGGGCCGTGAGCATCCACTGGTGAGAGTGGGGCTGTGTGCATGTGCACATGCCAGTCGAGCTTTCATGCAGCCTGCTTGTGAATAGGCCAAGGTTGGGGATTGCTGACTGAGAGTTTTCATTGACATATTGCAATGAATTTTAGGGAGGAAACCCCTGAAGAACAATTAGAACACGGACCACACGTTTTCTGAATAGTTTTTATCCCAGAGCTATAATTGCACTCAGTAATGAACTAAAGGGCCACCATCAGTGAGTTGCTGGACAGCATTACTTGGTGTGTTGTGTGGATGTTTGGGTGGTTTAGGGTGGAGAATTTGTGACGGGTGGGGGCGTGTTTTTTGGGATTATTATGTGTGTTGGGCCTGGTCTTTGGGCGTTATGTGAATTTCGTTGTATGGGTATACTGTGTAGATACGTACAATGACAACAAAGTAAAACTAACAAACAAGTTGGGGTGGTAAGAATTGGTATGTTCCAACAACTTTCTGCCTAACTGACTCGTGGTGAGAAGCTCCTTGGACGAGCAGCGAAACATCTCAAGCTCACAAAAATTTGTCCAGTTGCCACGATTCAACCTTTATTTCGATTTTTAAAATTAGTTTATACCGTAATTTAAAATACCCAAAAAAGAAAGTAGTAGGAAAATAAAGAAGGGAGAAAGGGAAGGGAAAAAGGAAAAAAGAAAGAAAGGGCGACTTCTGACTCCTTGTGGTGCAGTAGAATAAGATACAGGTAGTCCTCAACTTACGGCCACAATTTTGAGCCCAAAATTGATGTTGCTAAATGAGAAATGTGTTAAGGAAGTTTTGCCCCATTTTTACGGCCTTTCTTGCCACATTTGTTAAGTGAATCACTGCAGTGCTTAAGTTAGTAACACGGCTGTTAAGTGAATCTGGCCTCCCCGTTGACTTTGCTTGTCAGAAGATCGCAAAATGGGATCACATGACCCCGGGATACTGCAACCCGTCGTAAATATGAACCAGTTGTTAAGCATCCAAATGTAAATCCTATGACCATGGGGATGTTGCAGCAGTCATAAGTGTGAAAAATGGTCATAGGTCCCTTTTTTCAGTGCCGCCATAACATCGAACGGACACTAAATGAACTGTCATAAGTCAAGGACTACCTGTAAGAGCCTCAAACCTCAACTTTTTAACTTTACATAATAGTATAAACTAGCCATTTCTATAACAACAAACCAATCTGATTGGTAAAACCCAAAATCAAAGTTTCTCTTTTTTTTCCCCACCCACCTCGAGCATAAAGTCCAGAAGCGGTTTCCAAGCAGTAACAAAATTAATTGTGGGGTTTTCACCCCCTTTAATCAAAGCAATCAGTTTCGCCATCTCTGCTAACTCCCATCAACTTTAGCAGTCATTCATCCCTTGCGGGAATTAAAGTGTCCTGCCAAAGTTCAACCTTTAGACCCACACAGAGATACTTCTAGTGGTTTCCGCGATGTTCAGCACAGAAACTTTCCTTACACTTCCCTTACAGTGAAACGGCATCTCTGTACAAAGTCTTAAAATGCTGGCTTTGCCTCTTTTATCTAGTTTCTTTACACCACACAGTGCAATTCTTTGTTCCTATTTTACACTCTGAGAACAAGATTGCAAAGGTGTGGCTCAGCCTAGGCCACGTATTTTAGATTTATGACTCCCAGCCAGCTTTGGCAATCCGGTGGAAATAGCCATATAGGTATAAATGCAAAGAGGGCAATGTCTTTTGTGGTTTTGAGCAGAGTTTCATCAGGAATTTAAATCCGATGTACCAGAAGTTTTGTCTGGGATAATTTTGGGTAGAAGAGCCGCCGGCTCACCTGAGAGAGGTATACAACAGAAGAAATCCATTTTCTAGCACAGCTTTAGAAAGCCTTATTAAGACCATACTTGGAATAATGCATCCAGTTTTGGTCACCACAATGTAAAAAGGATGTTGAGACTCTAGAAAGAGTGCAGAGAAGAGCAACAAAGAGGATTAGGGGACTGGAGGCTAAAACATATGAAGAACAGTGGCAGGAACTGGGTATGTCTACTTTAATGAAAAGAAGGACTAGGGGAGACATGATAGCAGGGTTCCAATATCTCAGGGGTTGCCACAAAGAAGAGGGAGTCAAGCTATTCTCCAAAGCACCTGAAGGCAGGAAAAGAAGCAATGGGTGGAAACTCATCAAGGAGAGAAGCAACTTAGAACTAAGGAGAAATTTCCTGACAGTTAGAACAATTAATCAATGGAATAGCTTGTCTCCAGAAGTTGTGGGTGCTCCAACACTGGAGGTTTTTAAGAAGAGATTGGACAGCCACTTGTTTGCAATGGTATAGGGTCTCCTGCTTGAGCAGGGGGTTGGACTAGAAGACCTCTGTGGTTCCTTCCAACTCTGTTATTTTATGTTCTAAATCCAGCCTTTGGTTTCTACAACAATTGTCTCAAAGGGACATGAGCTCTTGCTTGTTTTACCTGGCAATTGGAATTTCAGAAGGAAAGGTATGAAGTGAAAAAAATGTTCAAGGTATGATCTAGAGATACTGTTTAGGTTAACATTAAAAAGGTTTTTTTAAAAAAGCAGATCAGGCTATTTTTGCAGGTTTTTCTGCCCAACATCTTTTGATCTTTTCATACGTTCTGTAGATGACAGAATTATTGGATATGTGTCTCCTCAGTTTAAGGAACAAAGGCAGCTTGATCTAGTGGTTAAGGTCCTGGTGTAGAAACCTGGAGGTGGTGAGTTCTAGTCCTGCCTTCGGCATGAAAACTGGCTTGGGTGACTTTAGGCTAGTCACCTGGAGATTGGGAGTTCTAGTCCTGCGTTAGACACGAAAACCAGTTGGGTGAGTTTAGGCCAGTCCCCAGGAGACTGGGAGTTCTAGTCCTGCCTTATGCATGAAAACCAGTTCCGTGACTTTAGGCCAGTCCCCAGGAGACTGGGAGTTCTAGTCCTGCCTTATGCATGAAAACCAGTTCCGTGACTTTAGGCCAGTCACCAGGAGACTGCGAGTTCTAGTCCTGTATTAGACATGAAATCCAACTGGGTGACTTTAGACCAATCACCAGGAGACTGGGAGTTCTAGTCCTGTGTTAGACACGAAAGCCAGTTGGGTGAATTTAGTCCCCAGGAGACTGGGAGTTCTAGTCCTGCCTTATGCATGAAAACCAGTTCCGTGACTTTAGGCCAGTCACCAGGAGACTGCGAGTTCTAGTCCTGTATTAGACATGAAATCCAACTGGGTGACTTTAGACCAATCACCAGGAGACTGGGAGTTCTAGTCCTGTGTTAGACACGAAAGCCAGTTGGGTGAATTTAGTCCCCAGGAGACTGGGAGTTCTAGTCCTGCCTTATGCATGAAAACCAGTTCCGTGACTTTAGGCCAGTCCCCAGGAGACTGGGAGTTCTAGTCCTGCCTTATGCATGAAAACCAGTTCCGTGACTTTAGGCCAGTCACCAGGAGACTGCGAGTTCTAGTCCTGTATTAGACATGAAATCCAACTGGGTGACTTTAGACCAATCACCAGGAGACTGGGAGTTCTAGTCCTGTGTTAGACACGAAAGCCAGTTGGGTGAATTTAGTCCCCAGGAGACTGGGAGTTCTAGTCCTGCCTTATGCATGAAAACCAGTTCCGTGACTTTAGGCCAGTCACCAGGAGACTGCGAGTTCTAGTCCTGTATTAGACATGAAATCCAACTGGGTGACTTTAGACCAATCACCAGGAGACTGGGAGTTCTAGTCCTGTGTTAGACACGAAAGCCAGTTGGGTGAATTTAGTCCCCAGGAGACTGGGAGTTCTAGTCCTGCCTTATGCATGAAAACCAGTTGGGTGACTTTAGGCCAGTCACCAGGAGACTGGGAGTTCTAGTCCTGTATTTGACATGAAATCCAACTGGGTGACTTTAGGCTAGTCACCTGGAGACTGGGAGTTCTAGTCCTGCATTAGGCACGAAACCCACCAGGGGACTTGGAGTTAGGCAACTTATTAGGTCTTTTCACCCTGAAGTGGTTCTGGATTGCAACGAACCACACAAGAAGTAGCGATTGGTGTGACCGCAGCAGCCGCTCCCTTTAACACCCTCCATCTTCAGTTAACAGGAGAACTGCTCCACAATGGAGATCTGGATTTGGGGGCCCTGAAGGGTACGAGGGCTAAGAGACTCTCCATTCCGGAGCACTTCCAGAGCTCAGGCCTACAAGATGGCTCCCTCAGTGCCACGAACTGGGAAGACTCCCTCAGCAGCTCAGCCGGAACCTTTGACCAGCCGTGATTAATTCGCTTCTCTAAATTGTGAAGTACTAATTAATAAATTAGTACTTCACAATTTAGAGAAGCGAATTAATCATGGGCTTTATTAATACCACAGGCTTTTTTCATTGATGTGCTGTGTGTGGAGGGGTGTGTGAGCAGACAGGCACACACGAGATGTAGCCGCCAAATGAAAATCGAGAAAGCAGAACAAGATGGCGCTGGTGCTGGTGATACGATGAGGCAGCAAAGCCAGCTGGGTGACTTTGGGTCAGTCCCTCTCCGCCCCGCCCACCTCACAGGGTTGTTGTTGTTGTGGGGGGGGGGAGAGGAGGAGGGAGGGGTGTTAGATACCTTCGACACCTTGATTTGTTTATAAAAATAAGGTGGAGTAAAAAGGAAGGAAGGAGAGGGGAGGGAGGGAGGGAGGGAAGGAAGGAAGGAAGGGTGGGAGGAAGGAAGGAAGGAAGGAAGGAAGGAAGGAAGGAAGGAAGGAAGGAAGGAAGGAAGGAGAGATCTGACAGGGAGGGAGGGAAGGAAGGAAGGAAGGAGAGACCTGGCCGGGAGGGAGGGAGGGAAGGAAGGAAGGAAGGAGAGATCTGACAGGGAGGGAGGGAGGGAGGGAAGGAAGGAAGGAAGGAAGGAAGGAAGGAAGGAAGGAAGGAAGGAAGGAAGGAAGGAAGGAAGGAAGGAGAGATCTGAAAGGGAGGGAGGGAAGGAAGGAAGGAGATCTGACAGGGAGGGAGGGAGGAAAGGAAGGAAGGAAGGAAGGAAGGAAGGAAGGAAAGGAGAGATCTGACAGGGAGGGAGGGAAGGAAGGAAGGAAGGAAGGAAGGAAGGAAGGAAGGAAGGAAGGAAAAAAAAAGAAAGAAAGAAAGAAAGAGAAAACCTGGCCCAGAGAATTGCCAAAAGTCAGACAAAACTGAATGGATAACTTCATTGACATTGTGACAAGGTTCTTCATTAGCAGAGGCTCTCAGTCCTCAGTCGATCTTGGCGGGTTCTCGTAAACGGCCTACAAACCACCCTCCGTGAAGAGAAAACCAAAATAATCACATTTAACAGAGCAAAAGCAGACTGGCTGACCCCACTTGCTGTGGCAAAACACAATCGTAACCCTTCCGCGCCGTTTTTTTTGTAAGCGCCAAATTTCCTGTTGTTTGTTTACAAACAACAGCGACCCACGTGCGGCCGCTGCATTAATTTCAGGTCACGACCAAATCGGGTTGCGACCAAAGTTATGGAACGAATTATGGTCGTGACCAGAGGTTCTATTGTACGATGAACAGAATTAGGTACACTGAGACTAATCAAGAGAAAGCTTAGGGGAGACTTTATAGCCTTCTTCCAATCTTTTTTTTTTAAATTAGTTTATAGTATAAAATACAAAAATGCCTTGGTAAGGCCACACTTGGAATACTGCATCCAGTTTTGGTCGCCACGATGTAAAAAGGATATTGAGAGTCTAGAAAGAGTGCAGAGGAGAGCAACCAGGATGATGAGGGGACTGGAGGCTAAAACATATGAAGAACGGTTGCAGGAACTGGGCCTGGCTAGTCTAGTGAAGAGAAGGACCAGGGGAGACATGAGAGCAGTCTTCCAATATTTGAGGGGCTACCACAAAGAAGAGGAGGGGTCACACTATTCTCCAAAGCACCTGAAGGCAGGACAAGAAGCAATGGATGGAAACTAATCAAGGAGAGAAGCAACCTAGAACTAAGGAGAAATTTCTTGACAGTAAGAAGGGTTGCAGGAATTGAGTATGTCTAGTTTAATGAAAAGAAGGACGAGGGGTGACATGATAGCAGTCTTCCAATATTTGAGGGAGCTAAGACAAAGAAGAGGGGGGTCCACCTGTTCTCCAAAGCACCAGAAGGCAGGACAAGAAGCAACGGGTGGAAAGTAATCAAGGAGAGAAGCAACCTAGAACTAAGAAGAAATTTCCAGACAGAGAGAATGATTAATCAGTGGAATGACTTCCCTCCAGAAGTTGTGGGTGCTCCATCACTGGAGGTTTTTAAGAAGAGATTGGACAACCATTTGTCTGCTCCCACGTGCGTGTGAAGACCAGCTGACCGGCACGCCGGAACCCGGAAGAGCAACGGGCGACGGCGTGCATGCCAGCAGAAAGGGCTCTGCGTGCCACCTCTGGCACACGTGCCATAGGTTTGCCACCACGGGACTAGAAGACCTCCAAGGTCCCTTCCAAGTCTATTTTCTTTTCTTTTCTTTTCTTTTCTTTTCTTTTCTTTTCTTTTCTTTTCTTTTCTTTTCTTTTCTTTTCTTTTCTTTTCTTTTCTATTATATTCTATTCTTTTCTTTTCTATTCTATTCTTTTCTATTCTTTTCTATTTTCTATTTTCTTTTCTATTCTTTTCTATTCTATTCTTTTCTTTTCTATTCTTTTCTATTCTATTCTATTCTATTCTATAGTAAATAGGACACAGGGGGGAGGAGAACGGGAAGAGAGAAGTGTGGAAATGATGGAGAAAAGAAAAATAAAGGCATTGACTTCCCTCTGTTGCAGTAGAATAAGGCATTAACTTTAAACCTCAACTTTTTAGTTTTCCATAATAGTATAAACTCGCCATTTCTATAACCACCAATCTATCTAATCAGTAAAACCCACAATCAAAGTTTCATTCCCCATCCACCCCTCTTCGAGCACAAAGTCCAGAAGCGGTTTCCAAATTGAAACAAAAGCACTTACGTTCTTTTCTTCGATCCAAAAGGTCAATTTAGCCATCTCTGCCAACTCCATCAACTTTTGCAGCCCATTCCTCCATCAACGACCTTTGTGATCATATTATAAGCAACTGCGTTCTCTTTGCTGACGATGTTAAGCTATTCAACACCACCGACAATACTTCCACCCTTCAAAAAGATCTTGACCATGTATCACAATGGTCTGATAACTGGCAACTACAAATCTCAACCAACAAATGCTCTGTCTTACACATTGGCAAAAAGAATCCAAACACAAAATATAAACTTGGAGGACACGACCTTGTAGACGACCCTCACTCTGTTAAAGACCTTGGAGTACTCCTATGTAATGACCTAAGTCCCAGAGCCCATTGTAACATTGAGCCCATTGTGTCTAATTTTTACCTATACATACTTTGCTTTTGTTTATGTTTATGTCATAGCTGTTATCTTGTACACGTGTTGACAAAATAAAAAAATAAAATGAAAAAAATTGAACTGTCCTTACTTTTTTGTGCGTACAGCAGCCCTGCTGCCGTCGACATATAATAAGATCAGAGTTCCAAATTCCCCCCCACGCACCCCCCAAAAATCTTAGCCTTTTTCCAATCCTTGAAGGGCTGACCCAGGGAAGAAAACCTAGATTTGTTCTCCAAAGCACCTGAGGGCAGGACAAGAAGCAAGGGTCGAAGGTCGTCAGGAAGAGACAACCTGGACACGAGGAATTTCCTGATAGTGAGAACAATTAATCGATGGAATGACTTGTCTTCAGCAGCCGCCTGGCGCGCATGCATGCGCAGGAAGATGGTCTTCTGGTTTCCGCCACGCACATGCACACCGGCCACCTGGTCTTCCAGGTTCTAGCGCACATGTGCGGTCAAAAACCAGCTGGCCGGTACGCATGCGCGTGCCGGAAACCGGAAGATCATCTTCCCGGCATGCACATGTGCACCGGGCGGCTGCTCTTCCTCTTTCCGTTGCTTCGCCAACACTAGTATAAGGACTCCTTGTTTTGACCCGGCCTTCGCAAAGAAAAAACCCTCTTTATTTGCACATTGGGAATGAACTGCCTTCACCAAACCGAAAGTCCAGGCAAGAGTCCTGCAAGGCGTTAACTGAAACAATAGTCCTTATCAGCTCGTTATGATAAATGCCAGGCTATGAGCTCCCAGCCAGGAGGCTGCAAATTAAGTCAGTTCAAACAGAGAAATAGACCAACCTCAGTTCTGGCAAGGCAGTCTTTGTCGCAGAAAACACACAAGGAGCAAACTTTCCAGAAATACGAACTGTTGTCTCCTACGACCACCTCTCCGCTTTCCTTCTATTTATTCCCCAGCCAGGGAGGGGCCATTCAGCGTCCACGTGTGCTTTGCTTCCCAAGTCAACTCCTTGTCCTCCGTTGTTCTCCTCTCCTAACTGCACTGCGCATACATGCATCTGGAACAGGCCCCAGCTGTTCTTCCTCCTCACTCAGCCTCCAAAGGCAGCTGCCTCTCCAGTGGCTGGGAAATGCCGGACGGCCCTGGCTCTATCTCTGCGTCCGACGCAGAGCATCCATCAGAGCCTTCCCCAGACTCCAGAACTGGCCCAAGTTCCTGCCCAACCTCCTCATCGTCCTAGTCTGCCACCAGCGGGCCACAACATTCCTGCCTTGGCCAAGGGGCTGGACTAGAAGACCTCCAAGGTCCCTTCCGGCTTCGTGATTGTATGGACACCACTGGCATTACTCAGCTAATGAATGAAAGCAAAACCCCCCTATGAGTGGATCTCCTGAGCTGTATCTTCCCTCCAAAGCCCTCCTCCCAAATTATTTTCCCAGGGGGTGCGTGGGTCCCTGGTACCCAGCGGGAGGATGCTAAACCATCTTGAAAGTCCCGTGTGATTTCCTCTGAGGGAGCCACAAGACACAACGGCGATAGCATCGCTTAAGTTTCCCCAAGCGGAAGCTCTGCCTTCCTGCGCCCTTTTAAAGAGCGTTTCGATTCAGCTTATTTTGTGTTCGCAGCTGAAGAAAGTTGCATAAAAATATGCGCGATGATCTTGGCGGTTTGGTTTCGTTTGGTTTGAATTGGTAGATTTCTCGTCAAGAGCACTTTACTCTCTCAACCCAGCGCTTTGAGCCGTTATCCTCCCGGCCTTCAATTCATTAGAAACGCAGGCGATGTTTTTACAGCGGGTTGCCAAGTCCTAATTGAAGCTCAAATAGCAAATTTCTGAATTATTTGCAGCGGGGCGGCTTCCTGTCGGCCTTGTGGCACTCAGTTCAGTGCCAGGCGGCATAGACAGGTAGCCCTCGACTTACGGCCACAATTGAGCCCAAAATTTCTGTTGTTAAGTAAGACATTTGTTAAGTGAATTATGCCCCCTTTTACGTCCTTCCTTGCCACAGCTGTTAAGTGAACCGCTGCAGTTGTTAAGTTCATAACACGGTTTTTAAGTGAATTTGGCTTCCTCGTTGACTTTGCTTGTTCAGAAGGTCGCGAAAGGGGATCACGTGACCCCGGGACACTGCAACCGTCATAAATATGAGTCAGTGGCCAAGTGACTGAAGTTTGATCACATGACCATGGAGATGGTGCGATGGCTGTTAAGTGAGGGAAATGATCTTGTGTCACTTTTTTCAGTGCTGTTGTAACTTCTAACGGTCACAAAATGAACTGTTGTAAGTTGAGGATTATCTGTGCTCTCTGAGCTTGGTGGCTTTCTTGCAGAGGTTTAATGACCCAACTAGGTAACGTC
Source organism: Diadophis punctatus similis (assembly GCA_023053685.1). Lineage (NCBI taxonomy): Eukaryota > Metazoa > Chordata > Lepidosauria > Squamata > Dipsadidae > Diadophis > Diadophis punctatus. The sequence goes on along the minus strand of JALIGW010000005.1, from coordinate 79,964,097 downwards.
ATCAGTGCTAGGAGAGATGTGGGAGGAAGAGGAGGAGCAGGAGGAGGGTTGTGAGGTCCTTGGTGCTCTCTGAGCTTGGTGGCTTTCTTGCAGACGTTTCAGGACCCAGCTAGGTAACGTCATCAGTGCTGGAAGGAAATGGGATGTGCAGGGTGGAGGAGGAGGAGGAGGAGGGGAGGAGGAGGAGTGTGGGGTCATTGGTACTCTCTGAGCTTGATTGCTTTCTTGCAGACGTTTCATTACCCAACTAGGTAACACCATCAGTGCAAGAAGGGAGTGGGGAATGAAACATCTCCAAGAAAGCAGGCAAGCTCGGAGAGAATCAAGGAGCCTTCGTAAATAAACATCAAGAAATCGACGTGTCTGCGCATGGATCTCTCCAGTGTGCTTTTTCTCTTCATAATCAACTTTTCATTAAAAAAAACCCATTTATTTTACACATTATGTTCTATTTCTGTGGTTTTTCTCTTAACTTTTCTCTCTCTCTCTCTCTCAATCTCTTTTATTGAATATGTGCCTGTTTACCTCTCTAAAGGAATATGGCTTTATGAGGCCCTGTAAGGATGAATATGTAAGTTCCCAAATCTCCTTTTTTTAAAAATCTTTTCACATTTCTCTGTGCAACCTGTCTTTCTGTCTGCTACGTTTTGTGCGGGAGCATGTTTGTATGGCCAACTCGATTCATTTGAGTGATTGCATGGAAAATTTAACCAAATTAAAAACAACGCTCGACAATGACGAGTCAGATTATGCCTCTGTATGGCACATTATATGTTCATTTCTGAGCTTCTTCTTCGGCATGAGCTGCCACCCGGGTGATTTTAAACGCATATATTTGAATTATTTTTGTCTACTCAGGTTAGCAGACAGGTTTTCTTCATCAGCTGTTTGTTCGTTTGCTGGAATTTTTATGTTCTTCCACTTCTGCATGCGGTATAAAATCATCCTTAAAAATTAAAACAAATTTATAACTCACCTCTTTAATCTCAAAAACTGCAGGTATGGTTGACTTAACAACCATTCATTTAGTGGCCGTTCCAAGTTACGTTGGCATTGGAAAAAGTGACTTATGACCATTTTTCACACTTATTTTTTTATTTTTATTAATTTTCCACATTTTACATATCGTCACATTTTTTCAGCAGATCTGCAACCTTTTATAAACATTATTGTTACGCTTATATAATTTATACATCATTTTACCACATTTTCTAATTCTAAGTCTCTTTAATTTTCTATCGTTGGTCCATTTATTTATATTTATTTATTTATTTATTTTGGTTTTCTTATATGCCGCCCTACTCCCGAGGGACTCAGGGCGGCGTACAGCAGAAAAGATACAAGAAACCATTTTCCCCATATTTCGTAATAAACTGAGTCTTTTTGTCCTCTTAGTTCAATGATTAATTTGTCCATTTCAATCAATATCTTCTTGATTATCATACTTTCAATAGGTATGTTGGGATTTCTCCAACACTGCGCATACGCAATCCTGGCAGCTGTTGTAATATGCAATATTCTTTGTGCTTTTGCTGTATTGCCTTTTGAATATGCCTAGTAAGAGGAATTCAGGAGTATGCGCTATAGTTGTTCCTACTATTTCCTGTAACCAATTATGTATTTTGATCCAATATTTTTTCGCTTCGGGACATGACCACCACATGTGAAAGAAGGTGCCTTGCTCTTTTTTACACTTCCAACAGGTCGCATTTGAATTTGAATATATTTTAGCCAATCGTGCGGGGGCCAAATGCCAACGGTAAAACATTTTATAATGATTTTCTTTATATGATGCTGATTTTGTTATTTTGTAATTTTTTTAAAATAGTTTTTATTAAGTTATTTACATTTAAAAACATACAAAAAGAGAAAGACAATAACAAATACATAACGAACATAAAGAAAAAAAAACATTAAAAGCGCATACAGCTGTAAAACCTTCAATCTCTATGATTATCTTACAGCAATTTTATATTGACAATTGATATCTATATAATTTTCAATTCGTTTGTCTTATATATTTGTATAACATATATTGTTATTTTGTAATTTCTATTCCAAATTTGTTCCCAGTCAGCCAAGTGTATATTGTGTCCCTTACGACCAGGCTCACATGATCAAAGTTTGGCCACTTGGCAACTGGCATGTACTTATGACGGTTGCAGTGTCCCGGGGGTCATGCGATCCCCTTTTGCGACCTTCTGACAAAGTCAGTGGGGAAGCCAGATTCACTTAACGACCGGGTGACTGGCTTAACGCCTGCAGTGCTCAGCTTAACAACTGTGGAAAGAAAGGTCGTAAAATGGGGCGAAACTCCCTTAAGAAATGTTTCGCTTAGCAACATAAATTTGGGACTCACTTGTGGTTGCAAGTCGAGGACCAGCTGTAGCCAAAGACTTCAAAAAAAGGACCCAGGAAATAAGAAGGGTTCAAATGCCGTTTGCATGATTCTTTCACCAGGATTTGAACCTGGGTTTCAGTCATAATGACAGGATTCATATGCAGGTATTCCTCAACTTACGACCACAATTGAGCCCACCATTTCTGTTGCTAAATGCAATGTTTCTTCAGCGAGCTTTGCCTCGTTTTACGACATTTCTTGCAACGACAGTTGTTAAGGGAATCACTGCAGTTGTTCAGTTAGTAAGCCGGTTGTTAAGCGAATCTGGCTTCCCCCATTGACTTTGCTTGTGAGAAGGTCGCAAAAGGAGATCACGTGACCCCACGCCCCTGCAGCCGTCATAAATATAAGTCAGTTGCCAAGCATCTGAATTTTGACCCTGTCACCGCTGCGGCGGTCGTTAAGTGTGAAAGACAGTCCTAAGTCATATTTTTCAGTGCCGTTCTAACTTCGATCCATCCCTAAACGAGCTGTTGTAAGTCCGAGGACTGCCTGTGTTATATTAGGCACAAAGCAAATTAAAAAGCCCACCCTTTTCATGGCTTGATCTTATGAACTGTCCTGTTAGTCAATGTCCCTGGAAGGAATGGGGTTGTCAGGCTTCCAAATAGCATCCGAAACTAAATCAGAGTCCGAGGCAGAATATTCCTCAAAATTCCAATTTATTAGCAGAGCCATGTTGGCACATCTGTGAGAAACCCGAATCTGAAGCTACGAGGGTTTCTCCACCCAGTGTAAAGTTCATTCCCTTGTCCAGAGGTGGGTTCCTGCCAGTACGCTCTTACCTGTTGGTCGCCGCAGAACCGAAGAAGCCGGTGGCGTTCGCGGCGCGGGGCTTCCCCACCCGCCTGGACGCCGCCATTTGCGTTCTTTTGCCCTCTGCGCATGCGCAAAGCGTTCTGTTTGCACAGAGGGCAAAAGAACGCAAATGGCGGCATCCAGGCGGGCGAGGGAAGCCCCACGCCACGAACGCCACCGGTTTCTTCGGTTCTGCGGCGACCAACAGGTAAGAGCGTACCAGCAGGAACCCACCTCTGCCCTTGTCCCCACATCCATAAGTTCATCAGGTTGACCGGTCGTCTTTTGCCAATGTGTTTGTTACTCCCATCAGCTTCCAGGCAGGTGCTGAACAAAGGATGACCTTGAGTATCTAGAACAGTGGTTCCCAACCTTTCTAATGCTGCGACCCCTTAATATAGTTCCTCATGTTGTGGTGACTCCCAACCATATGACTTCTCATCCAAGAAGTTTCTTCAGCTCTGACAGGATAGTGGGGAATGGAAGGATTTACATATATTCCTTGCAGACAGCTGGCAATTTGCATCAATTTGCGGGTTGTTGAAGCACTTGGAGCTGAAGAAGCTTCTTGGATGAGAAGCGAAATGTCTTCGAAGAAAAAAACAAGGAAGTCCAGTTGCCTCCTGAAAAAGCACCTTTGCGACAACCATGACCTGGATGACTGAGAATCTCTACAGACCTTTAGCTATACAATTTGGGATTAACAGCCTTTGAATGGTGTGGGAGTACGAATGGATTTCCAGAGAGAAAAATTGCAGACTACAGGAACCAGGAGTACCACTCAGGTGACCCTGAGGACACAGATAAACCTCCAAGTGGCCTCAATGACTCTAAAAGGATGCAAATGACCAGCTGTCTGCAAGGAATATAAATCCTTCCATTCCCCACCATCCTGTCAGAGCTGACAGGATGGAATGAGAAGTGAAACGTCTTCAAAAGAAAAAACAAGAAAGTCCAGCTGCCTCCTGAAAAAGCATATTTGGGACAACCAGGACCTGGATGACCGAGAATCTAGAAGGAATTTGTTATGGCTACATCTCTACATCCCTCATGCAACATCCCCTCCCAAGTTCCCACAGCAAGAATATATTCTAAAGCATCAAGTGTGGCAGGCCAAAGTCTCTAATAAAATATGGCTCCAGCCTGACAGGGATTGCAGGCGCCCCCTAAAAACCACAGGGGAGGGGGAGTGTCTCATTATTACAAAAATACCCAGGGACAGAAATCAAAATGAGTGACAGATCAATGCAGCGAGATAGAACCCAATCCACCTGCAAACCGGTCCTGCCATGAATGGTGAGCATTGTGCTTCGGGGGGGGGGGGGGGGTTCAATTTGCCGATTAGGTATCATCACGTCTTGACGGGACGCCACCTCTGAAACGGCTTTCCCCGCACTTTTTTCTCCACCTGGTCGGTGAGAACGATGCTCTTGTGTTACACAACGTGGCTTTGTGGCGGCCCGAGCATCTGGATGGTATGCGGAAAGAGGAGTAATGCAATCTGCCTTTTGACATTTTCGTGCTTTTGTCCTCCTGGCCTTTCCCAGCTGGGCGGCTTTTAATGGGCACCGATTATAGAAGCTGCCATGAAAGGGAGGGAGGAGACAGTTGGGGGGGAGGGCTCAGAAAGACGGGGAATTGGTGACACACAAACACACACCCCAACCAGGCTCATTGAAATGGTCTTTGCAGGAATGTTCTGCCTGGTGTCCAGATGGAGGGCTGGGAAGATATCTGCAGATCCGTCTAGTTTAGTGAAAAGAAGGACCAGGGGAGACAGGATAGCAGTCTTCCAATATTTGGGGGGCTGCCACAAAGAAGAGGGAGTCAAACTATTCTCCACAGCACCTGAAGGCAGGACAAGAAACAATGGATGGGAACTAATCAAGGAGAGAAGCAACTTAGAACTAAGGAGACATTTTCTGACACTGAGAACAATTAATCAGTGGAACTACTTGCCACCAGAAGTTGTAAATGCTCCAACACTGCAGGTTTCTAAGAAGAGATTGGGCATTCACTTGTGTGAAATGGTGTAGGGTCTCCTGCCTGAGCAGGGGGTTGGACTAGAAGACCTCCAAGATGTTAACTTCTATAAAGTTCAATCTGTCCGAATGCTACCATGTGGGAAATGAGAATAAAATCTCATAGAGGCGATTTGGATCTTTACTTGGAATTCAGACAGTTAAAAATAAAGCCGAGATTAAATGTCGAATAGAAAATATTTATTTCAGTACAAAAACAATAAATCCTGAATAATTACATCTTTGCTAAGAAACGCGACCCGTTCAGGTCAAGAGCCAAGTCAGAAGGAATTAATGGTGGCTTACGAATGTAGACATGTGTACAAGATCATATCACGTGGTCTGCTTGTATTGGAATGTACCATAATATTAGATAGGGGTGCATCACCCTGCATAGACATACAACTGACAATATTCACACCGTGACACAAAGTTCCCCTCCAACTCAGTTATTCTGTTAACAGGTGCAGGGATTGGTATTTCTAGTTTAATGAAAAGAAGGATTAGGAATGAGCAGTCTTCCAATATTTGAGGGACTTCCACAAAGAAGAGGGGGTTAGGATTAGGGTTAGTTCTCGGTTTTCCAATATTTCAGGGGTTGCCACAAAGAGGAGGGGGTCAACCTATTCTCCAAAGCACCTGAGGGCAGGACAAGAAGCAATGGGTGGAAACTAATCAAGGAGAGAAGCAACCTGGAAATAAGGAGAAACTTCCTAACGGTGGGAACAATTAACCAGTGGAATGGCTTGCCACCAGAAATTTTGGAGGCTCCATCACTGGAGATTTTTAAGAAGAGACTGGACAGCCATTTGTCTGGAATGGTAGAGGGTCTCCTGCCTGAGCAGGGGGTTGGACTAGAAGACCTCCAAGGCCCCTTCCAACTCTGGGAGCTGAAGTCCACAAGTCTTAAATTTGCCAAGTTTGGAGATCCTTGGGAAGAGTGCAAAACTGGTTTATTGATGGTGACGCTCGCTGTAGCCGTTTGATAGAAGTGAGGCCTTATAAGATTTTTAGGTTGAGCTGATCTGGTTTCTCTGGATGCGTATCGTGTGTTTATTTTCGGAGTTTTTTTGTGAGTGGAGCACACGCAAAGACGGTTGGCGCTAGGCGTTCTTTACATCTGCCGTAAATTAATCAATTAATGCAAATTTTAAAATGCATGTGACACACCACGATTGTATACAGGTAGTCCTCGACTTAAGACCACAACATTTCTGTTGCCAGGTGAGACATTTGTGAAGGGAGTTTTGCCTCTTTTTACAACCTTTCTTGCCTCAGTTGTGAAGTGAATCCCTGCCATTGTTAAGTGAGTAACCCGGTTGTTAAGCGAATCCGGCTTCCCCATTGACTTGGCTTGTCAGAAGGTCGCAAAAAGGGGATCGTATGACCCCGGGATACTGCAACCGTCATAAATGTAAACCAATTGCCACGCGTCTGAATTTTGATCACACGATCATGGGGATGCTGCCAAGGTCATAACTGTGAAACACGGTCCTAAGTCCCTTCTTTCAGTGCCGTTTGTCACTTTGAGCGGTCGCTAAACGAACTGTCGTAAGTGGAGGACTACCTGTATTGGCTGTCAAATTGAACCGGCCGAAATTGGAACGCTTACAAGCAGATTGGTGGAATGGCTTAGTAAAAGAAAGCAAAGCCTGATTTAGGGTTGACACTTCAGGAATGCCCCTAATCTGTTTTTTATTAATCTACTGTATTTTTCAGAGTATAAGACGCACCTTAGTTTTGGGGTAGGAAAATGGGGGGGGGGGGGAAATCTACCTACCAGGTATTCATCTGACTAGCGTCCTTAATCTGGTCAGCTTCAGCACATTATTTTATCCCTGGTTAGGGCTGAAAAAAATCTTCTTCGGAGGGAGTAGCAATGAAAAAATCCTGCAAGCAGGGAAGATAGTTAGCACCTCGTTATGGCTGGGGAGGAAAAGCTTCGAAAAAGCTACATTCGGAGTATAAGACGCACCCAAATTTTCAGCCTCTTTTGGGGGGGGAAAGGTGCGTCTTATACTCCGAAAAATACGGTATCTCTGTTTATTTTTCGGTTTTGCATCTCCAGCCAGTTTACTGCATCTACTTCCTTCTGAGCACTATCTGAAAATGTTCCATTTCCTCCCGAAACTCCGCGATTATCCCCCTTTTCTTTACTTATTTCAAGGCATCCGTAACGTGTCCTTCGCCTCAAAGGGCTGCCAAAAAATGCTTACGGAGGGCTGAGTTTGTAGAACGTATCAAACCCAAATGCCATTGGCCGATGTGTAAGCCCACTGCAAACCAAGTTAATTGAATTCAGTAAATCATGACTTAGTCGGTGGGGGAACCAAGTAGCTGAACTTTTTTGATAGTTTTAAGGAGACAGACAGATTTCTAAGCTTCTGGCCTTCAATAGGTCATTAAATCCTTCATCCTGCATTGTCTTTGGGTTGGCTAAATACAATGAATCATTGAGGGAAGTATGTATGTCTAGCCTGATGAAGAGAAGGATTAGGGATGACATGATAACAGTATTCCAATATATTTGAGGGGCTGCCACAAGGAAGAGGGGGTCAAGCTATTCTCCAAAGCACCTGAAGGCAGGACAAGAAGCAATGGGTGGAAACTAATCCAGAAGAGAAGCAACCTAGAACCAAGGAGAAACTTCCTGACAGTGAGAACAATTAATCAGTGGAATTCCAAAGTTTTAGGTACTCCAACACTGGAAATTTTGAAGAAGAGATTGGACAACCTTTTGTCTGAAATGGTATGAAGCCGTGATGGCGAACCTATGGCACGTGTGCCAGGGGTGGCATGCAGAGCCCTCTCTGTGGGCGTGGGCGCCGTCGCCAACTGCTCTTTTGGTCTCCAGTGTGCGCATGCGCGCCGGCCAGCTGGCCTTCGCACACGCCGGAGCAACGGAAACCCGAAGACCAGCATGCACACCCCAGCCCCCTGGTCTTCGGGTTTCTGGCACTCTGGTGCGTGCATGAACATTCCAGTTTGGGCACTCGGTGCTGAAAAGGGTCGTCATCACTGGTATAGGGTCTCCTGCTTGAGCAGAGGGCTGGACTAGTAGACCTCCCAGGTCCCTTCCCACCCTGTTATTCTATGTTCTATGTCCAATTCCTTTCAATTCCCCAGCCCCCAAAAGTCTTCAAAGTGAAGCGCCGGTATTTGGAGTGTTTATTAGAAAGTCCGGTTCCATAATCAGGCACGCTCATGATCGCAAATGACTTAATCTTTCTGGGGAACGAACGTTGGCATAATCTCTAGGTAAAGTTCACTTTGTTTACATATCCTGATTTTTTTTTTCTCTCTCTCTCTCCTTCAAATCACAGGCTTCCACAATGTTAAGAGCATCGTTGGTCCCTGCGTAAGTTCTTTTATTCCCTCTTGGCTCTTAATTGTCGTGTCATCAAAGGTGGGTGGTTTGTGAAAAGAGAAAGAATAAGCTTAATTCGGGGCAGGTAATCTTGAACTTACGACTACTTGTTAAGTGACCATTCAAAGTTACGATGGTGCTGACCAAAGGGACTTAAGACCAGACCTCACAGACTTACGACCATTACAGCATCTCCATGTCATGTGATGGCTGTTGAGACACTCGGTAGCTGGCAGGTACAGGCCGTCCTCGACCTACGACCACAATTGAGCCCAGAATTTTTGTTGCTAAGTGAGAAATTTGTCAAGTGGGCTTTGCCCCATTTTACGACTCCTTACCATCGTTGTTAAGTGAATCGCTGCAATGAAATTAGTAACCTGGTTGTTAAGTGAAACAGGCTTCCCCATTGACTTTGCTTGTCAGAAGGTCGCAAAAGGGGATCACGGGATCACGGGAAACTGCGACCGTCATAAATACGAGTCAGTTGTCCAGCATCCGAATGTAAATCACGGGACCACAGGGATGCTGCAACAGTCATAAGAGTGAAAACAGTCATAAGTCACTTTTTTCAAACTTCAAAACGTCACTAAGCGGACTGTTGTAAGTGGAGGACTACCTGTATTTATGACAGTTGCACTGTCCCGGGGTCATATGATCACTATCTGCGACCTTCCGAACCGACTTCAGACAAGCAAAGTCAATGGGGGAAGCCAGATTTGCTTAACAACTGCGTGATTCACTTAACTATTAAAGTTTGTTCCAAAATCAAAACCAGAAGCACACACAGATGACTGATTCAGCTGGATTCAAGAACTTCTTTATAAACATAATAATATATACATTTACAATACCATTAGCAGAGTTCTTCAATCAGTTACAGGTAAGCAGAAGCAGGAGAGTTAGTTACATTCCAGCAAAGTTCAGAGAGGAAAAGTACAGAGTGGAGACTGGAGCCACACCCAGCCTTAAGCTTAAGTTCCAGTTTTGATTCTCTGCACAGACTCAGAAGTGGTTAGCTCCCATTGGCTGTCTTAGTTGCTATGCCTATTCATTGGCTAACCTTGTTACCACTGGCTCTCCCAGTTTATTCTAACAATAACCACTGTGGCAAACAAGTTTGTGACATGAGGCCCAGCTCGCTCACCAACTGCCTTGCTTAGCAATGGAAATTTTGGGCTCAGTTATGGTCGTAAATCAGAAACTACCTGATGACCGTATGGAGCTAGGCTGCCCCCTTTTTTGCCACAGAACTTGAGCTGCCTCCAAAATTCTAGGCTAACTCTGAGCTTATTGATTTACTTACTATCCCGCCTTTATTTCTTTATTTATGAACAACTCGAGGTGATAAAGCTATCTAATATTCCTTCCTCCTCTCATTTTACCCACAACAATCCGGTGAAGTGAGTTGCGCTGAGAGAGAGAGTGACTGGCGCAAGGTTACACTGCTGGCTTTCATGGCTGAGGCGGGACTAGAACTCCCCGTCTCCTGGTGATTGTTCCAGAGTCACTCCGCTGGCTTTCATGGCTGAGGCGGGATTAGAACTCTCGGTCCCCTGGTGATTTGCCGAAAGTCACCCAGCTGGTTTCATGCCTAAAATGGGAGTAGAACTCACAGTTTCCTATGATTGGCCCAAAATCAACCAGTCTGCTTTCATGCCTAAGGTGGGACTAGAACTCCCCGTCTCCTGGTAATTGGCTCAAAGTCACCCAGCTGGCTTTCATGCCCAAAGCAGAACTAGAACTCCCTCTTTCCTAGTGATTGGCCCAAAGTCACCCAGCCGGCTTCCGTGCCTAAGGTGGGACTGGAACTCCCTCTGTCCCAGTTTCTAGCACGGTGCCTTAACCACTAGACCAAATTGTCAGTTTTTTCCAAATGGAGGTCTGACAGATGCCGAATCCCTGAATCGGACCACCGAGGACCCCTCAGCGCTAGAGGCCAGTTCCCTTAGTGCAGTGTTTCCCAACCTTGGCAACTTGAAGATGTCTGGACTTCAACTCCCAGAATTCCCCAGCCAGCGAATGCTGGCTGGGGAATTCTGGGAGTTGAAGTCCAGACATCTTCAAGTTGTCAAGGTTGGGAAACACTGCCTTAGTGGTCCAGGCTTAGATTTCTCGTCCCCATCGGGCTCAGATCCCTCTTCTGTAAACCGCGTGACTTTCTAGGACTTAACGAATGAAAGCGAACACACGTGGACTTTCTAGGACTTCGATTGCTGGTTGCACTTCACGGGCGCTTTGTTATGCAGGAAAGTGCAGGAGGTGCCCCTTCTGCCATCTTTGGATTATGAGAAGTTAAAGAAGGACCTGATCGACGGAAGTGACCGCCTCAAGGCTTTCTTGCTACAGGCCTTGCGCTGGGTAAGTCTCGCTGTCGATCGGGGGGGGTGGCTGGGGAATTCTGGGAGTTGAAGTCCAGAGGTCTTAAAAGTCACCAAGGTTGGATTCCCCGCCCCCCCTCTGCTGTAGAAAATTGAGAAACCAAGTCAGTGGAAGGACTCTGTGGTTAGACACTTCCACAAAAGAGTCCTAAAATTAACAGGTTAACAGAGCTGGAAGGTACCTTGAAGGTCATGTAGTCCAACCTCCCCCCCCCCGCCCAAGCAAGAGACCCTACACCATTTCTGACAGATAGCAATCCAGTCTCTCCTTGAAAGCTTCCAGTGATGAAGCTCCCACAGCTTCTGAAGACAAGCTGTTTCATTGAATGTAGATTAACAGAGCTGGAAGGTACCTTGAAGGTCATCTAGTCCAACCCCCCACCCAAGCAGGAGAGCCTACTACACCATTTCTGACAGATGGCAGTCCAGTCTCTTCTTGAAAGCTTCCAATGATGAAGCTCCCACAGCTTCTGAAGACAAGCTGTTTCGTTGAATATAGAATACCAGAGTTGGAAGGAACCTTGTAGGTCATCTAGTCCAACCTCCCCCCACCCACCCAAGCAGGAGACCCTACACCAGTGATGGCGAACTTTTTTGGCATCGAGTCTGGGACGCAACCAGGAAGAGGAGCTGCCCAGGAGGCATGCACGTGCCAGAAAATGAACTTCCTGCCAGCAAGTCTTCCGGTTACTGCCGCGCATGTGCAGACGCCAATCAGCTGGCCGGCGCGCATGCTCACACTGGAAAACGGGAGACCAGCTCTTCCGGTTTCCGGCACTGCCCCACGCACAAAGGCCAGCTGATCGTCGCATGCGCATGCGCATCAGAAACCAGGAAGAGGAACAGGTGATGCCGCGCGTGCCAGGAGACATGGCTCCGCGTGCCACTTTGGGCACACGTGCCATAGGTTCGCCATCATGGCCCTACACCATTTCTGACAGATGGCAGTCCAGTCTCTTCTTGAAAGCTTCCAGTGATAAATCTTCCACGAAGAGACTGCGTTTGATCAGGCGTCTCCTTTAGAATAGGGGGTGGGTTAACATAAAACCGGATAGAAAGTTGTATTTTTCTGCTCAAATGCTGAGTTTGCTTATTTATTTAATTGCTCATTGTTTTGTTGGTTCGCTTCATTTCTGCAGCCACCCATCTCAGTCAATGACTCTGGGTGGCTTGCAATTCAAAAAGAAAAAGCGTATTGCAATTAAACACACTAAAAACATTTTTAAACAAAACAGGCACTATAAACAGCCAGATTAAACATACGTTTAATTCATATGCATAAACTGCTTGGCCAGTTAGCAATCAAAACTCAAAAGAGTTCAAAAGCAGCATGATAAGAATTCAGAATGCAATAATTGCTAGCTGCTGTGGGGACATTGCTAGTCCTTAGGTGCTTTTGAATTAACAGGCAGTCCTCGACTTACGACCACAATTCAGTCCAAAATTTCTGCTGTTAAGTGAGACATTTCTTAAGTGAGCTTTGCCCCATTTTACGACCTTTCCTGCCTGCGTTGTTAAGCGAATCACTGCAGTTGATAAGTTGGTAACGCAAGTGTTCAGTGGATCCGGCTCCCTCATTAACTTGGCTTGTCGGAAGGTCGCAAACGGGGATCACGTGACCCCGGGGCACTGCGACCATTGTAAATATGAACCAGTTGCCAAAGTAACTGAATTTTGATCACGTGACAAGGAGGATGCTGCAAAAGATCGTAACGATGGTATGAAAAATGGCCGTTAAATCACCTTTTTCAGTGCCGTTGTAACTCTGAACGGTCACTAAACCAGCTGTTGCAAGTCGAGGACTGCCTGTATGCGGGATGATGTTTTAGCCGGGGAAGAGAAAAGAAGTCGCGTGAAGTTGATTTGCTCGGGCTGGATCCGAGTCGCTCTGGGGGTTTATAACCCAGCCCGTACGGCTTCGTTCAGCTTACCGCGACTTCTTGAACCTTAATAATTTCATTTTGAAAAAATCTCTGTTCTTTTTGCAGCGTTTGACAACTTCCCATCCGGGGGAGCAGCGGGACACCGTTCTGCAGGCCTACATCAACAATGATCTGTTGGACTGCTACAGTAACGGCCAGGTTAGTGGAGGGGAAATCGCTATCCTAGATCGGAGACTGAGGGCATCTTTAGGAGTAGTTGGTCTGCAACTGTTGACTTTTTTAAATCCCCAAAATTCCCTGTCATGCCTCCGTCGGAGTCTGAATCAGAGACAGAAGACGAACAGCTGACAGAGAGCGGGAGAGTGGCTCCGTTGGCGGCGGAGGAAACTGGAGAACGGCAAAGTCAGACTGGGCAGAGCAGGGGAGAGGTAGAACAAGGGAGAGGGGGTTCAGAATAAGACCAAGGACCACCCCCTTCTCATCCTAGGGCACGCAGGGAAGAACGCAGAAGAGAGCAACATGGGTTACGTGGCTTACGAGGAAGGAAAGGGCCCCGATTCCCTTCACAAGGCACACCTGGGGATGGAGTTTAAAGGCGAGGCAGTTGGGAGGGGCGTTTGTCGGGAACAAACACTGAATTCATCTGGTGTTGAAAGTGTGGCCTGCATTCCTGGCACTCCTCCAGACTGTCTGAATTATTGCCGTGCTACTGCATGCTTATCTTGTATTGCTGGAATTATTCTTCCCATCTGGAACTCATTATCTTGTCCTGCTGGAGTGATTGATTGCAGGCGTTCAATTTACAGCATTTGGACTGGAGTATCTGCAGGTTTGTGAGAGAGCTTTTCTCCAGGCTGGAGAGTAAAAGGGACGTTGCGGGCAAAGTTGGTGCCAATAAAGGGACTCATACCGGTTCTCTGGCTGTGTTGCCTTCGTGCCACACCCCGGGTCATCACACTCCCCTGCATTATCACGCAAAATAGGGGTAGTCCTTCACTTACAACAGTTCCTTTAGTGACCGTTTGAAGATACGACGGCACTGAGAAAAGTGACTTAGGAACGTTTTTTGCACTTAATGACCGTTGCAGCATCTCCATGGTAACATGATCAAAAATTCAGATGCTTAGCAACTGGCATGTATTAATGACAATCAAAGTAAATGGGGAAGCCGGATTCACTTAACAGCTGTGTTACACCACTGTGTGGTAGCACACTGGTTAGAAGGCAGGATTGGAGGCTAACTCTGCCCATAGCCAGGGAGTTCAATTCTGACCTGCTCGAGGTCAACTCAGCCTTCCATCCTTCAAGGTCGGTAAACTAAGGACCCGAATTGTTGGGGGCAATAGGCTGACTGTAAATTGCACAAAGAGGGCTCAAAAGCACTGTGAAGCAGTATATACCGCATTTTTCAGAATATAAGATGCACCGGACTATAAGACGCACCTTAGTTTTTGTGGAGGAAAATAGGAAAAAAATCTTCCTACCAGTTATTCATCTGGCTAGCTTCCTTAGTCTGGTCAGCTTCAGCACATTATTTTATCCCCTGGTTACGACTTAAAAAAACCTTCTGAGAGAGTGAAAGAGCCTGCAAGCCAGTAAGAGCTGGGAAGATAGATAGCACCTGGTTAGGGCTAGAAAAAAAACTTATTTGGAGCAAGTAGAGCAATGAAAAAAACCCTGCAAAGACTTAGGTCTGGAAAAACATTCTTAGGAGAGAGTAACAATGAAAAAGCCTGCAAGGTAAGAGCTGGGAAGATCGTTAGCACCTAGTTAGGGCTGGAAAAAAAGCTCCGAAAAAGCTACATTCAGAGTATAAGACGCACCCAAATTTTCAGCCACTTTTAGGGAGGGAAAAGGTGCGTCTTATACTCCAAAAAATACGGTAAATCTAAGTTCTATTGCTATTTCTCTTTTCCTTCCTTCCTTCCCTCCCTCCCTCCCATGGTGGCACAATGATTAGAATGCAGCATTGCAGGCTGACTGTGCCCACAGCCAGGAGTTCGATTCTGACCAGCTCATGGTTACTCAGCCTTCCGTCCTTCCAAGGTCGGTAAAATAAGGACCCAGATTGTTGGGAACAACAGGCTGACTCTGTAAACCGCTCAGAGGGGGATATGGAGCATTGTGAAGTGGTATATAAATCTTAAATGCTAGTGCTAATCCTTCCTTCCTTCCTTCCTTCCTTCCTTCCTTCCTTCCTTCCTTCCTTCCTTCCTTCCTTCCTTCCTTCCTTCCTTCCTTCCTTCCTTCCTTCCTTCCTTCCAATACAGGATTGAAGGCTGACTCTGCCCACAGCTAGGAGTTCGATCTTGACCGGCTTAAGGTTGACTCAGCCTTCCGTCCTTCCGAGGTCGGTAAAATGAGGACCCAGATTGTTGGGGTCAAGAGGCTCACTCTGTAAACCTCTTAGAGAGGGCTTTAAAGCACTGTGAAGCGGTATTTAAGTCTGAGTGCTATTGCTTTTGCTGTTATTTCATGTCCAGTATTCCAGGATTAACTGCAACCGTTTCAACTTTGGGGTTCTCTTGCAGAGAAGCGTCTTAATGCTGATACAGTCCAAGTGCGAGGTTGTTCGCCAGTACACCGCCAGGCTCATCAATGCGTTTGCCTCCCTGGCTGAAGGTAAGAGGCGGAGCATAAAAGTAGCTACTTCACCTGGGAAAGTTCTCCCGAACGAAGCTCATAGAAACCTCCACCAGCCATCAAGTCAACTCCTTGTCCCTCAATGGTACCAGCACGTAAAGCTTGAATGGTAGGAATAGGTCCCAAAAGAAAGTCCGTGTTTCGAACCCGCATCAAACACTGCATTTTTCAGGAGTTCAGCGACTAACAATGGCGGTGAAAAAATGGGACCTTTGATCGTTTTTCACACTTTCGACCGTTGCCACCTTCTCGTGATCACAGGATCAAAATTTGGGACCTTGGCAACTGACTCATATTTATGACGGTTGCAGCCTCCCAGGGTCGGGGGAATCACCTTTTGCGACCTTCGTACTGTAGGAGATGACCACGCTGAGCCTGAGGGAGGGGTCAAATGCGTCATAACTCACGAGTCCCTGCGGCCCAGAAGAAATCTAAGTCCAGCCCACTTTGAATGACTTTCTTATTGCCACTAATTTCCCTTGACCGTCAGTTGGTCAGATTCTTGTACAGCGCTTAAACTTGCCATAAATATTTATACTCATTGGGTATGGGTATATGGAATTGGGTATGTCTAGTCTAATGAAAAGAAGGATTAGGGGAGAGATGATAGCAGTGTTCCAATATCTCAGGGGTTGCCACAAAGAAGAGAGAGTCAAACTATTCTCCAATGCCCCAGAAGGCAGGAAAAGAAGCAATGGGTGGAAACTAATCAAGGAGAGAAGCAACTTAGAACTAAGGAGAAATTTCTTGACAGTTAGAACAATTAATCCGTGGAACAGCTTGCCTCCAGAAGTTGTGAATGCTCCAACACTGGAAGTTTTTAAGAAGAGACTGGACCACCATTTGTCTGCAACGGTATAGGGTTTCCTGCCTAAGCAGGGGGTTGGGCTAGGAGACCACCTGCACCTGCTAAATGCTATGCAAAAAGACTCCAGTGAGGGAACTTTTAGAACTTAGAATAACTTTATTGTCACTTTGAATGTACACTAATCGGCGTAAACATGACAAAATTAATTAATTAATTAATTAATTAATTAATTAATTAATTAAAGAGATAGATAGAGGGATATAGAGATAGAAGATAGATAGAAATATACCGGTATATACGTGAGAGAGAGATTGATAGAGAATAGAATAGAATAGAATAGAATAGAATAGAATAGAATAGAATAGAATAGAATAGAATAGAATAGAATAGAATAGAATAGAATAGAAAAAAGAATAACTTTATTGTCACTTTGAATGTACACTAATCGGCGTACATTAAAATGAAATTTCGTTGCATCCAGCTCTCAAAGGTCACCACCTCCAACACTACATAAACATGACAAAATAAATAAATGAATTAATTAATTAAAGAGATAGATGATAGATAGATAGATATAGTGATATAGTGATATAGTGATATAGTGATATAGAGATAGAAGATAGATAGAAATATATATACATGAGAGAGATTGATAGAGAGAGAGAGAGAGAGAGAATAGAATAGAATAGAATAGAATAGAATAGAATAGAATAGAATAGAATAGAATAGAATAGAATAGAATAGAAAAAGAATAACTTTGTTGTCACTTTGAATGTACACCAATCGGCGTACATGAAAATGAAATTTCGTTGCATCCAGCTCTCAAAGGTCACCACCTCCAATATACACTACATAAACATGACAAAATTAATTAATTAATTAATTAATTAATTAATTAATTAATTAATTAATTAAAGAGATAGATAGAGGGATAGAGGGATATAGAGATAGAAGATAGATAGAAATATACCGGTATATACGTGAGAGAGAGATTGATAGAGAATAGAATAGAATAGAATAGAATAGAATAGAATAGAATAGAATAGAATAGAATAGAATAGAATAGAATAGAATAGAAAAAAGAATAACTTTATTGTCACTTTGAATGTACACTAATCGGCATACATTAAAATGAAATTTCGTTGCATCCAGCTCTCAAAGGTCACCACCTCCAACACTACATAAACATGACAAAATAAATAAATGAATTAATTAATTAAAGAGATAGATGATAGATAGATAGATATAGTGATATAGTGATATAGTGATATAGAGATAGAAGATAGATAGAAATATATATACATGAGAGAGATTGATAGAGAGAGAGAGAGAGAGAATAGAATAGAATAGAATAGAATAGAATAGAATAGAATAGAATAGAATAGAATAGAATAGAATAGAAAAAGAATAACTTTGTTGTCACTTTGAATGTACACCAATCAGCGTACATGAAAATGAAATTTCGTTGCATCCAGCTCTCAAAGGTCACCACCTCCAATATACACTACATAAACATGACAAAATTAATTAATTAATTAATTAATTAATTAATTAATTAAAGAGATAGATAGAGGGATAGAGGGATATAGAGATAGAAGATAGATAGAAATATACCGGTATATACGTGAGAGAGAGATTGATAGAGAATAGAATAGAATAGAATAGAATAGAATAGAATAGAATAGAATAGAATAGAATAGAATAGAATAGAATAGAATAGAATAGAAAAAAGAATAACTTTATTGTCACTTTGAATGTACACTAATCGGCATACATTAAAATGAAATTTCGTTGCATCCAGCTCTCAAAGGTCACCACCTCCAATATACACTACATAAACATGACAAAATACATACATACATACATACATACATACATACATACATACATACATACATACATACATACATAATTATGCCTATACCCACATATATGACGCAAAGAAACAACATAACCTAGTTTGGCTGTATACATGTAGATGGGGAGGGAGGGAAAAGCAGGCAAAATTTGGAATGCAACTTTAAAAGAGCTTTTGAGGTCTTCGGTGGGTGGTTGCCTGTCTCTCTCTCTCTCTCTCCATTGCTCTCTTTCTTCTTCCGTTTCTCCCAGGCCGTCTCTACCTTTCCCAGAATCCCCGGTTGCTCCGCATGCTGGAAGGAAGGTTGAAAGCGGAAGATAAGTTCTCCCTTACCCGGGAGAACGTCCTGGGAGCTCTGCAGAAACTCAGCCTCAGGTGAGGAATAGGGGTGGGCTGGGTTGTGGTGCTGCCTTGCTTCTTTTCCCCAAAAAACACATGAGATGCACGCAAATGAACCTCTGCACACCAGGGTTTTCTTACACAAGGACATCTAGAAAGAGACCCATTTTGGGGGGCCCAAAGCAATCTTAAGAGTCAGAACGTCAGGTAGTCCTCAACTTACGACCACAGTGGCGTGCGGAATTTCCATTGCTAAGCGAGACAATTGTTAAGGGAACTTTGCGGGGGGCCCAAAGCAATCTTAAGAGTCAGAACGTCAGGTAGTCCTCAACTTACGACCACAGTGGCGTGCGGAATTTCCATTGCTAAGCGAGACAATTGTTAAGGGAACTTTGCCCCATTCTACCACCTTTCTTGCCAACTGCCCTGAGTCAATCACGACAGTTGTTACCGTATTTTTCGGACTATAGGACCAGTGGTGAAATCCAATTTTTTTTACTACCGGTTCTGTGGGCGTGGCTTGGTGGGCGTGGCAGGGGAAGGATACTGCAAAATCCCCATTCCCACCCCACTCTGGGGCCAGCCAGAGGTGGTATTTGCTGGTTCTCCGAACTACTCAAAATTTCTGCTACCAGATCTCCAGAATCTGTCAGAACCTGCTGAATTTCACCCCTGTATAAGACGCACCAAGATTTCAAAGAGGTAAGTAAGGGAAAAAAAGTTTTTGCCCTCCCCCAGCCCCCAGGAGCACTCTGCAGACCTCCCAAACCCTCTGCGCACCCGTTTTCGCGTGGGACGGGGTTTCGGGAGGCCAAAAATGGCTTCATTCAGTGTATAAGACGCACCAACATTTCCACCCTCTTTTAGGGGGGGAAGTGCGTCTTATACTCAGAAAAATACGGTAAGTTAGTAACAGGGTTGTTAAGTGAATGTGGCTCCCCCATTGGTTTTGCTTGTCAGAAGGTCACAAAAAGGGATCACGTGACCTTAGGACACAGCAACTGTCATAAATACGAGTCAATTTCCAAGCATCTGAATTTTGATGATACAAACATAGGGATATGCTGCAACGGTTGTAGCAGAGCTGGGTTCCTGCCGGAGCTGCCCACTGCGCAGCTCCGGTAGGGAGCGGCCGATTGCGCAGCTCCGGTAGGGAGCGGCCGATTGCGCAATTTGCGTGCGACCGCTCCGGAGCCCTCTGCCAGTCCACCCCGCGCGTCGCCATTTTTTCCATTGATTTTGGGTTGATTTTTCTTCTGCGCATGCGCGGAAGCAAAATCATGCCAAAATCTCGCGAGGGGACGAGAGAGAGAGAGAGATTTCAGCGCAATTTTGCTTCCGCGCATGCGCGGAAGCAAAATCGTGCAAGGGCGCGCGCCCAAAGCGAGCGAGCGCACGCCCAAAGCGAGGAGATGCGCGCGCAGCGCACCGGTACCAGTAAGAGAGCAACCCATCGCTGGGTTGTAGGTGTGAAAAACCCTGGTAAGTCACTTTTTTAGGTGCCGTAACTTCGAATGGTCACAAAACAAATGGTTGTAAGTCAAGGACTACATGCATTATTTAGTGGTCTGCTAGGTTTCAACCTTGAAGATACACATTTTGATGTGAGATCATTGGTGCTCTCTGAGCTTGGTTTTCTTCCTTCCTTCCTTCCTTCCTTCCTTCCTTCCTTCCTTCCTTCCTTCCTTCCTTCCTTCCTTCCTTCCTTTTTTCTTTCTTTTTCCTTCTTTCTTTTTTCCTTCCTTCCTTCCTTCCTTTCCTTCATTTTGACTTTCATTTCTTCCTTCCTTTCTTTCTTTCTGTCTTTCCTCCCTCCCTCCTTTCTTTCTTTCCTCCTTCCCTCCCTCCCTCCCTTCTTTCTTTCTTTCTTTCTTTCTTTCTTTTCTTCCTTTCGTAAAAAAGTGTTTGTTACCCTTCCTTCCTTCCTTTCCTTCATTTTGTCTTTCCTTTCTTCCTTCCTTTCTTTCTTTCTGTCTTTCCTCCCTCCCTTCTTTCTTTTCTTCCTCCCTCCCTCCCTCCCTCCCTTCTTCCTTCCTTCCCTCCCTCCCTCCCTCCCTCCCTTCTTTCTTTCTTTCGCAAAAAAGTGTTTGTTACAAAGGAGTGAATCTATGAGATACGATTAAACTAACTGATACAATTTTTTTTTTAAAAAAGAATTCCTCCAATTTCATTTCTGCTTCAAAACCGCTTCTAGATTTTGTGCGTGAGAGAGAAAGAAATGAAACTGGGCCTTTGTGTGATTTGCTGATTAGATTGTTTGGTTGCTATAGCAACGGCTAGTGTAGATTAAGTATGCAAAAGTAAACATTTGAGGCTGTCAGGTTACTATCTTTATTCTACTGCCCAGAACAGTGTTGGGAGATAAGGCTTTTTTTTTAATTTTCCTTTAACCCACACTTCTGCCTTCCCCCACTTTATTTTCTTTATATTCACATATATATTTATACTTTGCTGACTTTAAGGAAAATAATAATAATAAAAAGGAATGAATCGAAAAAGAAAAAGGATACTCCAGACCGCGGCCAATTACATCTATTTCTTTCCTGTGGGATTTCCAAAAGCCCTAAATAAATTAACACTTTCTCTAATGCAGTAACTTCCTAAAACCAGATTTCCCTTTATTTGCCAGGAAGATACAACTTCCTCTCTCGAGTAGGTTAAAAGGAGAAACACCTGAGTTTGAATTTGCTCTCTCCCCTACTTAGAAAGTAAAGCCTGAGAATATATCAGTTGTGGTGAGAGAGAGAGAAAAAAAAAGCCCAATCCGACTGCTTGCTGGAAAAATTACTGGTGTATTTCCTTGTCCTAAATTCGTTTCTGCTGGGCTTGCCAGCATAGCACCCATCTGCAGACCTCGTCCATTGTCTGAAATGATATAGGACAGTGATGGCGAACCTTTTTTTCCTCGGGTGCCAAAAGCATGTGCGTGCACGCTATTGTGTACGTGCGAGTGCCCACACCCATAATTCAATGCCACCCTGTCCCCCTGCGCATGCCCGTGTGATCCCCCGTGCTGCCCCGCCCCTGTGCATGCATGCACGATCCCCCCGCTCCCCCGTTTCCTGACTTCGGGTAGGCCCATTTTTCGCCCTCCCCAGGCTCCAGAGGTTTTCTTGTAGCGTGGGGAGGGCGAAAATGGCTCCCCCCGCCCCCCGGAGGCACTCGGGAGGCCGAAAACGCCCTCCCAGAGCCTCCATAAAAGCCAAAAATCAGCTGGCTGGCGCACACATGCACACTGGAGCGAGTTAGGGCAACAGCTCGCGTGCCAGCAGATATGGCTCCGCGTGCCACCTGTGGCACCCGTGCCATAGGTTCGCCATCACTGATATAGGATGTCCTGCTTGAACAGGGGGCTAGACTAGAAGACCTCCAAGGTCCCTTTCAGTTCTATTCTGATTCTGACCTTCCACTTCAGGATAGTTTTAGCTCAGGATTGAAACCGGGTTAGGGGAGGGAGGAGGTCCTTGGTGCTCTCTGAGCTTGGCTGTTTTCTTGCAGACATTTCATTACCCAGTTAGGTAACATCATCAGTGCTACAAGGGAGTGGGGATTGATTGTGGGGAGGAGGAGGGGAGGACTGTGTGGTCCTTGGTGCTCTTTGAGTTTGGCTGGTGTTTTTTTTTTTCAGACGTTTCATCACCCAAGTAGGTAACATCATCAGTGCTAAAAGAAAGCGGGGTTATATTGTATATCAGTGTTTCTCAACCTTGGCAGTTTGAAGATGTGTGGACTTCAACTCCCAGAATTCCCCAGCCAGCAATGCTGGCTGTGGAATTCTGGGAGTTGAAGTCCACACATCTTCAAACTGCCAAGGTTGAGAAACACTGTTGCATATAAACAAAGAGCAACGTCCCTCCCTTCTAGCACTGATGAGGTGACCTAGTTGGGTAATGCAACGTCTGCAAGAAAACCAGAGAGCGCTAACAACCCCACAGTTCTCCTCACCCTCCTCCTCCATGCAAACCCCTCTCCCTTCTTGCACTGATGATGCTACCTAGTTGGGTCATGAAATGTCTGCAAAAAAACCACCAAGCTCAGAAGGCACCAGGGACCCTATAGTCCTCCTCCTCCTCCTCCTCCTCCTCCTCCTCCTCCTCCTCCTCTCCTGCCCATCTCCCTCCCCCTCCCCCACTGCACAAACCCCAATCCCTTCTAGCACCGGTGACGTTACCAAGTTGGGTCATGAAACGTCTGCAAGAAAACCACCCACTTCAGGGAGCACCAAGGACCCCACAGTCCTCCTCCTCCTCTCCTGCCCATCTCCCTCCGCCTCCTCCACTGCACAAACCCCAATCCCTTCTAGCACTGATGACGTTACCAAGGTGGGTCATGAAACATCTGCAGTGAAACAGCCAAGCTCAGAGAGCACCAAGGGCTTCCCATTTCTGCAGTCATTAGCTAAAGACTCCAAGGTCTGAAAGACACGTGGCTTAGCTTTGACAAGCTGCCTTCAGACGCTTCTGTCTTTTGTTTATTTCTACAGGTAGTCCTCGACTTATGACCGAAATTTCTGTTGTTGAGTGGGCCCAACCTTTCTGTTGCTAAGCGAGACATTTGTTAAGAGCGTTTTGCCCCATTTTACGACCTTCCTCGCCACGGTTGTTTAAGTGAATCACTGCAGTTGATAAGTTAGTAACCCTGTTTTTATGTGAATCTGGCTTCCCCATTCACTTGGCTGGTCAGAAGGTCGCAAAAGGGGATCACGTGACCCTGGGACACAGCAACAGGTCATAAATATGAAGCCGTTTCCAAGCATCCGAATTTTGATCCCATGATCAGAGGGATGCTGCAAAGGCCGTAACTTTAAAGAGCCGAGGTGGCGCAGCGGTTAGAGGCAGTACTGCAGGTCACTTTAGCTGACTGTGATCCGCAGGTCAGCGGTTCAAATCTCACCAGCTCAAGGTTGACTCAGCCTTCCATCCTTCCGAGGTAGGTAAAATGAGGACCCAGATTGTTGGGGGCAATGTAAAATATACATTGCTTACTGGTTTAAACCGCTTAGAGAGTGCTTGCACTGTGAGGCGGTATATAAATCTCACAAAATAAAATAAATAAATAAATAACTTTGAAAAACGGCCCAACTCACATTTTTCAGTGCAGTCATAACTTTGGACGGATGCTAAACGAACCGGACTACCTGTAGTGAAACCAGGGGTGGATTGTAACTTACCTTGCTGCTGATTCACTTCCTCCCGCACTGCGTGGCATGCACGAACGCATGCGTAGTGCCAAAAATTCCAAACAAATTCAAAACGAAAAAGCCGAAAACAAGATGGCGACCGCAAGCACAGTGCTGGAAACTTGGCTTTTGCTCATGTGCAGAAGAAAAAAAACCTGAAAAAAGAATCCCCCCAAAAAAAAATCGGGAAAAAAATTCCCCCCCCCCCCAAAAAAGCCGAAAACAAGATGGCGACCACAAGCACAGTGCCAGAAACTCGGCTTCCTCGCAAGCGCAGAAGAAAAAAAACCGGAACCCCCCCCCCCAAATAAAAGCTGAAAACAAGATGATGACCGCATGCACAGTGCTGGAAACTCAGCTTCTGTGCATGTGCAGAAGAAAAAAAAACGGGAATTTTTTTTAAAAAAAAATCCAAAAAATAAAAGTAAAAAGCCAAAAAAAAGGAAGAAGCCAAAAACAAGATAGCGTCTGCATGCACAGTGCCGGAAACTCGACTTCTGCACATGTGCAAAAGAAAGAAAACCCGGAAGAAAATTAAAAAAAGAAATCCCCAAAAATAAAAATAAAAAGATGGCGGCGCCCACGGATTGGCACCGACCAAACCAGTTCCGTGATGTCATCGTGACATCACCAGCAGTTTGCTAGCGGTTCGGACCAACCGGTCCAAACGGGGAGGAACCCACCTCTGAGTGAAACCCATTAAACCACATGGTGACGCGCACCAGAGACATGCTGGGAAGTGCCGGTTGGTGGCAAACTCGTGCAAGGCACCTGTGGGTGAGTGAAGAGTTAAGTAGGTGAAATAGCCACCTGAGAACAGAACAGGTGAACTAGGCAGTATCAGCTGAGGTAATAATAATAGGTTCTGGGCCATAAATTTGTCACTTTTTCCTCACTTTTTATGGCTTATCGTTCACGGTAAGAAAAGGACAGTTGCGTAGTTATAATCAAATATCTGCCTGCTCGGTGAAACATTAACCGGGCCACTATCAGATCCTCCGTGTATGAGCTCAGCACCTGAGCTCAGCACAAAAAGATTATCTCTCTTTTCAAAGATTCTAGTTTCCTTTTGGGCCAAAGAACCAAAGGGCCATTTTTATAAATCAGGGGTTCCCAAACCTGGCAACTTTAAGACTTGTGGACTTCAACTCCCAGAATTCTCCAGCCAGCATAGCTGGCTGGAGAATTCTAGGAGTTGAAGTCCACAAGTCTTAAAGTTGCCAAGTCTGAAGACCTCTGCTCTAAATCATGTTGTCTAAAGACAGGGGTCCCCAATGCCCTGGTCTGTGGCCCACTCCTGGCCCATGCCCTGTTCGAAACCAGGCCGCAGGAGAAATGCGGAAGCGCGCATGAGTGGAGGGCGCTTGCGTTCATGCGCGAAGCTCCATTCATGGAGCTGCTAGCGCAAGCACACTCCACTCAAGCAAGTGGGAGCTAAGTGCCTGATGTTTGGCATCTAAGTGGAGGTTCACTCGCTCGCACAACCGCCCTCCACTCGCGTAACCACCCTCCTCTCACGCACCCACCTGCCACTCGCGCACCCACCCTCCACTCGCTCATGAAGCTCCATTTGGGTGAGTGGAGGGCGCATGCACCACTCATGCAAGTGGAGCAGTGTGCGCACGTGCGCCTGCCACTCACAGGCCCCACCATCTGCTGCAGACCCACTGGTTTAAGTTGACTTTCTCCCACAGTTGGGCACCCAAACTCTGTTGCGAAAGGTTTCAATGGGTCGCAAAGGAGTGGGACATTTGTCAAGTGAGTTTTGCTCCATTTTACAACCTTTCTTGCCACCGTTGTTTAAGTGAATCACTGCAGCTCGGGGCAATTAGAAGCAGAAGTGTCAGATGGAAGATGCTGGCTGAATGCCTCTTCTGCATTGTTTTCAGTTTTGTCTTTAGCAAGTGCAGAGAAAGGCAACGAAGATGATTAGGGGACTGGAGGCTAAAACATATGAAGAACGGTTGCAGGAACTGGGCATGGCTAGTCTAGTGAAGAGAAGGACCAGGGGAGACATGATAGCAGTCTTCCAATATTTGAGGGGCTGCCACAGAGAGGAGGGGGTCAAGCTATTCTCCAAAGCATCTGAGGCCAGACAAGGGATAATGGATGGAAACTGAGCTGCTGTGGCCTAGAGGTAGAGCTCTTGCCTCATAATCAGGAGGTTGTGAGTTCAGTCTTAGGTAGAGGCAGATGTAGGGTCTCCTGCTTGGGCAGGGGGTTGGACTAGATGACCTGTAAGGTCCCTTCCAACTCTGTTAATCTGCAATGTGATTAAGGAGAGATTCAATTTAGAAATGAGGAACTTTCTGACAATGAGAACAGTCAACCAATGGAACAGAAGTTGCCTACTTGGAATACTGCATTCAGTTCTGGTCGCCACGATGTAAAAAGGATGTCGAGACTCTAGAAAGAGTGCAGAGAAGAGCAACAAAGATGATTAGGGGACTGGAGGCTAAAACATATGAAGAACGGTTGCAGGACCTGGGTATGTCTAGTTTAATGAAAAGAAGGACCAGGGGAGACATGATAGCAGTCTTCCAATATCTCAGAGGTTGCCACAAAGAAGAGGGAGTCAAGCTATTCTCCAAAGCACCTGGGGGTAGAACAAGAAGCAATGGGTGGAAACTAATCAAGGAGAGAAGCAACTTAGAACTAAGGAGAAATTTCCTGACAGTTAGAAGAATTAACCAGTGGAACTTCAGAAGTTCTGAATGCTCCATCACTGGAGGTTTTAAAAAAAAGATTGGACAGCCATTTGTCCATAACGTTATAGGGTCTCCGGCTTGTGCAGGGGGTTGGACTAGAAGACCTCCAAGATCCCTTCCAATTCTGTTAACAGTTGCAGGAACTGGGTATGTCTAGTTTAATGAAAAGAAGGACCAGGGGTGACATGAGACCAGTAGCAGTGTTCCAGTATCATGGGGTTGCCACAAAGAAGATGGTGTATGGACTCCTGCTTGAGCAGGGGGTTGGACTAGATGACCTACAAGGTCCCTTCCAACTCTAGTAATCTGAAAAGAGCACCAGAAGACAGTGAATCACTGCAGTTGTTAAGTGAGTAACCCGGTTGTTAAGTGGATCTGGCTTCCCCAATGACTTTGCTTGTCAGAAGATCGCAAAAGGAGATCACATGACCCCGGAACACTGCAACCGTCATAAATACAAGTCAGGGTCTTAACTCCCTTTTTTTCATGCCATTGTAACTCTGAACGGTTACTAAATGAACTGCTGTAAGTTGAGGACTACCTGCATATTGTATATTATAGCATTATATTTTGGAACAGAATTAGAATATTACAATATATCCGTGTTTTTTCTGAATCCCCAGGCGGGCTTTGCAGTCGACGATGATTAAGGATGGGCTCATACCATGGTTGGCGGAGGCCCTAAAGGATACGGACTCCATGTCTGATTACACCCTGGCCTACTCGGTCGCTTTGCTCATGAACCTCTGCCTTCGGAGTTCAGGTATTCGGCACTACTTGGGGTACGATTGAAAACAGGCCTTGGAGAAAGCATGAACCATCAACCAGACCTATGGAGATTCTCCATCATCCAGGCCACGGTTGTCCCAAAGGTGCTTTTATTTTCCCAAGGGGCAACTGGACTTTCTTGTTTTTTCTTTTGAAGACGTTTCGCTTCTCATCCCAGAAGCTTCTTCAGCTCTGATCAGATGGTGGGGAATGGAAGGATTGATACTCCTTGCAGACAGCTGGTCATTTGCATCCTTTTAGAGGGTCGTTGAGGCCACTTGGAGGTTGATCTGTGTCCTCAGGGTCACCTGAGTGGTGCAAATGGGTGTGGAGCCTTCTTGGACAACACAGACTCGTCCCCAACAGCCTGCGCCTGCCTTCAACAGTGAGGGGACACAGGGCAGAAAAACATCCTGTAGCCAAGAAGGCTCCACAACCATTTGCACTACTCAGGTGACGCTGAGGACACAGATAAACCTCCAGGTTGTTTTAGTTGTTCTTTAAAATGTTGTACACCGCCCTGAGTCCTCAGGGAGTAGGGCGGCATAGAAGAACACAATAAATAAATAAGCAAACAAACAAACAAACAAATAAATAAGCCTCAACGACTCTCTAAAAAGGATGCAAATGACCAGCTGTCTGCAAGGAGTATAAATCCTTCCATTCCCCATCCTCCAGTCAGAGCTGAAGAAGCTTCTTGGATGAGAAGCGAAACGTCTTCAAAGAAAAACCAAGAAAGTCCAGTTGCCTCTTGAAAAAAAAGCACCTTTGGGACATCAACTATACCTTTGACGAGTAAGGTAATCCTTGACTTACGACCACAATTGAGCTCCAAATTTTCCATTGCTAAGCGAGACAGTTGTTTGGTGAGTTTCGTCCCACCTTATGACCTTTCTTGCCACAGTCGTGAACTGAATCCCTAAACGAATGGTTGTAAGTTGAGGATTACCTGTATCCGGAAGCTACAGTTTACGCAGAAGGCAGCTGCGCAGACATTTTTGGGGAGGCCCTGGGGTGACCCAGGAGGCGCCCCTGTTGTGCGAACTGCACTGGTTTCTTGCTTGTTCTGCCCATGGTCTTTTTGTGATGTATTTAATGGCTGTTCTACTCAACCTGAGGTCTTGAGGGTGGGTGGCTGTTTGGAGTTGACACCTGGCACTGATATGTCTGCTTTTGAACCTCCTGCAGGGAAGAAGATGTGCGTGAAAATTGCAAATGAGATTCTCAAAGTTCTCTCGGATCTCCTTGGCCACGAGAACCACGAGGTACTGCCACAGGGACCCATTTTCGAGGGTTGGTGAAGAGGAGCGGTTTTGGGGAAACCAAACTGAGCCTGTCACGCTTATTCCAGATATCTTGATCTTGGATGTCTTCATTCTGGCCGATCATCTTCTGAAGGCCACATGAAATTCTTAAATCTCATAATATCATCTGGATTCTGTGGAGATGATGATGATGATCTCCTCCTCCTCCTCCTCCTCCTCCTCCTCCTCCTCCTCCTCCTCCTCCTCCTCCTCCTCCTCCTCCTCCTCCTCCTCCTCCTCCTCCTCCTCCTCTTCTTCTTCTTCTTCTTCTTCTTCTTCTTCTTCTTCTTCTTCTTCTTCTTCCTCCTCCTCCTCCTCCTCCTCCTCCTCCTCCTCCTCTACTCCTGCTCCTGCTCCTGCTCCTGCTCCTGCTTCTGCTTCTGCTCCTCCTCTTCTTCTCCTCCTTCTTCTCCTCCTCCTCCTCCTCCTCCTCCTCCTCCTCCTCCTCCTCCTCCTCTTCTTCTTCTTCCTCCTCTTCCTCCTCCTCCTCCTCCTCCTGTTTCTGCTTCAGCTCCTCCTCTTCTGCTTCTTCTCCTCCTCCTCCTCCTCTTCTCCTCCTCCTCCTCCCCCACCCCCACCTCCTCCTCCTCCTCTTCTTCCTCCTCCTCCTCCTCCTCCTGCTTCAGCTCCTCCTCTTCTGCTTCTCCTCCTCCTCCTCCTCCTCCACCACCTCCTCCTCCTCTTCTTCTTCTTCTTCTTCTTCCCCCTCCTCCTACCCCTCCTCTTCTTCTTTTCTTCCCCCTCCTCCCCCTCCTCCTCCTCCTTCACCACCACCTCCTCCTCCTCCTCTTCTGCTGCTGCTGCTTCTTCTTGCTTCTGCTTCTCCTCCTCCTCCTCCTCTTCTGCATTAGCTTCTCCTCCTCCTGCTCCTCCACCATCAGTTGTTCTGTAAACCTTTTGAGTCCCCAGACCTGGGGGTATGGATGAGGGGCAGATCCCCTTTGAATGATGGGTGATTTTAATCTCCTTTGTTGCAGATTCATCCCTATGTAAATGGAGCCCTTTATAGTATCCTTGCTATTCCGTCCATAAGAGATGAAGCTCGAGCAATGGTAAGAGGCCAAAGGGTTCTTTGAGATTCAATGGGCCAGACCCATGTTTCTCAACCTGGCGACTTGGGTGAACTTCAACTCCCAGCATTCCCCACCCAGCCACAATTTGGGGCCTGAAGTCCACACTTCTTCAAAATCACCAAGGTTGAGAAATACTGGACTAGACTAACAGCAGCCAAGCACAGGAACCAGCTACGTAGAAACTTATTTTAAATTGTAAATCACCTCCCTGCTCATCCCCAGCCATCTACAAAACTGGTCTTTCTATTTATTTATTTTATTTATTTATTTTAGTGTTCTTCTATGCCGCCCTACTCCCTAGGGACTCAGGGCGGCGTACAACATTTAAATAACAACTAAACAATATAATAATTTAAAAACCGTTTAAAAAAGTTTAAAAAGCATATAAAATCATACATACATACTTCGTCCTAAGGTGACGAAGTCCCATTATCCCCTGCCGCAGATCTGACATGGTTTCTTCCTATGTCAAACAGACTCGGCCTGGGTTTGCACAACCCTCCAAAATCAGGTTAATGCACCACCATTGCTACTTTCACATGTCATGCAGCATCCAAATAAATATATTGCATGATGGCTAACAGTGGCCTAGTTCACACAACATGCAGAAACAAACGCTGGGTTACAACTCTGTTTTGGCCTGATCTAATGCATTGTGTGAACACCATACTGATATAGGTTCATAGCATAGCCTAAACGGTGTCGGGAATTCTCAATACTAAATAGGCACTGTGGGATCCTTGGTGCTCCCTGAGTTTTTTACAGACATTTCATTACCATAGGTAACATCATTTGGGTACCGTATTTTTTGGAGTATAAGACGCACCTTTTTCCTCCCTAAAAGTGGCTGAAAATTTGGGTGCGTCTTATACTCTGAATGTAGCTTTTTCAAAGCTTTTTTCCCAGCCCTAACGAGGTGCTAATGATCTTCCCAGCTCTTATCTTGCAGGCTTTTTCATTGTTACTCTCTCCGAAGAATGTTTTTCCAGCCCTAAGTCTTTGCAAGGTTTTTTTCATTGCTCTACTTGCTCCGAAGAAGTTGTTTTCTAGCCCTAACCAGGTGTTAACGATCTTCCCAGCTCTTACTGGCTTGCAGGCTCTTTCATTGTTACTCTCTCAGAAGAAGGTTTTTTAAAGTCCTAACCAGGGGATAATATAATGTGCTGAAGCTGACCAGACTAAGAATGCTAGCCAGATGAATACCTGGTAGGCAGATTGTTTTCCCCTATTTTCCTCCCCAAAAACTAAGGTGCGTCTTATACTCCGGTGCGTCTTATACTCCGAAAAATACGGTATTTTGTTTACAATGCTTCTTGCGTTAATTAGCTTGCATTTAAGATCAGTAATGGTTGATATTGAGGAAGTAAGGGGCGTGTATATCTAGTTTTGGATGATGGAGGTATTGAGGATGAGAATAAAATCTCATAGAGGCGATTTGGATCTTTTCTTGGAATTCAGGCAGTTAGAAATAAAACCAAGATTAAAAGTCTAATAGAAAATATTTATTTCAGTACAAAAACAATAAATCCTGAATAATTACATTTTTGCTGAGAAACACGACCATTCAGGTCAAGAGCTAAGGCAGAAGAAAAATTAATGGTGGATAGGAATGCACACATGCGCACTCATAATATCACGTGTTCTGCTTATATTGGAATGTACCAAAATATTAGATAGGGGTGTATCCACCCTGCATAGACATACAACTGACAATATTCACCACGTGACAGGAGGGTTGGATGTTGGGTTGGTTTTGCGTGATGGGGGGTTGGATGGTGGATTGTGGAACTTCCTTTTAATGCAGTCAGTGCAGTAGTCAATGTATAAGTCGGTATGTCCTTGGTTATGAAGTCTTTTGAGTTCTGCACGGAGTTCACGGGAGCGGATTTGTTGAAGAATGGATAGGTCTGGCCGTGAGCGAAGTTTGTCGTAGTTGGAGTCATTTCTGGCAATAGAGTTTATGGCAGTGATGGCGAACCTATGGCACGTGTGCCACAGGTGGCACGCGGAGCCATGTCTGCTGGCACGCGAGCCGTTGCCTAGCTCAGCTCCAGCACGCATGTGCGCGCCGGTCAGCTGATTTTTGGCTTGCACAGACGCTCTGGGAGGGAGTTTTCAGCTTCCGGAGAGCCTCCGGGGGATGGGGGAGGGCGTTTTTGCCCTCCCCAGGCTCCAGGGAAGCCTCTGGAGCCTGGGGAGGATGAAAAATGGGCCTACCGGGCCCACCATAATTGGGAAATGGGCCATTTTCGGCCTCCATAAGGCCTCCAGGGGGCGGGGAAGGCCGTTTTCACCCTCCCCAGGCATTGAATTACAGGTGTGGGCACTCGCGCATGTGCGATAGCACGCCCACATGCACTTTCGGCACCCGAGGAAAAAAACATTCGCCATCACTGGTTTATGGTATAAATGAATTTTCGTTTGCTAATTTCATCCTTGCAAACGACTCTACAGAATCGTGGGGCCACCAAACCGTCTCTGTACTTGAACTCGGGGCCATCTCTGGAGACTTCGATGATTTCATCGGGGGACATGGTTGGTGCAATAATGTTGCGAACCTTTGAGATATCAGGATCATTGGTGATATCTAGCACAAATAAAATAATGTTATTACGTTTTTGTTCACGCTCAAAGGTGTCTTTGATGAGTAAGGATATATTGTTAGGTTGGTTGGTAGATGTTTGTGGTTGCGCTTGTGGTTGAGGTAGTGGTTGTTGTGTTGGGATAGGATTTTGAGCAAATGAGTTTCCCTTTTTTGTATTGGAATTTTTTCCCCAAAGATGTGAAACGTGCTTCTAAACGTGTTTCCATGGAGTCTTATGTATGCTTGTTGTGTTTTTATGGTTGTTTCTAAGGTTTGGAACCTATCAGACATGGTAATTAGATTATCCACTATTGGTAAACATGGTGGACAGAAATAAGGGAATGTGGGAGCTGCTTGTAGGAAATTGGCTACATGTTTGTTTATTTCCAGGCAGGTGTTGGTGGGCATACTTCGTGCATGTGTGGCATTTCTTGAATTCTTCATCCTCTTTGATAGTTTTATTACATTTATAGCATTTGTTGTCATTGATAGAGATATCTTCAATTTGTGGGTGTTTGATTGTGGAGTTTTTTGAGTGCTTAGCATGGTCAATAATCAAATAGTGTCTGACAAATTAATTAATATCAGTAATCAATCAATGTCTAACAAATTAATCAGTGTGTGATTAGTTTATAGTACTTAACCAATCAAATAACCAATGCAATAATTAATTAAATAGTGCATAATTAATTAATATTTAACCAATCAAATGATCAATCAGGCCAATCATAAAAAAATCAAATAATAAAATAATCAATCTACAATTAATGCCTAAATTATTAATTGTTCAATTGATAATCATTCAATGTTTAACTAATTAGCCAGTTATTTAGTACTCAATTAACCAATGTTATATTAAGAAATTACGGTAGAAAGAGGTAGAAGGAGGATAAGTTGCGTTTTAGATGGCTCCTGGGGTGCAGGAAGTATGTCCTGGTGGAAGGGTGGCTGCGTGTTCGCCTTAGAACAAAGAGCCTCTCTATCACAAGGCTGGGAACTTAACAATGTTTTGAACCGTGATCGATTGTAAGTCAAAGAAAGAGATGGCGGATTTCATTTGTTATTTTGGTTGTGACAAATGGGGCAGGCGATAAATTCTTCGCCTGGCAGAAATGCTGCCGGCTATTTAGGAAAGATAAGTTTCCCCGCCACTAAACGGCAGACAAAAAAGCCGGAATCTGTTCCGATTTGTACAGAAGCTGATATCTCGCCCTGATGCCTCCAACTCTCACTTTCTCGGCCATTATGTGGCATCGTTTTCAGTGTGAAGCCTGATGGATGATGCCGTCCACTTTCCTGCGATACTTATCTCCCCTTGCTTGTTCTCCCAGGCTATCTCCGAAGACCAAGGGTTTATTTTTTATTTTTTTTAACGGGAGGCTCAAATGGCCCGTTTTTCCATCGCCGGTCATTTATAGGATTTGAAAGGGTTGTCATTTTGTTTAGAACACCAACAGCCTGCAAGAGAAGCCTTTTATTTGCCATCAATTTGAAGGCAACCTTATTTAGAGGGTCAGAGGGAAACACGCAAGCCGGAAGAAAAATTCCCAACGGGAGGATGGTTGGAATATACAGTATTAGAATTGAATTGAATTCAATTCAATTGAATTCTTTATTGGCCAAGTGTGATTGGACACACAAGGAATTTGTCTTTGGTGCATATGCTCTCAGTGTACATAAAAGAAAAGATACGTTTGTCAAGAATCATAAGGTACAACACTTAATGATAGTCCGGGTACAAATAATCAATCAAATCATATTAGGAACCAGTCAATATAAATTGTAAGGACACAAGCAACAAAGTTATAGTCATACAGTCATAAGTGGGAGGAGATGGGTGATAGGAACGATGAGAAAAACTAATAGTAATAGTAATGCAACCTTAGTTAATAGTTTGACAGTGGTGAGGGAATTATTTGTTTAGCAGAGTGATGCTAAACACTTGGGGAAAAACTTCTTGTGTCTAGTTGTCTTGGTGTGCAGTGCTCTATAGCGTCGTTTTGAGGGTAGGAGTTGAAACAATTTATGTCCAGGATGCGAGGGGTCAGTAAATATTTTCACGGCCCTCTATTTGACTTGTGCAGTATACAGGTCCTCAATGGAAGGCAGGTTGGTAGTAATTGTTTTCTCTGCAGTTCTAATTATGACTATAATCACGGAGCCATCCATTCTTTCTTTGTCTTTAATTCTGGGAATTGCCCTGTGAACTGTTCACTTAGGGCAGGGGTCCCCAAACTTGGCAACTTTAAGACTTGTGGAATTCAATTCCTAGAATTCTTCAGCTAACCATGCTGGCTGGGGAATTCTGGGAGTTGAAGTCCACAAGTCTTAATACTTGCCAAGTTTGAAGACCTCTGACTTAGGCATAGAAGAGAACAGCAATAGCACTTGGACTTATATACCGCTTCACGGTGCTTTACAGCCCTCTCTGAGCAGTTTACAGAGTCAGCCTCTTGCCCCCCAACAATCTAGGTCAGGGGTCTCCAAACTTGCCAACTTTAAGACTTGTGGACTTCAACTCCCAGAATTCTTCAGCTAACCATGCTGGCTGGGGAAAGTTTCTCCTTAATTCCAGGTTGCTTCTCTCCTTGGTTAGTTCCCACCCATTGCTTCTTGTTCTACTCTCAGGTGCTTTGGACAATAGTTTGACTCCCTCTTCTTTGTGGCAGCCCCTCAAATATTGGAACACTGCTATCATGTCTCCCCTAGTCCTTAGCAGAATAACAGAGATGGAAGGGACCTTGGAGGTCTTCTAGTCCAACCCCAAGCAAGAGATCCCATACCATTTCAGACAAGTGGCTGTCCAGTCTCTTTTTTAAAAAAAACCTCCGGTGTTGAAGCAGCCACAACTTCTGGTGGCAAGCTGTTCCACTGATGAATTGTTCTCACTGTATGGAAATTCCTCCTTATTTCCAGGTTGCTTCTCCCCTTGATGAGTTTCCATCTGTTGTTTCTTGTCCTGCCTTCGGGTGCTTTGGAGAACAGGTTGAGCCCTTCTTTTCTTTGTGGGGCAGTCCCTTCGAATTCACCTTCTGTTTGTTCTGTAAACAGGACCTCTTCTGCTGGGTGTGCCCCTCTGCCTTGCACCCCCAAGCCTATGTGCTGTCGGCAGCAAAAAAATGACCCCGGGCCGGGTCATCTCTCGGATCAACTAACACAAGTTTGTTTTGCAACCCGTGCAGGAAATGGAAGACATTCTCCGATGCTACATCGAGGAAGGAAATGCCGATATGATCCAGCAGATTGAGTTCATTATCAAGCAACTGCAGTCAGGTAAAAATTGAGATATTATTCCCCACAGCGAAGAGAAGCGGAGATGGTCAAATGGATTCTTTTATCCAAAGAAGAGAACGCCTCTAATTTTGTTTCTGTTCTGAAATGGCTTCTGGATTTTGTGCTTGCCATGCAAAGAAAAAAAGCTTCGATTTTGCTTTGGTTAATTAAATAGGCTTATTGTTATAAAAATATGCTTGTGCATACGCTTGTGTAGAAGCAAAAAGTTGGGGTTTGCAGTGTTACGATCTTCCACTGTGCTAAAGAGAGTCGAAAGTCGGTGCCTTTTTCCCATTCTCCCTTTAAACCAGGGGCCGGCAACCTTAAGCACTCAAAGAGCCATTTGGACCCGTTTCCCACAGAAAAGAAAACACCGGGAGCCACAAAACTCTTCCCGTGCCTGACTATTTCCTGAGCGGCCACAAAACTGGCATACCGTATTTTTGGAGTATAAGACGTACCTTTTTCCTCCCTAAAAGTGGCTGAAAATTTGGGTGCGTCTTATACACCGAATGTAGCTTTTTCGGAGCTTTT
Source organism: Diadophis punctatus similis (assembly GCA_023053685.1). Classification (NCBI taxonomy): domain Eukaryota; kingdom Metazoa; phylum Chordata; class Lepidosauria; order Squamata; family Dipsadidae; genus Diadophis; species Diadophis punctatus. The sequence continues at coordinate 79,928,178 of JALIGW010000005.1, read as the reverse complement.
TTTCCAGTCCTAACTAGGTGCTAAGGATCTTCCCAGCTTCTAACTGGCTTGCAGGCTCTTTCATTGTTACTCTCTCTGAAGAAGGTTTTTCCAGCCCTAAGTCTTTGCAGGGTTTTTTTCATTGCTCTACTTGCTCCGAATAAGTTTTTTTCTAGCCCTAACCAGGTGCTAACGATCTTCCCAGCTCTTACTGGCTTGCAGGCTCTTTCATTGTTACTCTCTCCGAAGAAGGTTTTTTTTAAGTCCTAACCAGGGGATAAAATAATGTGCTGAAGCTGACCAGACTAAGGATGCTAGCCAGATGAATACCTGGTAGGCAGATTGTTTTCCCCTATTTTCCTCCCCCAAAACTAAGGTGCGTCTTATACTCCGAAAAATACGGTATATGGTTGAATTAAAGAATCTGTTTTCTTCTGAAACTTTTCTTTTCTTGCATTTATCCATACTTGGCCTACCGGGGGTTGAAAAGCTTAATAAATTGCGCGTCGGTGGGTGTCGCACATTGGCAGTTGTGACGCATATTTTGAGCGACAGGGAGCCGCAGCAGAGGGATGAAAGAGCCACATGTGGCTCCAGAGCCGCAGATTGCTGACCCCTGCTTTAAACTATCTTTCTTTTCCCTCCCCCTTTTCTTAGTTTCCTCCTCCCTTTTTTTCTTTCTATTTTATACTTTGACAAACTAATAAAAAGTCAAATGTAAAAAAAAATAAAAAATAAAAATCAAGCAGCTGCAATCAGGTGAGAGGAAGGCGGACACGAGCTCAGCGATAAAATGAAAGCGTCCTAAAAGCAGGTTATATTGTTTTATCATGCAATTTCCGCAATCTGTTCACATAACAGTCGGTGCTAGTCCTGTTAAGCCAGAAATAAATATCATTAGTTTTCAGTGCCTGCCTTAGGTTTGCAAATCACCAGCTCTTTTCCTAAATCTCTTTACCTGGGTTCCTCCACTTACAACCGTTCACTTAGCGTCCAATCGAACTTTATTTATTTTATTTATTTATTTTATTTATTTATTTTATTGAATTTATATTGCTGCCTATTCGCCCATGCGACTCAAGGTGGCTTACAGAATATATCAGAGCCGAGGTGGCGCAGTGGTTAAAATGCAGCACTGCAGTTCAGCAGTTCAGCTGTTCAAATCTCACTAGGCTCAAGGTTGACTCAGCCTTCCATCCTTCCGAGGTGGGTAAAATGAGGACCCAGATTGTTGGGGGCAATATGCTGAACTCTGTAAACCGCTTAGAGAGGGCTGGAAAGCACTATGAAGCGGTATATAAGTGCTATAAAACCGCATTTTTTAAAACAATAAAAACTAACAAAAAGAATCAAATAAATTAATATAGTACAATCTAATAAAATCAAACCCCCACCTCCCGCCCCGTCGACAGCAGATAGAATAGAATAACAGAGTTGGAAGGGACCTTGGAGGTCTTCTAGTCCAACCCCGCTGCTTAGGCAGGAAACTCTATACCACTTCAGACAAATGATTATCCAACATCTTCTTAAAAACTTCCAGTGTTGGAGCATTCACAACTTCTGGAGGCAGGCTGTTCCACGGATTAATTGTTCTAACTGTCAGGAAAGTTCTCCTTAGTTCTAAGATCACACAAGCCATTGAATGGGCTCCATCCCGCTCTAGGTTCCCCAGGCCCGCTGGCAGAACCAGGTCTTCAGCGCCTTCCGGAAGAGTATTAGAGTGGGGGCCGTTCTAATCTCTGGGGGAATGATGTTCCAGAGAGAGGGAGCCACCACAGAGAAGGCCCTTCTTCTAGGTCCCACCAGGTGTATCTCCCTCGGGGATGGGACCCGCAGCATTCCCTGCCTCCCCGCTCTGGTGGGTCGGGTAGATGTGACCGGCAAGAGACACTTCCTCAGATAACCTGGTCCCAAGCCATGAAGTTACGATGTCACTGGGGAAAAAATGACTTTAAAACGACCATTTTTCACACTTGACGACTCTTCGGGCATCCCTACAGTCACGCGATCCAAATTTGGACCCTTGGCAAACTGGCTCACATTTATGACGGTTGTCACAGTGCCCCGGAGTCACGTGATCCCCTTTTGCGGCCTTCTGACATGCAAAGTCAGCGGGGAAGCCCGATTCACTTAACAACTGTGTTACTAACTTAAGTTGGTAACGATCCACTTAACAACTGTGGCAAGAAAAGTTCATAAAGTGAGGCAAAACGCTCTTGCTTAACAACAGAAAGTTTGGGCTCAATTGCGGTCGTAAGTCGAGGACTACGTGCGTTTGGAAGCAAACACCAGCGTTGTGGCATAATACAGATAATTCATTTTAAGACCTCTATAAAGGGCATTTTGTTTGTTTAAGTGTCTTTATGGCTCCAGCCTTACGGCTGGATAATTCCCAGCTGTAAAGTTTTGGTCCCACAGGAGACGGTGAGTTCTAATCCCGCTTTAGGCATGAAAGCTGGCCGAGTGACTATGGATCAGCCTCAGCCCACCTCACAGGGTTGGCGTTGTGGAGAAAAATAGGAGGAGGAAGGACAGTTAGGTATCTTCCTCATCTTGAGCCATTTATAAAAATAATAAATTTAGGATTAAAAAGGGGGTCATTTGGCTGATTTATAAGCATTGATATGTTCCCTTATAGAAGAGCCACAGGACGATAGCGCAGAGTCTGACGATGAAGAGAAGGAAGACAATGCTGAAGTGAGTATGGATGGATGCAAAACCCTTGGAAATCTAGATATAAGCAAAGAATAGATGAGAATTTCTTGACCTTTATCATCTCTGTCTAATTTGCCCAAGTGGCCATATGAGAAACTGGGATTGTTCTGGAAGGCTGAGGCAAAGGGCTGTGAGGGTGTGTAGGCATGCACACATGCAAATACCTAAATTAAATAGATATAGATATATAGCAGTTGCCTTCAAAAATAGAAGCAATCCACACAGGCCGGATAGGGACAATCAAGTGGCCGCTCATCCAAAATTGCTAAGATAATCTCACAGGCCACATACAGATGGTTAAATCTGCAAGATGGCAGGAGCAGGGGAAGGATCAAAGCCACACCTGTTTTTCCCGCCATCTTGCAAATCCCAAAGATCTTTTTTTTTCCCCAAGAGACAACTGGACTTACTGGTTTTTCTTTTGAAGACGTTTCACTTCTCATCCAAGAAGCTTCTTCAGCTCTGACCGGATGGAGGGGAATGGAAGGATTTATATTCCTTGCAGACAGCTGGTCATTTGATTCCTTTTAGAGAGCCGTTGAGGCCACTTGGAGGTTTGTCTGTGTCCTCAGGGTCACCTGAGTTGTGCAAATGGGTTGAACAGATTAACAGAGTTGGAAGGGACCTTGTAGGTCATCTAGTCCAACCCCCCACCCAAGCAGGAAACCCTACACCATTTCTGACAGATGGTAGTCTAGTCTCTTGAAAGTCTCAAGTGATGAAGCTCCCACAACTTCCGAAGGCAACTTCTGTTCCATCGGTTGGTTGTTCTCACTGTCAGAAAATTTCTCCCTTGTTTTTAGGTTGAATCTCTCCTTGATCAGTTTCCATCCATTATTCCTTGTCTGGCCTTCAGGTGCCTTGGAAAATAGCTTGACCCCCTCCTCTCTGTGGCAGCCCCTTAAATATTGGAACACTGCTATCCTGTCTCCCCTGGTCCTTCTCTTCACTAGACTAGCCATGCCCAGTTCCTGCAACCATTCTTCGTATGTTTTAGCTTCCAATTGCCTAATCATCTTGGTTGCTCTTCTCTGCACTTTTTCTAGAGTCACAACATCTTTTTTATAGTGCGGTGATCGAAACTGAATGCGGTATTCTATGTGTGGCCTTACTAAGGCTTTATAGAGTGGTATTAGTACCTCCCTTGATCTTGATTATATCCCTCTGTTAATGCAACTTAGGATTGCGTTGGCTTTTTTGGCTGCCGCCGCACACGGCTGGCTCAAATTTAGCTGGTTGTCCACTAAGACTCCAAGATCCCTCTCACAGTCACTGCTATTAAGCCTGGTTTCACCCAGTTTATATGTGTACGTTTGGTTTTTCTTACCTAAGTGTAAGTCTTTACTTTTCTCTACATTGAATTTCATTTTGTTAGATAAGGTGTGGAGCCTTCTGGGAACTGCAGAAAGGACTGTGTTGTAGACTGGAGATAGATGATGTCGGTGAGGCTCCCCACCCATTTGCACCACTCAGGTGACCCTGAGGACACAGACAAACCTCCAAGTGGCCTCAATGGCGCTCTAAAAGGGATGCAAATGACCATAAAGAGTTAAAGTTGTGCAGCTGAAGTGTTGAGAAATAAATGAGATTAAGGAGGTTTTCTAAACTACCTTTCAGTGTTACAGGTAATCCTGGACTTATGACAGTTCATTTAGTGAGCGTTCAGAGTTAACAACGGTGCTGAAAAAAGTGACTTATGACCATTTTTCACACCTACAACCGTTGCAGGGTCACGTGATCAAAATCCAGGCGCTTAGCAGCTGGTTCATAATTATGACTGTCGCAGGGTGACCGTGATCCCCTTTCGTAACTTTCTGACAAGCAAAGTCAATGGGGAAGCCAGATTCACCGAACAACCACAAATGAAACAATTCACTTAACAACCGTGGCAATAAAAGTGGTAAAAAATGGGGCAAAACTCAACTAATGTGTTTCACTTAGCAACATAAATGTTGGGCTCAGTTGTGGTCGTAACTTGAGGGCCACCTGTATTTGAGAGGCTAAGGGTCGTTTACCTAAGACCATTCAGTGCGGCCCCCGTGTCGAGCAAGATTTAAGAGCCGCGGTGGCGCAGTGGTTAGAGTGCAGTACTGCAGGCTATATTTGCTGATCAGTGGCTGAGGTGGCGCAGTGGTTAAAAGCAGCACTGCAAGTTCAGCTGACTGCTAGTTCAGCAGTTCAGCTGTTCAAATCTCACCGGCTCAAGGTTGACTCAGCCTTCCATCCTTCTGAGGTCGGTAAAATGAGGCCCCAGATTGTTGGGGGAAATATGCGGAACTCTGTAAACCGCTTAGAGAGGGCTGTAAAGCACTATGAAGCGGTATATAAGTCTAAGTGCTATTGCTATTGCTATTGCCTGCAATTTGGCAGTTCAAATCTCACCAGGCTCCAGGTTGACTCAGCCTTCCATCCTTCTGACAGGGGTAAAATGAGGACCCAGATTGTTGGGGGGCAAGAGGCTGACTCTGTAAGCTGCTTAGAGAGGGCTGTAAAACACTGTGAAGTGGTATATAAGTCTAAGTGCTATTGCTATTCCTTCCTTCCTTCCTTCCTTCCTTCCTTCCTTCCATCCCATCCATCCATCCATCCATCCATCCATCTATCCATCCATCCATCCATGGTGGCACAGTGTTTAGGATGCAGTATTGCAGGCTAACTCTGCCCACAGCCTGAAGTTTGATCCTGACCAGCTCCAGGTTGACTCAGCCTTCCGTCCTTCTGAGGTCGGTAAAATGAGGACTCAGATTTTTGGGGTCAAGAAGCTGACTCTGTAAACCACTTAGAGAGGGCTATATAAGTCTAAGTGCTAATGCTGTTTGCTATTTCAGCCTTGAATATCACACCTAGAAGGCAAGAATTTTAATTGCAGTATTTAAAAAACAGGGCATTGTTGTGTGTAATTCTTTCTGAGGGCAAACTAAGGACTTGTTTGTACCCCAGTCCAGCCTGCAGTTTCTGATGCAGATACTCCTCAACTTACAACTATTCGTTTAGTGACCAAAGCTACCATGGTATGAAAAAAGTGACTTATGACAGTTTTTCGCATTTACGATCGTCGCAGCATCTCCAGGGTCAGGTGATCAGAATCCAGATGCTTGGCAACTGGCGTGTACTTACGACGGTTGCAGCACCCCAAGGTCACGTGATCCCCTTTTGCGACCTTCTGACGAGAAAAATCAATGGGCAAAGCGGATTCACTTAACGGCCACGTTACTAACTTAACAACGGCCGTGATTCGCTCAGCAACTATGGCAAGAAAGTCGTAGAATGGGGCAACGGTCACTTTACCACCGTCTTGGCTAGCAACGGGAATTTTGGGCTCAATTGTGGTCGTAAGTCAAGGGACTACCTGTACTTCTTACGCTAAGGGCTTTTTAAGGTTAAAACGAGCAATTTCTACCATTAAAAAAAAAACACTTAAGAACATGGGTCACCTGACCCACATTGTGATTGTGTTGCTGCTTTTGTTCATTTCCGATTCTCATTTGTTTGCATTAATCACACCAAATATTCCACCTGGGCTGGAGTCATTTATTAAATGGAATTACATAATTACAGTATGCTTTATGGGATTAAGTCACAGTATTCAAATCAGAGCTGTAGGGATCCTTCCAAAAAATAATTTGGATAATATATGTATTGCCTTGTCAGTTAATAAATCATCTAAGAAAAGGAGAGGCATATGTCATTAACAAACAAAATATTGACTTTTCAGTGTTTACATTAAAGCAACTTCTCTGCTGGTGTTTAATTAGCAAAGCAGACCTGCAAAGCAAGTTTGAATTTTGAGCCTTTGAGTAACAAAAGTGTTTGGTTATTTGCTCAATTCGTGTTCTACATTTATTCCTTTCTGAATTGGTGCTCGATAGGGCTTGCAAAAGGGACGCAGTGGCTGAGTGGCTAAGACGCTGAGCTTGTTGATCGAAAAGGTCGGCGGTTCGAATCTCTAGCGCCGCGTAACGGAGTGAGCTCCCGTTACTTGTCCCAGCTTCTGCCAACCTAGCAGTTCGAAAGCACGTAAAAAATGCAAGTAGAAAAATAGGGACCCCCTTTGGTGGGAAGGTAACAGCGTTCCGTGCGCCTTCGGCGTTGAGTCATGACCATGACCACGGAGACGTCTTCGGACAGCGCTGGCTCTCCGGCTTTGAAACAGAGATGAGCACCGTTTCCTAGAGTCTGGAATGACTAGCACGTATGTGCGAGGGGAACCTTTACCTGTATGGCTTGCAAAAGCATGTGATGGTACATAATTTCTGTACAATCATTGCATGGAAAAGCACATCGCTCCTTAGCTACGAATAGGCCTGCAGACCCAGACTATACAGGTATTCCTTGACTTACGACTGCAATTGAGTCCAAGATTTCTGTTGCTAAATGAGACATTTGTGAAGTGAATTTTGCCTTATTTTTACGACTTTTCTTTACCACAGGTGTTAAATTAGTCACACGGTTGTTAAGTGAATCCGACTTCCCCATTGACTTTGCTTGTCGGAAGGTCGCAAAAGGAGAATCACGCAACCCCCCGGGACACTGCAACCGTCATAAATATGAACCCGTTGCCAAGCTTCCGAACGTAAATCACGTGACCATGGGGATGTTGCAACTGTCATAAGTGTGAAAAACGGTCCCAAGTCACTTTTCCCAGTGCTGTTGTAACTTCGAACGGTCACTAAATGAACTGTTGTAAGTCAAGGGCTACCTGTAAAAGGTTGCACTAACCTAGAAGGTGATCTCTGCTATGGAATGTCTCTTGGATGATGGATGGGGTTGGTCTGGGCTGGGCTGGGCCAGTCCTTCATTGGAATTAACTGCTTCCTGGGAGGCAGGATTTGCAAGTTCCATTAGGAACGGCAACTACGATGATTAAAGGCCTGGAGACAAAAACATCGGAAGGAAGAACGGCTGCAGGGTTTGGGTTTGGCCAGTCTAGAGAAAAGAAGGACTAGGAGGGACATGATAGCAGCATTCCAGTATTTGAGGGGCTGCCCCAAAGAAGAGGGGGTCAACTTATTTTGCAAAGCACTAAAGGGTAGGATAAGAAGCAATGGATGGAAATTAATCCGAGACCGCCTTCTCCAACATACCTCCCTAAGACCGATTAGAGCCCACAGAGTTGGTCTGCTGGTGGTCCCGTCAGCCAAACAATGTCGGCTGGCAGGCCCACGAACGAGGGCCTTCTCTGTGGTGGCACCGGCTCTCTGGAATACACTACCCCCCCCCCCGAGATCCGCATTATTCCCACCCTGCCATCCTTCAGAAAAGCAGTTAAAACATGGCTTTGTCGACAGGCCTGGGGCCAATTATTTTAATATAACATCGAACATTCTTGGCCCCATGAATGAATTATTGTATGGGTTGCTTTTAAGGTTTTTTAAAGTTTTAATTATCATTATTTTTAATGCTTTTTATATTTATTGTTGCATGTAAATTTTTATTGTTGTGAGCCGCCCAGAGTCTCTGTGGAGTGGGTGGCATACAAATGCGATAGATAGATAGATAGATAGATAGATAGATAGATAGATAGATAGATAGATAGATAGATAGATAGATAGACAGACAGACAGACAGACAGACAGACAGACAGACAGACAGACAGACAGACAGACAGACAGACGGATAGACGGATAGACGGATAGATGGATAGATGGATAGATGGATAGATGGATAGATAGATAGATAGATAGATAGATAGATAATCAAGGAGAGAAGCAACCTGGAATTAAGGAGAAACTTCCTAACAGTGAGAACAATTAACCAATGGAACAGCCTGCTTCCAGAAGTTGTGAATGCTCCAACACTGGAAGTTTTTAAGAAGAGACTGGAGAGCTATCTATCTGAAATGGTATAGGGTTTCCTGCCTGAGAAGGGGGTTGGACTAGAAGACCTCCAAGGTCTCTTCCAGCTCTATTCTGACCCACTGATGGGTCAGAATAGGGTGGATGGGGCTGGGCTGGGCCATGCCAGTCCTTCATTGCAATTATCTTCTTCCTGGGAGGCAGGATTTCCCAGTTCCATTAGGAAGGGCAGGCACAGGGGTGGGGAATTCCTGGGATGGTGCTGGCAAATCTTTTTGAAATCTAATTTCTGGGTTGAAAATGTCGCCTGTGAAGATCAGGCATCACGAGAGGGAAATGAATCAGATACAGCCAGTCCTCAACTTACAACAGCTCGCATAGTGACCGTTCAAAGTTACAACAGCACTGAAAAAAGGGACTTATGACCAGTTTTCCACACTTACGACCGTTGCAGCAGCCCTATGATCACGTGATTTACATTCAGAGGCTTTTGACAACTGATTCACATTTATGACGGTTGCAGTGTCCCGGGGTCACATGATCCCCTTTTGACAAGCCAAGTCAACGGGGAAGCCAGATTCAATTAACAACTGTTTTACTAGCTGAACAATGGCAGTGATTCACTTAACAACGGTGGCCAGAAAGGTGGTAAAATGGAGCAAAACTCAACACCTGTCTCACTTAGCAACAGGAATTTTGGGCTCAGTTGTGGTCGTAAGTCAAGGACTGCCTGAATTGTAAAAGATCAGCCTTTAGATCTGCAAACCCAATGGACTTTGGACTGCAGCCCTTCCCCAGCTGACATGTGGCCTGCCCCAGCCCTTTACACACTCACACCCACAACACACACTGAAGAGGTCAGCCTAAAGGTGATTTGTCTTTTCAGATAGTTAAACTATCAGTGGGCCAATTTTTTTGAACCTGACCGGATCAAATTCCTAGAAAACTAGTTTGAGCCAACACAGCCGAAGAATAATGGAAACATTGATAAGTGTGCCATGGTGTGCCTATTTGGTCACCAATTGTTTTCCGGGTGCATTTCAAGGTGTTGCTTATTATAGCTGAAGTACTTCCTGGCATGGAGCCCAATGATTGGAAGAACTGCCTGGCCAAAATAGCTTCTGCTCTCCCAGTGAGAACAGGCTGGGTGGGTTCCCTCCAGGTCATCGATCAGGAGCTAAGTCTGCTTTTATGGCGTAAGCCACCCCAGAGTCTTTGGATATGAGATGGGTGGCAAATAAATTTCAGGGAGAGAGAGAGAGAGGGAGGGAGGGAGAGAGAGAGAGAGAGAGAGAGAGAGAGTAACAATAGAGATGAGATAGATAGATAGATAGATAGATAGAGAGAGAGAGAGAGAGAGAGAGAGAGAGAGAGAGAGAGAGAGAGAGAGAGAGAGAGAGAGAGAGAGAGAGAGAGACGATAGATTAGATAGTTGATGATAAATAGATGATGGATGGATGGATGGATGGATGGATAGATAGATAGATAGATAGATAGATAGATAGATAGATAGATAGATAGATAGATAGATAGATAGATAGATAGACGATAGATTAGATAGATAGTTGATAGATAGATGATGGATGGATGGATGGATAGATAGATAGATAGATAGATAGATAGATAGATAGATAGATAGATAGATGATAGATAGATAGATAGACGATAGATTAGATAGATAGTTGATAGATAGATGATGGATGGATAGATAGGAAGAATGGATGGATGGATGGATGAATAGATGATGGATAGAGAGAGAGAGACAGGTAGTAACGAGAGAGAGAGAGAGAGAGAGAGAGAGAGAGAGAGAGAGAGAGAGAGAGAGAGAGAGAGAGAGAGAGGTAGTAACAATAGAGATGAGACTTCCGGTTTGGAGCGCTTCATCGCGGACGTCCCTTCGTCGGACGCCTTTCCGATCTTTGTTAAAAGCCGCCAGAACAGCTGTCTGGCGGCTTTGAAATCTCTTCCCCGGGCAAAGGGGAGAGATGAGAGCCTGACAGGAGGGGTAGAGCCCCCCCAGCGCCCTAGGAGCCATCTGGTAGGGCGCGAAGGGAGAGCTCCCCATGCAGCCTGTCTCCAGCTCCGAAGATCAGGAAACCTCTGCCTTTGCAGAGCTAGATGTCGTGACCAGCCGCTGCTTCAAGAATGGGATTTATAATTATATTTAAACTACAGAAGCAGACAGAGAGAAACAGGCGTGAGATGGGCAAGTACTGAAACCTCTTTTTTCCTTTTTTTTTCAACTCCTGGGGAAGCTTTCACTTCGGCAAGGGAACAAAGGAAACAGAGTAACAATATGGCGATTGAGAAGTGAAAGTGACTTTCGTTTTCCCAGAGGCTTTTTTTTTTTTCCTCTCTCTCTCTTATGGAAACTTTTAACTTGGAAAAATGGTTTTTTCTCTCTCTGTCTCCTAACTCTGGATTAAAGTTATAATAGAAATATTTCCAATAATAAAAGACTATCTGATTTTTAAACTGGAAAGAACTTTAATCAGGCATCTGGCTTTCTCTCTTTTTTGTACTCTTTTGAAACACCAATGGCTTCAAAGTCTGGAAAGATTGTTTTGACTAAAAGAAATGACTATTCATCTGGATATATTTCTAAAATGCAACTTAACACTGAGCTAACACCTCCACAGCTTTTGACACCTGAAAATTTATTAAATAATTTAAAGATTATGAAACATGAACTTACTTTGGAATTTAATCAGAAAATAAGTGAGATAGACAAAAAAATGCAGGCTGCTTTGAAGAATATGAATCAACAACTCAGATTTGATGTGTTAGAGGTTTGCAAAGGCTTAGCAACAAATATTGAAGTTTTGGCAGAACGTATTGAAACAAATAAACAAGCTTTGGCAACTTCGGTGAATTACATAGATAAAATCCAAAATGATATTGCAAATTTTGAAAAAGAGGTCTTAATGACTCAGTTCAGATCCATGGAAGTTGCTATAAGGATTAGAGGTTTGAAAGAAGGATTATATGAAAATCTAAAAGGCAGGATGGTTGACATATTGGATCAGGTGTCTGGAATTTCTAAAGTGGAATTGGCTACACAAATCGACAAAATTTACAGAATCAATTCGTGGTACGCTAAACAAAAGCATTTACCAAGGGACATTGTCATATATTTTACCACAAGAGCTCTACGGAACAGAATTATACAAGCAACGTTTAACAATAATCTTATGGTGAATGGTCAGGAACTAAAGATTTGGAAAGAAATCCCCTCTAAAATGCTTAAAGCCAGAAAAAGCTATACTTTTTTGATTGATGAATTTAAGAGATTAAATTTACAATATAAATGGGAAGCGAGTTGGAGTTGCAGTGAAATTTTCTGGAAAAAGATACCGGCTCAACACGATAAAAAAAGCTACTGAATTTTATGTCAATGTTCTAAAGGCTGACATATCCAAGATTCCAGAGGAAGGATGTATGAAAATAAAAGAGGAGGAGGAGGGGAAGCCACCTTTGATGGATCAAAAGGAAATAGATTCAAAAATCCAAAAGGAGTGCCTGAACCAGATAGCTGGGGAAAAGGAGATGGAGGTTTGGGATCAGACGGGAGACGACTCGACAAATTCGAATTTAGTGAACTATTAAAAGATGAACTATCAAGATACAAAACGATGTGATGTTGAAATATATTGGACGGATAGAGACTAATATGATTGTATTTTATCTTTTCCCTATCTAATGATTACTTATGCAATATTTAGTTAAGTTTTATATAATTTTGAGGTTATTTTTAATGTTAATAATATTAGATATATATAGTTTGTTGAAGATTTGTTTATTCTTCTTTTATTTTCTTTTTTTGTTTATTGAAGTTAGTAAGTTAATTTAGAATAATATTATCTTATTAATATCATGACGAAATTTAATATTTGATGATCACTTATGTAACATTTAGTTAAGTTTTATCTTAGAGGTTATTTTTAATGTCAATAATATCAGTTTAAGATTTGTGTATTTTATATTTAGTTATTACTTTTGTAACATTTACCTTGTATAAGATAGAGGACTGAAGGGAGGAGGTAGGAGGTTTGTTTGTTTGTATTGTTAAAGAGTTTTCTCTTTCTTTCTTTCTTTTTTTTTTCTTTTTTGTATCTTTACTATTGTATATAAATGCGATATATTAGTAGTGTATAATCTGGAGTTGAAGTTTTTTTAAAAAACAGTGTTCTTTTTTTTCCTCCTTTTTTTCTCTTTTTATTAACAATTTAAATTTATTATTATGCCCTGTATTATCTCTGGGAAGTCCGGGGGGGAGGTGGGGAGGGAAGGGGGTGGGTTCGGGGGGGGGGGGAGAAAAAAACAAAAATGTTTGTACTTTATATTTAATATTTTGCTACTACTTATGTAAGTCTGTACTAATAAAACTTTTTGAATAAAAAAAAAACAATAGAGATGAGATAGATTAGATAGATAGATGATAGATGATAGATAGATAGATAGATAGATAGATAGATAGATAGATAGATAGATAGATAGATAGATAGATAGACGATAGATTAGATAGATAGTTGATAGATGATGGATGGATGGATAGATAGATAGATAGATAGATAGTTAGAGATAGATAGATAGATAGATAGATAGATAGATAGATAGATAGATAGATAGATAGATAGATAGATAGATAGATAGGCGATAGATTAGATAGATAGTTGATAGATAGATGATGGATGGATGGATGGATGGATGGATGGATGGATAGATAGATGGATGGATGGATTGGATGGATAGATAGATGGATGGATAGATAGATAGATTGGATGGATAGATAGATGGATGGATGGATAGATGGATGAATGGATGGATGATGGATAGATGATGGATGGATGGATAGAGAGAGAGAGACAGGTAGTAACGAGAGAGAGAGAGAGAGTGGATAGATAGAAAATGGATAGATAAATGAACAAATGAGAGAGGGATAGATGGACGGACAGATGATGATAGTCTTCCAGGACTTGAGGGGCTGTCCCAGAGAAAAGAGGACCAGAGGGCAGGACAAGAAGTAACGGGTGGAAGCCTGTTAAGGAGAACTCCAACCTAGAAGTAAGGAGAAATTTTCTGATTGTGAGAACAGTTAGTTAATCAGTGGAATATGGATAGTCCTCGACGTATGACCACAATTGAGCCAAGGTCCCTTCCAGCCCTCGGATTCTCTCTTCTATGTCACAGACCATTGTCCTGAGCCAGGATCTCATCCTCTTCACTCTCTCGACTGCACCACGTGCTAAGTTGTGTCTCCCGGACTCAACAACCACAACCGGCAGGAGAGAGTGCCTTCATTTCCTGCAGAAAGACAGATGTTTATCGGGAGTTTGGCAAGCCAGGGCTCTTGATGCATCCGTTGCGGTCCTTTCGTCATTTGAAAGGCAGTTGGGTTTCTCTGCTGCTTCCCCTCTGGAAACATCTGATGCAGCTCTTGGCTGGGCTAGTTCAGCCTTCTGATACAGATAGTCCTCGACTTGCAACTCTTGGCTTAGTGACCGTTCAAAGTTAACAACGGCAGTGGGGGAAAAAGGGACCTAACACCGTTTTTGCACACTTACGATGGTTGCAGCATCCCCACGATGACGTGAATTACATTCGGATGCTTGGCAACTGACTCACACTTACGACGGCCGCACTGTCATGTGCACACGGGTCATGTGATCTCCTCCTGGAACCCACCTGACAAGCAAAGTTAAGAGGGAAGCTACATTCACTTAACAACCGTGTGACTAATTTAAGAACTGCTGTAATCCACTTAACGAATGTGGCAAGAAAAGTCGTAAAACGAGGCAAAACTCACTTAGCGAATTTCTCATTTAGCAACACAAAGGTGGGGACTCAGAGTAAAAAGAGAAGGATTGAGCTGGGAGTAAAAACGGTAGGGTATTAGTAAATAGAACCTCCTCCATGATTAGGTGCACTCAAACCACTAAATAGTAAGTACCTAAAAGGGCACTAAGAGCGTTGCTACTCTTTCCAGTTTAGGGGCTGAGGGAAGGATGTGACTTAACAGAATAATAGAGTTGGAAGGGGCCTTGGAGGTCTTCTAGTCCAACCCCCCTGCTCAGGCAGGAGACCCTATACCGTTTCAGACATGTGACTGTCCAATCTCTTCTTAAAAACCTCCAGTGATGGAGCACCCACAACTTCTGGTGGCAAGCTGTTCCACTGGTTAATTGTCCTCACTTTCAGGAAATTTCTCCATAGTTCTAGGTTGCTTCTCTCCTTGATGAGTTTCCACCCGTTGCTTCTTGTCCTACCTTCAGGTGCTTTGGAGCAGTGCTCCCCAACCGGTGTGCCGCGGCACACTGGTGTGCCGTGAGGCCATGCCAAGTGTGCCGCGGCAAAAGCTCGCGTCATTCAGGGGTGGCCAAACCGTGGCGCATGCGCCAAACGTGGCGCATTGGATGATTGCAAGTGGCACGTTGCAATCATCCAATGGCTGACGCCTCTCCCGCCCGCGTGACTTGCTGTCTTTTAAAACTCAAGCCGCCTCGGCTTGAGTTTTAAAAGACAGCAAGACGCGGGCGGGAGAGGCAGGTCTGGTCTGGACGCTATTAGCGAGGAACGCGAGGAGGAGGTACCCGGGGCATGTCCCAGGTAGGACACACGTCTCGCGCTGGGGGTTGGCAGGGCGGGCGGGACAGGACTGGCGGGCGGGACAGGGCGCGCGTCCTACCTGGGACTTTTCCCGGTAGCTCCAGTCGCGTTCCTTGCTAATAGCGTCCAGAGCAGAGCAGCCCCTTCCAAAAGATAACGTCTCGCGATCTTTTGGAAGGGGCTGCTCTGCTCTAGACGCTATTAGCAAGGAACGCGACTGGAGCTACCGGGAAAAGTCCCAGGTTGGACACGCGTCTCGCGCAGGGGCGGGCGGGGCAGGACTGTTACTATTGAACTCAATGGAATCTTTCCAGAGCAAGAGCTGATTTATCCAAAGAATAATAAAAGGAACCTCATCTTCAGAGAAAAAAATCTAGACAATCTAGAACTAGTTAATTGTTTTCAAGTCAAGGCTGCATTTACTGTGGTGTGCCAAGACCTACACTCCAAAATAAATACAGTTAAGATATAAAACACCCCCCCACTCCTGTATTCATGTTGTACGCCGCCCTGAGTCCCACGGGATTGGGCGGCCTATAAGAGCGTTTAAATAAAATAAATAAATAAATAAATATGTCTAATAATTTCCCCCTTCCATCTCACAGAAAAATGTGTTTGGTGGAAGCATCTAGGAGGGCTCTGTGGAATTGTCTTCTGAAGTATTTGGTCAATCTCTATCTATGGCCTGCAGTCTTACATGGCACAACTATGATACGGTTGCCAACCTGTTTCCAACAGGGCTGCTCTTCAGAAAATGATCATAATCAGAGCAGAAAGCTGGCAGATTTACTTTTCTGATTGGAAATTTTGAAGAAGTACTTGTCAAAACTCAACCCATGTATCTGGCTGGCATGGCTAATAACTCTTGATAGCACCAAACACATTCACCCTTGAGGTATTTGACTAATTCCTTTTTAAAGCTGTCTAAGCCCACAGCAAGTCCCACATCATCAGACAGAAAATCCCAGATCTGTGTCACGACTTGTACAGAGTATTAGTGGGGTTTTTTTTTTTTAGCTCTTTTTAAGTCGGGTTCATGTTTCAGTTAAGCCTGCAATGAAGTATAGAGACCGAGCCATGTTTTATCAAAGGCAGAACAGCAAGTCAAAAAGAACATGCCCCTTCTTTTCTGTCAAGCCCCAGAGGAAGTTGTGTGAGCCCCTGAGATATTGCTATTGTGTCTCTCCTAGTCCTTCTTTTCATTAAACTAGACACACCCAGTTCCTGCAACTGTTCTTCGTATATTTTAGCTTCTTCCTTTTTTTTTTTGGCCTATTTATTTATTTTTGTCAAGTACGTTTTGGTAATATACATAGATATAACATTGTTTATATACATAAGATGGGTACTGATAAGAGGGAACATTAGAACATTAGTTAGGTAAACTTTCAAATTTTAACCAAGATAATCCACAATCAATTTGCATGTGTAAGGAGGCCATCATAAAAGTGTGTTATGGAAACACTACCTATTTGTTTGTTTGTTTGTTTGTTTGTTTGTTTGTTTGTTTTGTCAAGAGTATATATAATTACAGAAAAAGTATAAACATGACTGTGAATACATAAAATGTATAAACATGGTTATGAGTACATGAGATGGTTACGAATACATGGGGACATTAGGACAGGGACGGTTGGTGCGCTTATGCACGCCCCTTACTGACCTCTTAGGAATCGGGTGAGGTCAACAGTGGACAGTCTAAGGGTAAAGTTTTGGGGGTTTGGTGACGAAACCACAGAGTCAGGTAGTGAGTTCCAGGCATTTACCACTCTGTTGCTAAAGTCGTATTTTCTACAGTCAAGTTTGGAGCGGTTCACTTTGAGTTTGTATCTGTTGTGTGCTCGTGTATTGTTGTGGTTGAAGCCGAAGTAGTCGTTGACAGGAAGGACGTTGTAGCAGATAATTTTATGAGCTATGCTTAGGTCGTGCCGAAGGCGACGTAGTTCTAAGTTTTCTAAGCCCAGGATTTAAAGTCTGGTTGCGTAAGGTATTCTGTTGCGAGTAGAGGAGTGGAGGACTCTTCTTGTAAAGTATCTCTGGACACTTTCTAATGTATTTATGTCCGATATGCGGTGTGGGTTCCAGACAGATGAGCTGTATTCGAGGATTGGTCTGGCGAATGTTTTGTATGCTCTGGTTAGTAGTGTGATATTACCGGAGAAGAAGCTACGTAAATTTAGGTTAAGATTAAGATTAGCTTCTAGTCCTCAAACATCTTTGCTGCCTTTCTCTGCACTTGCTAAAGCGAAACTCAAAACAATGCAGAAGAGGACTTCAACCAGCATCTTCCTTCTGAGACATTTCTGCTTCTAATGGCCCCCCAGGGCTAATACTTGCATTACAAAACTGATCTGTAGGCCATACCATTCTAGCAAGAGCGACAGGCCTACGGGATCATCCCTTTCAAATGCAGGTGTGGGTGTGGGTGTGGGTGTGCATGTGTACGCGTGTGTGTTTTCTCTTTTTTTAAAAAAATAATTTATTGACGCACCTGGAGGGTTGAAAAACACGTTTGGAATGTGTGAGAAAGTTGAAGGTTGCAAAGGTGTGCAATGGAAGGGCAGGGGATATTGTTGGAGTTTGGGACTGCCCGGGAGGAACAGGAAACAGTAGCATCCTGAAACCATCAGCCTCTCCCCCCCCCCTCCCCATGCGGAGGGCGTTCAAGGAACCTGTGAATTTGCGTGGTTTATGTGCCTCCCCACAGAATCCAAAGCAAGGGAGGGAAGGGGTGCTGTCAAAAAAACATTTTGTTTTTTAGAGTGTTTATTTATTTATTTTATTATTTATTTATTATTCGCATTTGTATGCCGCCCACTCCACAGAGAGTCTGGGCGGCTCACAACAATGGAACAAGTTGGAACCCCCCAAACCATCTGTTCTTAAAGTTAGGGGTGCAGCTTTTCAATGCTGCTGCCTTGACATGTGTCTTGGGTAAGGTTCTTTCTTTCTTTCTTTCTCTCTTTCTTTCTTTCTTTTTCTTTCTTTCCTTCCCTCCTTCCTTCCTTCCTCTTCCTTCCTCCCTTCCCTCCCCCCTCCTTTCTTTCTTTCTTTCTTTCTTTCTTTCGTTCTTTTTCTTTCTTTCTTTCTCTTTCTTTCTTTCTCTCTCTTTTCCTTTCTTTCTTTCCTTCCCTCTCCTTCCTTCCTTTCTCTTCCTTCCCTCCCTCCCTCTTTCTTTCTTTCTTTCTTTCTTTCTCTCTTTCTCTCTCTTTTTCTTTCTTTCCTTCCCTCCCTCCCTCCTTCCTTCCTCTTCCTTCCTTCCCTCCCTCCTTCTTTTTTCTTTCTCTTTCTTTCTTTCCTTCCCCCCTCCTTCCTTCCTTCCCTCCCTCTTTCTTTCTTTCTTTCTTTCTTTCTCTTTCTTTCTTTCTCTCTCTTTTTCTTTCTTTCCTTCCCCCCTCCTTCCTTCCTTTCTTCCTTCTTTCCTTCCTTTCTCTTCCTTCCCTTCCCTCTTTCTTTCTTTCTCTTTCTTTCTTTCTTTCTTTCTCTTTCTCTCTCTCTTTTTCTTTCTTTCTTTCCTTCCCCCCTCCTTCCTTCCTTCCTTCCCTCCCTCTTTCTTTCTTTCTCTTTCTTTCTCTCTCTTTTTCTTTCTTTCCTTCCCTCCCTCCCTCCTTCCTTCCTTCCTTCCTCTTCCTTCCGCCCTTCCTCCTTCTTTCTTTCTTTCTTTCTCTCTCTCTCTCTCTCTCTCTCTTTCTTTCTTTCCTTCCTTCCTTCCCCCTTCCTTCCTTCCTTCCTTCCTTCCTTCCTTCCTTCCTTCCTCTTCCTTCCTTCCTCCCCTTCCCTCCCTCTTTCTTTCTTTCTTTCTTTCTTTCTTTCTTTCTTTCTTTCTTTCTTTCTTTCTTTCTTTCTTTCTTTCTTTCTTTCTTTCTTTCTTTCTTTCTTTCTTTCTTTCTTTCTTTCTTTCTTTCTTTCTTTCTTTCTTTCTTTCTTGCATTGATATAGCTGCCCATCTTTCAGCCAACTCTCGGGGGCTCCTAATCAAAGATTTTTAAAAGCTTAAAATCATTGAAAAACAAATATACAAGTAGTCCTTGACTTACAACCACAACTGAGCCCAACATTTCCATTGGTGAGTGAGACCTGCTTGCCACATTTGTTAAGTGACTCACTGCAGTTGTTAAGTCAGTGGCAAGGTTGTTAAGCGAATCTGGCTTCCCCTTTGGCTACGCTTGTCAGAAGGTCGCAAAAGGGGGAATCACATGACCGCTGAACGCTACAACCGTCACAAATGCATGCCAGTTGCCAAGTGTCCGAATTTTGATCACGTGACCACGGGGATGCTGCAATCGTCGTAAATGTGAAAAACGGTCATCAGTCACTTTTTTCAGTGCCGTTGTAACTTCGAACGGTCCTTCAATGAACTGTTGTAAATCGAGGACTCCCTGTATTCTCTGTAAAGATTATAAAAGCTCCGGTAATTAATACTTTGAGTCAATGTCATTTAATTATTTAGAACAAAATGTAGGGGACGATGGCTTTCTGACTTCTGGACTTCAACTCCCAGCATGGCTGGCTCAGGAATTCTGGGAGTTGAAGTCCACAGGTTGTCAATGGGCCACCGTCCCCCAGTCCCGGGGCTGAAACGCTACCGGTTCAGCTCGGTCCAGGCGAACAGCCAGTGGTTCAGAGAACCAGTAGTGGTGGCAGCTCAAGGCTCCACCCACCCGCCCGGACGTCGCCGTTTTCTTGTTTTTAACCCTCTGCGCATGCACAAAGGGTGAAAAAGCACGCACGGCCGCGCACGGGCGAGTGAAGCGTGCACGCAAAGCGCGCGCTTCCAAACCGGTAGGGAAGGTAAATAGATTTCACCGCTGCCCAGCCCTGATTTTAAAAGGAAGGTTTTGGGGGGGGGGCAGACTGTCACGTAGTGAATATTGTCAGTTGTATGTCTATGCAGGGTGATGCACCCCTATCCTAATATCATGGTACATTCCAACACAGGCAGAACACGTGATATGAGTTGTACGCATGTCCGCATTCCTAAACCACCATTATTCTCTTCTGCCTTAGCTGTTGACCTGAACGGTCGTGTTTCTTAGCAAAGATGTAATTATTCAGGATTTATTGTTTTTGTACCGAAATAAATATTTTCTATTAGACTTTTAATCTCGGCTTTATTTCTAACTGTCTGAATTCCAAGTAAAAGATCCAAATCGCCTCTATGAGATTTATTCTCACCTTAACACAGACTCAGCTTTGAACCTGGCTTCGGTGAGAATTTGTTTGGCTGGTGTTTGTTCTCTGCCTCTGACTTTCCTTATGTCCACAATGCTCAATTTAATGCGTTACGCCTATTAAATTTGAACAGCCTACGAGGTCAGTCCTTTCCTTTCCTTTAGATCAGGAGTGTTAATTCCCAGCCTGGGCATGGTACAAGAATGTTACATGCTATAAAGGCGATGGATTGTTTCCTGTTGGCATCTCTTGTGATTCAGAGAGTAGTTATGTAGATGAGCAACTCACCCCGTCTTAACTGACACATCAAACAATTACTGCCAGGGATCTAATGTGAGGAGGAATTCCGTCTGTGCTTAAGATCACCTTCCGCTCTTTTGACAGGTGCTACCAAGTTCCTGGTGAGAACCAGTTGGATGCACAGATAGTCCTCAACTTGCGACCACAATTGAGCCCCCAAATTGCTGTTGCTAAGTTGAGACATTTGCTAAGTGAATCTGGCCCCATTTTACGAACTTTCTTGCCACAGTTGTTAAGTGAATCACTGCAGCGGTTAAGTTAGACAATGTGAACCGGGCTTCCCCCATTGACTTGGCTTGTCAAAAGGTCACGAAATAATGATCACATAACCCCGGGAGTCTTCCACCATCGTAAATATGAGTCGGTTGCCTCTGAAATTTGACCGTGTGACCATGGGGATGCGAAGTGTGAAAAATGGTCATAAGTCACTTTTTTCAGTGCCGTGGTAACTTTGAACGGTCATGAAATGAACTGTTGTAAGTCGAGGACTACCTGTAGTTGTTAAGATGCTGACCTGGAAATTGGGAGACTGAGAGTTCTAGTTCTACCTTAGGCATGAAAGTCGGCTGGGAGACTTTGGGCCAATAACCAGGAGATGGTGAGTTCTAGATTTGGGGCCAATCACCAGGAGACAGTGAGTGCTAGTCCCGCCTTAGACATGAAAGCCGGTTGGGAGACTTTGGGTCAATCACCAGGAGACAGTGAGTTCTAGTCCCGCCTTAGACATGAAAACCAGTTGGGAGATGTTGGGCTAAGCACCAGGAGATGGGGAGTTCTAGTCCCGCCTTAGACATGAAAGCCAGTTGGGAGACTTCGGGCCAATCACCAGGAGACGGTGAGTTCTAGTCCCGCCTTAGACATGAAAGCCAGTTGGGAGACTTCGGGCCAATCACCAGGAGACGATGAGTTCTAGTCCCACCTTAGACATGAAAGCCAGTTGGGAGACTTCGGGCCAATCACCAGGAGAAGGTGAGTTCTAGTCCCGCCTTAGACATGCAAACCAGTTGGGAGACCTTGGGCTAAGCACCAGGAGACAGTGAGTTCTAGTACTGCCTTAGATACAAAAGCCAGCTAGGTGACTTTGGGCCAATCACCAGGAGACGGTGAGTTCTAGTCCTGCCTTAGGTACTGTATGAAAGCCAGTTGGGTATCCTTGGTCAGTCACTTGCTCAGCCCAACCCACTTCACAGGGTTGTTGTTGTAGGGAAAAGCGGAGGAGGAAGAAGTATTAGTTACGTTTACCACCTTGAGTTACCTACAAAGTAATAAAGTCAGCCTCAAATCTAATAAATACATAAATCAGTGACTCTGTCCGGCGCTTTCTCGTGGCAGGAGGATCACAACGGCATGGAGGCCGATCTGGACAAAGATGAAGTACTACAAGCCCAACAGGGTGAACTTTCTGGAGAAAAACTCCTGACCACAGAATATTTGGGAGTAAGTACCGCAGTTTGGATGAGATTGGAGTACGTACGACGGCAAGACTCCGCCGCCCATAAGGCTTCACGGGCTATATTTTCAACGCTGGGTCAATGGGAGGTGGCTCCCTGAGCTTCGATGCTCTGTGTACCTGCCCTAAGTGCTGATGAGCCTTCACACATTCATAGACCTGGGCCTTTGGGGAACCCAGGGTTTGGAGTGGGGGAAAGAGGTGGGGGTTGTTGTTACCCCAAAGTGTTGTGTGTTTGGTGTACAGTAACCCTGTGATCCTTGGGCGACTGGGACTGGCTGATCCCTCCTTTCTCCTAAAGACCAAACTGGACTCTTCCAGTTAATTTGGATTTTTGGGGTACACTAGAAGGCTCCCCAGCTCCTCTATGTTGAGGCCTTGGCAGTTTGAAGATGTGTGGACTTCAACTCCCAGAATTCCTCAGCCACCAAAGATGGCTGTCGTTCTTGTTGTTGATCTCCTCCTCCTTCACGTCCGCCTCCTCCTCTTCCCTTGTAGCACTGATGATGTTACCCAGTTAGGTCATGAAATGTCTGCAAGAAACCACGCCCAGAGTGCATCAAGTATCTCACAGTTCCCCTCCACCTTTCCTCCTTCTCTCTTCTGTCACTGATGTTGTTACCTAGTTAGGTCATGAAATGTCTGCAAGAAAGCAAGAGAGCACAACATATCTTACAATCCT